>ONZH01024619.1:0-154443 GCA_900303285.1 Rhinella marina
AAATGATAGGTTGTGAGGGTCAATAAGGTTGTTTTTCTCTAAAAGTACTTATTTGGGGTCACAAGCAAAAATTTCCAGTTGCCAATGCGGCAAAATGTCAGAAATGTTATTTCTATAAGTGTGTGGTTTGGAACAATGTTTCTGGTCTGAATCTGTCAGTATAACATAATGTTTATTATAGGGGGGATTTATTAAGAAGTCTTCAAAACTCTGAAAATAAGACTTTGAAACCTTTTAGGCTTATTTGTGCAAAAGTTTAGAAATGTTTTACATTTTTACTCCACTAACCCCAGTTTTGAAAAGCGGGTTTAAAGCTAATTTAAAGGGGTTGGGGGACATACCCATAAATTTCACCCAGACAGCCCCCTGATGTTAGCATCGGAGCATCACGCAGGCCAAGGGCTCTTTTGTTTACATAATGCACACTGCCGGGAGGAGGCTTCCGCCCAGCAGTCTGTTCGGTGACATCACCGGCTCTGATGGGCTTGCTTTAGCGCTGCTCTAGCCGTTTTACAGGCTAGGGCATAGCTAAAGCCCACCCATTAGTGCCGGTGGCCCATGATGACATCATCACTTCACTCAGAGTGGTGACGTCATCACGTTACCGTGCACGGGATTTCATGCGGGATCTTCAATCAAGATGGCAGCGGCCGGGTCTTCATGGTCAAACGAATGAGGTAAGTATGATTTTAAAATTTTTGTACTGCCATTCAGGGAAAATTGATTTGCTACCACAAAGCACAAGGAAATTCGGCTTCACAGGGAATCAAATTTTCCCTGAAATTCGTATCAAAGCCCACTCTGTGGACTTCGATTCGCGCGACACTAATCTTGACATTTAATACGTTCCATACCATGTTGTAGCAAGCTTTCAGCTGACACCAACACAACACATGGAGTTGAAAATGTCAAGGTTAAATTTGGCTGCATCATGGTATTCGCTGTCTAGTCAGTTTGCTACATCTGTATGCACACTATATTCAGCAGCTGTCTACACACGGAGGGAGGAGGTGTTTTTGTCTTTTTTGCCTATGTGTGTATTGAGTGTTGATGACTGTAGAGCAGGGCTGCTTTTATGTTGGATGGTGCCCAGTGTTGTTTTTTTAACATCCAACCATGTGGTATGATAGCGCGTACGTAGAGCAATAGTATACAATGCCGAATTATGGGTGCTATACAATTCTGTGCCATACGTTCATGGCCAAATAACAATATCAATGCTATACACTGCAAAAATAATATACTTTACAGTGCCTTAGTAGCAGTGCCATCAAATGCCTATGTGAAAACTGCTATACGTTGCTTAAATAATACATAACAGCCCCAACAGAGGTGTACAATATGCTTTTCAAATAATATTACGATCTGTCGTCTTGGGTGCAGGGCCTTCTGTTGAGACCCCTTCTGAGGGGGCAGCTGATGCACTTTGTGAGACTGCACTTTAATCACATTTGCAGTAGACACAATTTACTAGCTCTTTGTGTCAAAGTCTCCCAACGGTAAAACATACAATAAAATGATAGAGGGCAAACAAAAACTGTGAGTGAAGGTAGTACGCCCTCTGCTGGTGGAAGGAGAACCTGTAGTGTACATTAGCAATCACTAGTAGAAATAAGGGCCAGCTCACAGTATTTATACCGTCTACATGCAGTTTTTTAGTCCAGCTTAGAAGTACGTGCCCATGGGTGCGGGTTTACAAACCGACAAAATGCACATTTCAGCACCAAATCTGCACCAATAACCTCATGTGTTATGTGCAGTTTTGATGCAGATTTTCAGCAAATCTCAACCTTGCATTTCCAAAAAATCTCAAACAATTGATGTTTATTGTCACCTTGAAAATAAGTCAGAAACACAAGAAATAGCACTAAATTAACAAAAACTCCAGGAGCAACTAAACGCTTGTGTGTCCTGTATTTCCCATAGATCTTCAGCTAACATCTGGAGGTGGCGTTTTACTGCACATTAGGTACCAGAAAACACCACTAAACACAGAAAAGTGCAAAAAACTAAGTGTGTCCACTTTAAAACTTCTCTTAGGTCTCATGCATATGACAGTAGCCTGTTTTGCGGTATGCAAATTGCAGATCCGCAGAACAAAAGATACCGGCCGTGTGTGTTCCGCATTTTGTGGAACGGAATATCCTGGCCTCTATGGAACAGTCCTATCATTGTCTGTAAAACAGACAAAAATAGGACAAAAATGTCTTTAGCATATTTTAGGGAACTCCCCAGATTAGGCCGAGTTCACACTTCAGCGGGATACCAGGCACAGCCGCTAAACAATGTACAGCACTGTGCTTGGTAACCAGTGAGAAGGCCGTGGCGCTCACAGGAACATCGGTGTCTTCTCAAACAGTTGATCGGCCGGGTTCCCGGGTGTTGGACCCCCACCGATCAAAAATTGCCGACCTATCCTGAGGTCATCCGTAATAAAATATCGGAAAACCCCTTTAAAGGGTTTCTGTCACTTTTATTTTATGCTAATTAGGCTTACTAGGTGCAAGGGGCGGTTACCCTGCGCCTGATCCGTGCGGAATAAAATCGGCGCAGGCGCAGTGAGTTGCCGCTGGCCTACCTCACTGCGCCTGCGCCGATGACGTCAGAGTACACCCGGCTGATGTCGGCTGCTGTCTCTCGGGTGCACTCTGACGTCATCGGCGGCCAGCGGCACTCACTGCGCCTGCGCCGATTTTATTCCGCACGGCGCAGGCGCGGGATTTAAAGCGCGGACAGGGCCAGCAGCAGATCGAGCGAGCTGCCTGGCCCTGTCAATCAAGAGAACAGAGACGTGACAAGAGGTGGGCAAACGGAGCTTACTAGGTGCAGGGTAACCGCCCCTTTCCCCTAGTAAGCCTAATTAGCATAAAATAAAAGTGCATTTTTTACAAAAACGGGGGCACCAAAAGAAAAAAGAATACCAGATTGGGCATCAGGTGACATTTGCACATTGCAAATGTCATCCTGTTTGATATGCCCAAATCTGGTGACAGAAACCCTTTAAATCAAATGTAAGGCCCCTTTCACAGCGAGTTTTCCGCACGGGTGCAATGCGTGACGTGAACGTATAGCACCCGCACTGAATCCTGACCCATTCATTAAAAATTTTTTTCACGCATCAGTTCTGCGTTGCGTGAAAAACGCAGCATGTTTTATATTCTGCATTTTTTACGCAGCCCTGGCCCCATAGAAGTGAATGGGGCTTCAGTGAAAAACGCATTGCATCCTGAAGCAAGTGCGATTGCAATGCGTTTTTCACTGATGGTTGCTAAGAGATGTTGTTTGTAAACCTTCAGTTTTTTATCACGCGTGTGAAAAACGCATCAAAACGCATTGCACCCGCGCGGAAAAAACTGAACAGCGAAACGCAAATGCAGACAAAACTGACTGAACTTGCTTGCAAAATGGTGCGAGTTTTCCTGAACGCACCCTGAACGCATCCAGACCTAATCCGTCACGCTCGTGTAAAAGAGGCCTAAGGCTACTCACTATCCATGTCTCACAATACAGTAGATTGACACATCAGTGAGGAATTTTCTGGAAAGCCATACCGTATGTTGTCTATGGTTTGCACCCTGCTCTTACCAAATTAGCAGTTAGAAATCTTCTGCTCTTGGCAGGTATCTGCCCTTGGGTTATCTACTAGGACATCACAAAAGTGATTTAAGGTGGATTTGGACACCTCAATCATCGTGCCTCTGCTGCCCAGGAACAATGATTTAGTATGAGTATAGCAGCAGCTATCAATTGTTCTCATATTGAGGAGGTGATCGCTTTATGTAAATAGAGTGCTTCACCTCCATTTAAAGGGGTTTTGCCATCACATATAATGGGGGCATATCGCTAGGATATGTAGGATATGCCCCCATTGTCTGATAGGTGCGGGTCGCACCTCTGGGACCCGCACCTACACGGAGAACGGAGCCTCTGATTCCTGGACTGCCAGCACCACCACCACAGTTCTTACAGCTGGATCAGCTGACCACGTTATCGTTCACCTTCCAATCCACAGTGGTCCACCAATACCAGCTGCCGTGGAAGATTAAGCCAGCAGCAGCCGGGGAAGCTGGGGCTTCTTTCCTGGATGCAACCTTTCCGGAACCGCTGCAGCCGGAAGTCCTTACCCCTGCTGTACCGGCAGGAGCATCCAGAAAAGCAAAAATGGCTGAAGCGTGCGTCGCCACCACCCGGACCCGGTCAAGTCCAACTTCAGTAAGAAGAGGGCACTGGAGTTCCACCACCGCAGTGAGCATGGCCTACAAGAGGCAGGAGCGTCCTCTGATGAGCTTCAGCAGCAGCTCGAGCGAGAAGGAATTCAGGTCCCTCATATGAGGAACCCAACTACTGGCAGTGTCAAGGACACTGCAGGAGGACCTATGGGAGCCACACCATGGACTGCACCTGACGGGTGAGATGCTAGTTGGCAGTTGTTTTTGTTTAGTTTGTGTTGCCCTCGTTTGACTCTCACCCAGATGGGCATGGCTGTCAGGACTCCCCCCATTCTGCAGAAAATTCCCTGTTGCGCCGAAGTGCGCCTATTTTCCTTTTTACCACCTTCTCAGGTTATTTGGGAGCCCCTGTCACGCGGAGGTGTGGGTGGGAAAACCAAACCAAGCGTAGGAGGGAAAGGAGATTAGGCCTAGAAACTAAGGAAGGAAGATGGACACCTCCTACAGGAAACCCTGGCTCAATTCCTGTCTATATACCAGTATGAACAGGCCTCAAAGGTAGGCAAGTTCATACACAGGAACCTAAACACCGAACTGACCCTATAGGACCCTGGAACTAATGACAGGAATGAGTCTACCTGTTCCTCCAAAAGGAAGGACGAACAGGAGTCTCCCTTAGGCCTAATAACAAAACACACAGAAGGGAAAAGGAAACTTATCTTTCAATGAAGAAATGGAGGCTCCAGGATCTCAGCTGAAAACCAAACTGCTGCACACCACAACAACAACTGACGCTATAAACTGCAAGGAATAGTGGGAGAAGAAGCAATAAATAGGGGAGGGACAATTACCACACCAGGAACACCTGAGGGAAAAGGGTGTGGTAAATACCAACAACAAACAGGGAAAACATGTCACATTATACCACGGTGTTGCCAATCTGTCAGACCTCCTGTTATCTGTCATAGGAATGTCCGTGACAGCCCCCTTGGCAGAAAGGGTTCTCTATGTGCTGCTTTTTAATGTAATGTATTGCCCCAGTTTGACTCTCACCCAGCTGGAGTGCACAAGGCTGTCAGTCAGGACTCCCCCCATTCTGCAGAAAGGTTCCAGTTGCGCCTAAGCGCGCCTATTTTCCTTTTTCCCCCCTTCTCAGGTTATTTGGGAGCCCCCTTTTCCAAAAGGGTTCTCTTTTTGCTGCTATTCTCTATTATCCATGTGGATTACACATTACCTGTTTGGATTACAATTTTACCTCACATGGATTACAATTGAATTTTGGAATATGTGTTCCAGACAGACAGTGTTTTATCATGCCAACTAGGATCCATAAGGAGAGACTCAAACATATATCTGAGCCTTTTATGCTTGCAAATGTGAAATTGATTGCACTAAAATGTTTGCATACTTATGTCTTTGCTGTATTTTAGCTACACTGTTTTTAATGGTTCAGCACTTTAGCCCATTGTGTGTATTCTTTTTCTGGTACTGCACTTATTGTACGGTGTTTTTAGTAAATTATTCACTTATTGATAGCTAGCAGCAGTGAGCACCTTATTTTTCTAGTTCATATGGACTGCCTCTAAAGACTGTACGCCGCGGCCTAGCCTTGTGCGTATGACGCATTTGCGCGTCAATAGTACGCTAAGGATTCGTATGCACTTTTGTACGCTAATGCTTACGAATTGCGTACTTTTAACTACGCTGACTGTACGTACGTAATTTGGGCAGGAATGTTCGCAAAACTACTTTTTTTTAACGTAGATTCGACAAATAAGCAAATTTTGAATGATTCTCTCATCTCTAATCTGGATGATCTAGTCACCGTGGCTTGAGAACTATTGGGAATCTTCTTTATAATTGAATTTTTGCCACATTTGAAGACCTCTGTGCCCACTTTCCCCTTCCCCATCAGGACTTTTATAAATACATAAGGTTTCGCCATATACTTACTGGGAAGCCTCAGCTACCCCAGCTACAGTTAGAATGTGTACGGTTCTTCTCTTCCAGGGAGGGTGCAGACCTGACATACGGACTCAACTGTGATTCAGACTTGAGAGTTCAGCATTTCTTAAAGGGTTTCTGTCATCAGGCTTCACCATATAAAACCGGATGACATTTGCAATGTGCAAATGTCACCTGAGGTCTAATATGGTGATATTTTCAATATTTGTGTCCCCGTTATTGTTAAAAAGAAACTTTTGTAATATGCAAATTAACCTTACTAGGTGCAGGGGGCGGTAACCCTGCACCTAGTGGCACCGTTTTCCCCACCTCCAGGAACGCGTCATCGCCGATGATTGACAGGGCCAGGCAGCTCCCTCTATCTGCTGTTGGGCCTGTCAGCGCTGAAAATCCTGTGCCTGCGCCATGTGTCCTTCATTTGGCGCAGGCGCAGTAAGTGCAGCTGGCTGCCGGGCTCCCGGCTTCCTCACTGCGCCTGCGCTGCCTTCTCTTCCGGGTGTAGTGTGACGTCATCGGTGCAGGCGCAGTGAGGAAGCCAACTGCACTCACTGAGCCTGCGCCGAATGAAGGATACATGGCGCAGGTGCGGGATTTGCAGCGCTGACAGGGCCAGCAGCAGATAGAGGGAGCTGCCTGGCCCTGTCAATCATCGGCGATGACGCGTTCCTGGAGGTGGGGAAAACGGCGCCACTAGGTGCAGGGTTACCACCCCTGACCTTGTAAGGTTGATTTGCATATTACAAAAGTTTCTTTTTAACAAAAACGGGGACACAGATCTTGAAAATATTACCATATTAGACCTCAGGTGACATTTGCACATTGCAAATGTCATCCGGTTTAATATGGTGAAACCTGATGACAGAAACCCTTTAAAGCAGTTGTACGGGAAAAATAAAATTACTGAAAATACTTAAATACTACTTTATTATAAATATATTCTCAAATAACTTTCATTAGTTATAATGACTTGTTTTTTCTGGGGAGGAAATAAAATGGCCGCCATCCTATTAGTACACACAAAACCCGTCCTAATCACACAGGACAAGTTACTTCAATGAAGTAAAGAGCTGCTTCATCCTCCTTTCTGCTCTGCTTGCCAGGGATTATGATCCTGAATACAGATGATAAGATCTTCAGCTGAATCTCTGTAGGAATGGAGTTCATGAGGAGACATGAAGTACAGAGAGGTGGTGGGAATGTGGTCATGGGCAGCCGCACTGGTGTGCAGTCTACATTACTACAGCCCCACATTACCACAGTCTGTCCTGTCCATCCTCTATACTTCATGTCTCCTCATGAAGATTCAGAGATTTAGCTGAAGATCACATTAAACTGTATTCAGGATCATAATCCCTGTAGAGCAGAGAGAAGGATGAGGCAGCTTTTTACCTCAGTGTTGTGAAGTAACTTGTTCTCCTTTGTGATTAGGACAGGTTTTGTGTGTACTAATAGGATGGCGGACATTTTATTTCTCATAATGATTGCTCCCTAGACAAAACAAGCCATTATAACTAATGAAAGGTGTTTGGGAATATATTTATCATAAAGTAATATTGAAATATTTTCATTTTCTTCATTCCCAGAGAACCCCTTTAATAGACCTTTAATAACGCTTCTGTAAAGACTGAGAAAAAGAAAAAGCTGAGTCACAGTTGGAGTCCTCGGGGTAAGTTAGTGCCATGACTCCATGATGTAGGTTTCTATATACAGTACGTGACACAACCAAGATGCATTCAGGGATTTTGCAAAGTAAACAACAAAGGTATAATTCTAGATTCCCAATTTTGCTTGTTCACCAGGGCATATTCTCATTGGCTCAAATACAAGTATAACGGGTTAGAAGTGTATATTTTTACCTGCTGGGATATAAAGGTCTCTGAGCATCATTCTTGTTTACTTTGTTTCTATTACAAGAAGTAGCTATGATATTCATTATTTGCATGGATATTTGTCTGACAATAATCTGACACTCTTGAAAATGAGTAACACAAATGTTGACCATCTTTAAGTTGAAGGGTCACTCTCACTTCATCTTCATCAGATGTGCAGGTAATGATTTGGGGGGAGGGGTGAAATGTATCTCCCCCTCTAGAAAGGTGGCTCCAAAATAAAGCTCGCTCCAAAATATACCCAAAGTTTGGCGCATGCTGTACTTGCACCAAATTTTGGGACTTTTTGGCGGCGTTATGCACTTTGTGGGGCTGGCATAGGCGGTCTGTCCCATTTACTGGCATAGATTATAGCAGAAATCTACATTTAGGCACATGCCGTGGTGTACATAGAGAAGTAAGGGCCCCATAGCGAGGATCAAACCAGGCCCCCCACACAGGACAGAAGGGTTTCCTCCTAAACCCTGTTCAGTGACCCTTGGACCATTTTTCCACTGCTTCGTTTGCTAAAAGTTGTTCCTTTAGAGGGTAGAGTCCTGACCAAATTTTCACCTCCAGTAGAAGAGGAGATAATCCCAACTAAGACTGGGCCCCCTCTTGCCCTGGGCCCCATAACAATCACATGGTCTGCTGCTATGGTTGTTATGCCCTTGGGCACATGGACCTGCATTGATGTGCCACAATTATTAAGAGGCAGGATTGTGTCTTCCTGAGATGGAGGGCATATGGCAGTCATCTGCATGACAATGTAGTACACAGTACACAGCTGTCATGTGATCTGCCAAGTTTTTCACAACAGTTTTTTTCACAACAGAACAGAACAGAACACAACAGAACCTCAACACTTAGGCTCCATTATCGTCTATGGATATAATTGATCAACCAGGCAGGTCTGGAGACACTTTTCCTCCCTACTGATAGGAGTCCCAGAGGTGGATCCCTTTTTTTTCTGAATTTTCTGGCCTAATCAATGGAAATGCCAAATACTGTAAGTCTTCTGCTGGAATATTTCTTTAAAGGGAACCCATCAGCTCATTTTTATGATATAAACTGCCCACAGTACCTTTTCATTATGCTCATGTTGTTCTCAAAGTGAATCTTGTTCCCTTTTTACTACCTGTAAATGTGCTAAAAATCAGCTTTAATTCAGGCTCACGCCGTATATACAATAATTAGTATTTTCAAGTCAAGGAGACTGTCACTGTTCTCCTTGAAGTCAAGCGTTCACCACTTGAAGCTCCAGCACCTTGATTGACATTCTCTATTGCATGGAACGTCGTCCCTTTGGTGCCACAAAATGAAATTAGAAGGTAACATATAGTTTTTACTTCTAGGGTAAGTGCTTACTGCTTGAACAAAGGTTGGCAACGAATCTATGATAACAAGAGGGATGACTACAAGCTGAAGTGGTGTGAGACCAAGAGTTCTGCTACGTACTATGCCTTCCGAGAAGGTACGTGATCACTACATCAGGAGTTCTACGATAATGGGAATGGGCCATGTTCTGCCACCCAGAATACAAAGGGTATATAAAGGTATGGTTGCACAACATATAATAAACAATAAGAGTACTCTTATTGTTTATTATATGTTGTGCAACCATACCTTTATATACCCATAGTTCTGCTTTATGGATATGCACTTATGAAAAAATATATATATATATATCGTTGGTCCAAACTTTTTATTATAATTTTTATTACCCAGAATACAAAGACCTGGTGTTTGTATCCCCAGCTACGTACTTTCCATGATTGTTGCACCAGTTTCTTACTCCTTTTCTTGTGAGCAACATATTTCCCTTGCAGAGAGTCCTGCACAGATTCTTACCACCCAGTTGCACAGGAGATGACACCCACCAGGATCTGATTGTGGTGATTCCGGCCTACTATCTAATGTATGGGGGTGGGACTATCCACTGATGGGAAAGTACAGTCTGGCTTATTGGATTTTATCATGCCCTATCGTTTGGTTCTCACTTAAAGTAAGCTGATGCCAGAGGCGCCTGGTACGTGCTTACTCAAGTCTCCCCACTGAGAGCAATGCGAGCAGAACATGCATGGATATGGGAGAGTTAGAAGTAATAGCTCCAAGCAGAACGAACACTGGGTCACCAACTCTTATGTTTATGACTACCTGAAAAGATTGTGAATTTCATGTGTAGTAATTGTGATGTCAGGACGTTGTTTGCCTAATTTGAGAAAATTTCCTGTGCCACCTTCCTACTAATAATGTAGTGAAGCTGCAGTACACCCTAAAGGGGTAGAGGAAGTTAATACAAGGCACTTACTAATGTATTGTGATTGTCCACTGGCTTCATTCATTTTTCCATCACATTATACACTGCTTGTATCCAGGGGTTATGACCACCCTTCAACCCAGCAGTGGTGGCCGTGCTTGCACAGTATAGCAAAAAGCGCTGAGCTATTCGTTTTCTCACGGTCCCATCTACCAGAGAAGCCGATGCCTATAAGGTGCAAGCACGACCACCGCTGATGGACTGCAGGGTGGTCGTAACCACTGGATGTATAATGTGTGTATAATGTGATGGAAAAATGAATCCAGCCAGCAAAGGAGACAATATGGACAATCACAATACATTAGTAAGTGCCTTGTGTTAAGTTTCTCTACATGATAAATGCCATTTGCTGAAGTGAGACAACCACTTTAAAGGGCTTCTTGACAATAATTGTTAAAAATGTATAAAATGTAAATCATTATAAAACCTAAAAGTGCATTTACACTGCACGGACTATCAGCCAATTATTGGGAAAGAAGTGTTCCTTCCTGACAATTGCCTGTTCATCTGCAATCACCTTCACTGTATGGGGATGACTGATGGGTACTGCAATCGCTCGTCCTCATACAGATTCATTGTTCCTGGGCTCAGAGTGCTGTTCACACAGCATAATCTGCTGCCCAGAAACGAGGCCTAAAAGATAATTTCACCAGCACCTTTACACAAGCAGACTATTGGAAAAGTTCTTAGGAACGTTGGTTTCCGATAATCTACCCGACAACTGGGCAGTGCAAATGTGCCTTTAGTAAAGCACTTTAGTAAAACAATGACTGTAAGCACGTAATAAATGTTATATCTGTGGGGATACAACTATTGAGATTCTCACCAACCTCTAGAAAGGAAGACCCTGTTCCTCCCCAGCAGGATGGATTCTGTAGGGATTGTATGTAGAGATAGCTGAGCATGCACCTTGTTCTGTATGGAAAGTACGGAAACAGGCACGTGAGAGCAAGAGCCCACTAATTTATTAGTCATAGAAAGATTATTGAAGCCTGGAGGCGTAGCTATAGGGAGTGCAGAGGTAGCAGTCGCTACTGGTCCCAGGAGCCTGAGGGGGCCCAAAGACCCTTGTGCCGCATGAGAAGACACTGGTATTATAGAAAGTGCATGCTGGTCACGTTACACCTCTGGCTGGAGGGAATGGGTTAGGCCAAGAATTTGGCATGGAGAGGTGCTGTTTCAATTTTCGCCTCTGAGGGAAGAGGGGCCAAGCTGAACTCTTGCACCAGGGCCCATGAGCCTTTAGCTACATCCCTGTAAGCCTTATGATCCTGCCAAACTATTCTCCATGTCTCAGCTTTCGAAGTCCCAGAATGTTATATGGAGAAGTGGAATTAGAAGGTTCAACTGCATTCATGCCTACATTTTTGGTTTTGAGTGAAGGTAAGCTTTGAGCATAGGTTTGGGTGTTTTACTTTGTACATGTCATTTCTTGTTTTTGGCAGGTGAACAACTTGTATACCAAATACCCAACAATAAAGTACTCACCACCAAGATTGGGCTCTTAAACAGCCTGAGAGAATATGAAAGAGTCATGCAGAAAATCAACAAGGCCAGGTATGGAGGAGTGCCTGCTACTGCGGCTGCTTATTATATAGTTAGCCACTGCCATAATGAGGGGCATGAGCTATGCCTGCTACTGCTTTTTATATAGTGTGCCACTACCATCCCCTCTTGAACCCTGCCTGCTGCTATTATATATAGTGCACCACTGTCATGCACAACTCGTGAACTGTGCATGCTTATTATATAATACACAACTGCCATAACCCTTCCATGAATTGTGCCTGCTACTACTGCCTGTTGCTTATTATATAGTGCGCTACTGCCATACCTCCCATGAACTGTGCCTGCTGCTTATTATATAATGGGCCACTGCCAACCCTACCATGAACTGTGCCTGCTTGTGCTGCCTTCTGCTTATTATATAGTGCACCAATGCAATCCCTCCTATAACCTGTATCTCATACCACTTAGTATATATTGCACCATTGCCAGCCCATCATAAACTGTGCCTGCTACTACTGCAAATTCTATTTTTATATAGTGTGCCACCCTCCCAGTCCCATAGCCTTCCCCTGAGGCCTATGCCTCCAGCTCCCAACCCATCAACTTTTTTTCTGACACTGTCTTCTGCTGCCTAAGGCCTTGTTCACATTTCCATGTCCGTTTGACGTCCATAGAAAATTCATCGATGTTCCATCCATGAAGATGCCTGTTTAGAATCCATGTTTGGTCTGCATGTCTGTTTTTTGCTTTCCGTGTGTCATTCGTATTCCATGGACACTGCCAGGGGTGGATTGGAAAATAGACCTTACACGGAAATTACCCGGTGAGCCGATGCCCAGGGGGCCGACCAGTGGTAGTTCTTTGGGATGTATTTTGTGCTGCTGGGGGTATTTTGTGATGGACTGTGGTATTTGGCTCTGTTGTGGTGGTATAATGTGCCACAATATGGTATTGCTGGCCCTGCCTTCCATCAATTTGGACCCGACTACAAAACGGGGTCACTATTAGTATTTTTTCCAGGGCCACTTTAAGTTCCCAGTTCACCCCTAGGACACTGCTCAGCTGAAAATTAATTTCCAGAGCATCGCCTACCAATGGTCTGTGAAACACTGGCAGAACATCCATGTTGTGTCAGTGGGTTTTCTCGGACCCATAGACTTCAATAGGCATGTTTGGTCCACATCAGCATGTCTCCACGAACCATTGATGTGTGAAGAAACAAATTAAAATTAATTTGTAGGCATTTTCCACAGATAACACATAAAAAATGGAAATGTGAAGAAGGCCTAACTCGCTGGATGCTCTCTGTCACCGTGGCACTGGAGACTGGAGTCACTCCCACTCATGGTGCTGCAGTCCCCCAGTCGTAGACAGCGCTTGCTGGCAGGGCCGGCCGGACAGGAGTAAAGTCCTGTGACATGGCTCTGTAAAGTTTCTCTGCTGGGCGTCAGGCCTGCAAACCAGCAGCAGGCTCTGTCAGCACTGTTAATACTGATTGGCTAGTCCAGCACCCAGCAGAGAAACAGAGCGCTCAGGGATGAATGGAGCCACAGCCACTGATGCTCTGAGTATGGGGTCACTCTGGAGCACAAAGGGAAGGGGCAGCATTGAATGGCTATGAATCTGCTGACCTGTTCCATGTGCACTTTGCAGCTGAAGACATCTGTGTTGGTCTAATGTTCATATGTGTCCACATTGCTGAGAAAATTATGTTTACTATATACAGATGAGCCTCCAAGAGCAACGGGAGTGTTGCCGTTAGGCTCTGCTCTCTCTGCAACTGCTGCGTCTTCTACACTTTGGTTGACGTTAGGAGAAGGCCAGGAGTGATCACCTTTACACTGCCTGGCCCTGTCAATCAAGTGCAGAGAGAGCAGAGCCTCTAGGTGTAATGACAACGCCCCCATTGCTCTTAGAGGCTCATTTGCATATATTAAAACATCATTTTTCTCAGCAATGCGGGCAAATATGAACATGGGACCAACACAGATGCCTCCAGCTGCCAAGTGCACATGTAACAGGTCAGACAGTGTCATAGGGACAAATCTGCTGACAGATGCTCCACTGTGACAATTGTGTGATAATTTGCTTTTCGTAACAGGGTGCTGAAAATGGCAGATTTTTTTCCAGAGACTGTTCGCTTGGATATGAAGGATGAAGCAGACACATTTTTTTCTACATATGAAGGTAACAACAAGCACTTTCATAAAGGGGTTGCCCGCTTTTTACTATTCAGGACCTAACCTCAGGATAGGTCATCAATATCAAATTGGCGGGGGTCCGACTACCAACCCCCCCCCCCCGCCGATCAACTGCAGATCAACTCATATCAACTCGGATGGCTTACGTTCATGTGAATGAGGCCTAACAAAAATGTACGTACACACTGGAAACATTGCACATATCCAGGACATGTTCATCACTCTCTGACTTCCCCACCCCAAATATACTATATGCATGATGCAAATTTAGGTGATGTATAGGGGACCCCCAGCGATCACAAGAACAGGGGTCTCTCGGGTCTTTTTTGTGAATGGAGGATGCTTGACCACTGCCCCGTCCGCTTCTATGGGACTTACCGAGGTAGCCAAGTGCTGCACTCAACAGTCCCACAGATAGTTAATAGAATAGAATCCATTCATATAGAGACTCCGTTCGCATGATCTCGTTTGTATGATTTTCCTCATTACCTAATGTAGAGAGATGTCTTTGGATATAGTTCTTCAGACCCTCAGGATCTGGACAATTTTTGCTTTGAATTTTTTTCTACCTTCCATCCAAGAGCCATAATCTTTTACTTTTTTGTTAACATAGCAATATGAGGGCTAATTTTTGGTAGGACAGACTGTAATTTTGTAATGGCACCATTTTATGTACCATATCTTGTATTGAACAATGAGAAACAAAAATTCTTTGAGGTGAAATTGGAAAAAAAATGCAATTTTGTTTTTCGGGTTTTGATATTATGGTATTCTCTGTTTGCTAAAAATGACATGATGACGTTATTTTCCTTCTACAGAGCTGTGTGAGGGATTGATTTTTGCGGGGTAGGCTGTAGTTCCTATTTGTAACATTTTAGGGTGCATACAACTTTTTGATCACATTTAATTCAATTTAATTGGTGGCAAGGTGACAGAAAACAACAGCAAATCGTCCATTTTTATTTTTTTCCTGTCCCGGCATTCACTGTGAATGAGAAATATTTTTTATATTTTAATACTTTAAACATTTTCAGAAGTGGCAATACTAATTATGTTTATTTTTTACTGTTTATTTTTAAATGTAAATATTTACAATTTTCACTATTTTTCTTTTTGTTTTTATTTTTTTCAGTTGTTTTTTTTTAGTCCTTTTGGGGACTTAAGCCTGTGATCTTTTGATTGTATATACCATAGACTTATATAAGTATACTATTGCAGTCTATGGGATTTTTACTGGTTGCCTATTAAGCACCATTGCAGGCACAGCTTGACAGGCAGTTACTTTTGGCAGCCCTGGGAGCCTTAAAGGGGTTATCCAGGAATTACTATTGAAGACCTATCATCTGGGGGGTGTCGGGATTTGGACCCCCGTCAATGTGATAATCATGACTTATCCTGAGGATAGGTGTGGGAATGGCCTAAAGGGGCTTTCTAGAATGTTTATATTAATGACCTATCTTTAGGTGATCAGTATCAGTTTGGTGGGAGTCCGACACTCAGCACCCCTGCCGATTGGCTCACTGGAGCTGTGCAAAGCTCCATGCACTGAGTAGTGGCTGAGTCTGGTTACTGCAGCTCTCTCCTCAATCACTTGTATAGCACTGCAGTAATCTGGTACTTCCACTACACAGGGTACGGAGCTTTGCTTGGTTCTAATGTGCAGCATTCTCTGCAATCAGCTGATTAGTGGGAATAACAGGAGTCGGACCCTAGCTAATCTGATACTGATTACCTATCCTAACATCAATGTTAAAATCCTGGAAACCCCTTTAATCTGCTTTTTACCCCACATATTGGTCAATGAGAATTCCTGGTGGAGCAGTTTAATCTTTGCCTTGCTTTCCAGTTTTGGTTATGTCACATACTGCCTCAATTCTTTTATGGTATGGTACATATCATTGTATATGTAATAGTATTCCCTGGTGATTTTATATTATAATTGAATTCTATTGATTGCTCTAGATTGTGGAAACAACCCCAGTAGCTATATTCAAATGGCAGGATTTATTTTATGATTAATGATATGACTTGTTCCTTATTGAATTATTTTATCCAGATGGACAAACATGGATCTGTAAACCGACTGGACTGAATCAGGGACGTGGAATCTATTTGCTGAAAAACCAAGAACAGATCAATGCCCTTCGCTGCCAAATGCTTAGTGTAATTGAAGATTCCAGGAAACCTCCATGTAAAGGTCCTCAGGCCCGGATAGTGCAAAGGTAAGCTGGCATGTAGGAGGGATGACTAGCACCCACCCTACCAGAGTGACTTCAGGATTGTTTCACATGTAATATGTTCATATGTATTTCTCGCTACAGAATGTGGACATTGACTGTGTTTTAGAGATGAGTGAATCAATTTGTTCAAACCGATTTGTTCACGAAACAGAGTTGTTGCACAGTAAGGGGTTGGCCCCGCTGCTCCTGAGGCTCCCCCCTACCATTTGATTGACAGGGCCGGACATCTCATCTGGCACTGTTAAACTCGTACATGCGCTGTTATGCCGAGTATTGCTGCTGCTGCACCACTGCTGTCACAGTAGGGAGCAGTGAACCCTGAACTGTCCAACTGTCCCTACTTGCTTGCAAGTACCGCACTAAGCAGCGGCCCACAACTGGTCGACAGACCTTTCCTAAATAAGTGCAGAGGCCTATACAGGAGGGAAGACCAAGAGGAAAATACTAAACTAGTGACAGATCAGCAGCTACAAAAATAACTAATATGGTGGAAACAACAAGCCGGATAAGACCAAGATAAAATGGACAAAACTAAACTGAATCAGGAACCATAAATCAGTCAAAACTGTGCCAAAGTCATTACCAAGAGAGCAGATGGGGGAAACTAGAACTAGACAAATCTGATACAACACCAAGTGAGGGTCAAAGCCAGTAAAAAAATGTCTGGGTCCAAATCGTCGACATATAGTCAATATCACGGTCCAAATCAGAGGTCAAGAATCCAGTATAGAGCAAGCAGTGGAGGGCTAGTGAGATTATCCAGAAGACAATATCAATTACAGGCAACCTGTGGCCAGCAGATTGCCTGTATAAATAGGCCGCTTTTCCTAGTCACATGACACGGCCGGCATCACATGACCAGTGATGTCAGCCCCTCGCTGCTCAAGAACTCTGATGAGTGAATCAATTAATATTAAAGGGGTTGTCCGGGTTCAGAGCTGAACCCGGATATATGCACATTTTTACCTCTCTGCCCCCTGATATGAGCATCGGAGCATTTCATTCTCCAATGTTCTCCTTTGCCCTGTGCTGAATCTCGCAGGGCAAAGGCTTTTTATGGAGATACAGTGACGTACCGGGTTCTCCATAGGGACTTCTAGGCGGAGGCTTCCACCCAGCAGTGAGCCTGGTGACATCACCGGCACTAATGGGCGGGCTTTAGCGCTGCCCTAGCCTGTAGAACAGCCAGGGTAGTGCTAAAGTCCATCTGTCAGAGCCGGTGACGTCACCGAATACACTGCTAAACGGAAACCGCCTAGCAGTGTTAAAACATAAACAAAGAATCCCTTGCCCTGCGCGATGCAGTGCGGGGCAAGATAGAGCATCGGAGTATGAAATCCCCCAATGCTCATATCACAGTGCCTGCCTTGGTGACAATGTGGGTATGTTAGGGTTCAGCTCTGAACCAAGACAACCCCTTTAATTGAGTCGCTCATCTCTACTATGTTGGAGTTACCGTAGCTAACAAGTTGACAAGTTGTGCACATTGTTTCCCTTTCAAGGCAGACTTATTTGGCTGAAAAGATTAAGATTTTATTTTACTATGTTTGTACCTTTAAAAAAGATGCTTAGTAATGCTGATGTGTGAAGATGGTGCCTTGTAGCACTAGAGTCCGAGATTTGAAAATGATCAAGGACAAAATCTGCATGGTGTTTGTATGCCCTCGTGGGTTTCCTCCAGGTTCTCCGGTTTCCTCGCACACTCCAAAGACATACTGATAGAAAATTTAGATTGTGAGCCCCATTTAGGACAGTAAGAGATGCTAATGTCTGTAAAGTGCTGCGGAATATGTCAGTGCTATAAAAGCGAGTAAATTAAATAAATAATTCATTGTAGTTGGTGGCCATGTGGAGGGGGCACTCCTTGTGGCTAAAGCCTTTGACAGTGACGTCACTGGGAGTGGATCTCCTCAAGGGGAACTGATAAGACAGGTTGTTTCTTGCCAGATTGTGAGTGACATTTGGAGTGATGTCTTGATGACAAATGACACCCTGGGGGCCTTTATAGAGGGTCGTGCCACAGTCCCAGAGTGTGAGTGAATAAGTAGGCCTCAGAGAAGGAGGTCAGGAGAAATGATCAACCAAGTGTGAAGTGCAGAAAAAGGAGCTAGCATGCTGGCAGAGTGGCGCAGAGAGTCTTGGCACTAAAGCCATAGCAGCCATCCCCACCTAACTTTGTGTGTATTTAGCAGTACACTGGTCTATTAGTCTCAGCAAGTGTGTGTGGGAGAATCGCCCTCAACAAAATCTGAACCGTAACATTATCTTTTATAATTTGTAGAGTGACCAATAACCATTATGCATGATTCCCTTTACCGTACCTCAACTATACCTGGTGGTAGGGAGCTTCTGATAAAGCGTAAAACTGGAGAGATTTGTAAAAATGAGCTGCAAGTTAAGATGCAAGTGAGATTTTGATGCAAGTTAAAGTACACCTGCATATGTACGTCTGAACTTCGACAACAGTCTATAAATGTAGCCAAGTTATCAAAGTGGCTAATGCTGATACATTGTATGCACTTTTATGTGATCTAATGTAAGTTTGTCACCTAATAGTTGGCTTACAATTTTGGCACACATTGTCACATCTTAAGCCATGCCCCATTTCCGGAAAACCACACCTACGTGTACATTAGACTCTTTGGAGATACAATGTACAAATAGTTCATCACATAGACTTAGCAAGACATGACCACTGTTAGCTATATACAGTTGAAGGATAAAGTGCAGGCCAGGGTAATTGGGGGTGGGAAACACTGACACTCCACATTCAACCCTCTTAGATTTTCATCCAAAGTGACCTAGACATTAGTATCACCTATTTTTGACTCTCGACTATGTCATAGTTATAACCAAAGCTTGAGTCTTCTCGTTTATGTCCCAAAGGTAAAGATCAGCATTTGCATGGTGATTTGCAGAGTCTACTTTGCTCGAGAGATTTGCTTACTGTTGTAATGGGTGTTTTTGAGCTCAGCCACATCACCTGCTTCACATCTTGGGAACAATAATATGCATTTATAAAATGTGTACATTGTTATGGCAGTGGGTGTGGAATCACTGTGTCAACCAACAGATTTGGCTTTGGGCTACTCCTAAGTGCGTTATCCTGGTAGTCTCCTGGTTTTTACCCTTTAATCCTTGTACAGGGATCTGCATTTCGCTGCCAGGGAGTCACCAGTATGAGAAATCAGATAAACAGTCCGAGGTCAGGGCAGGCAGCAAAGGGGCAATAAGGAGGTCAGGTACAGGTCATGTCATGCAGCAGATTGTCAATATCCAAGTAATGGGCAGAAGTTAGTAGTTGGACAGAAAACAGGAACTAGCAAGCTAGGAACATATTGCTCAGGCACCTTCCCATAATAGCTCCATTGGCTGCTGAAGAATAGGGTTCACACCTGCTGGCCCTCTAAGAGCTGGAGGGAGTGTGCACAAGCTGTATGGGCAAAGGTGGAGAGTCCTGGCCAGCAAGCTGGGTATAGCCTGCAGAGAGGGACACAGGACACCAGGCAGTCAGGCTTGCTGGGAAGATGGAGACAGCGGGAGCGGGGTCCGTTCCGCTGGAAGAGGTGAGCAGAGCAGCGACTACCTCTGTAACATGTAACATGCATGCTGGCCTAAGCTTCATGGAAGATTTAAAGTTGTATGGGTTTGGTTATAAAATGTTTTGTTTAGACAGGTTATCATGTTCATGTATGGGGGTCTGACAACTGGAACATTCAGAGTGGCACAAATTTCCTGTTCTTGCAAAGAGAAACTGGTATGGAGAGTCACTAGGTAGGTCGGGAAAGTAAAAAGAACAAAAGAAAAAACCCCAACAACAAACAAACAAGAATCGATCAACAAACAAACAAACAAACAAACAAAAGATCGTCATGAGACACCCACTTTAAATGGCTGAGCTGACTACTTGAAAGGGGTGCCCCCAAATTCTCAGCCATAAACATAACATGATTGAATTTATTTGTTGTTGTTGAATTGGTATGATATACTGCCACAACATACCAAATCCAATTTATAGTGCCGACCTACTGTAACAGGCTGGGTCATCAGTCATGCATTCAACATGCTATTAATATGCTAGAATTAGTGAGAGACCTATGTCCCAGCATCTGAATGAAGAAATACTGTATAGTAGTTAACAGATCGAAACAAAGAGGATTTACTGTGGGAAAAGGGTTATCCACTAGAATACATGTACACACATCATTATTTTATGCAGATAGGTATTGCACAGTACTGTGGCAGTTACATTATACAAGTGAAATAATAAAGGGCATATTATACTATTATACTGTAGCATCCGATTTTTATTAACTTTGTGTACTGTATATGCTTACAAAAAATAGAAGAAATCTCACATGAACATTTAAGGTGACCCTGCTGCATTCTAGTGAGGACAATACAGTACTAAGTTTTCTTTTATTAGAGCTCCCCCTGGTGTCCAGATTTTGTTTTGTATGAAACTACTGCAGGATGTGGCCAGTCAGCCCTGCAAATTGATGGAGGGGAAATGATTAACAAAGATGTACAGTGCAGGGTATGCTTGCTAATGTTGTCCCTTCCATACCACTATGCCATTTGCAGTTGATCTTTTTTGTGACCTAATATTAACCTACAGATTAGTCAGGGACATTTTTTGAATTTTGTTAGATTTTTCCTGCAGTCACCTGGTGTAATTACAACATCATATTAGGAAAATTATGTTATGCTGCTAAGGGTTTATTCACACATCTAGCTTAGATGGGAAATGCTCTGAGTTTGAAAAACAGTTTGAATGGCTTGGCCAGGTGAGATGACTATGCAGGAACCTGGCTCTGTCAATCAAGAAGGAGAGGGAGAAGCTGGTAGAGGAACCAAGAAGAGCGAGGTTACACAGAGTGCCTTAGGTCTGCCCTCAGTGCACTTTATGTCTCATTTGCATATGGATTAAATTACTTTTGCTCCAGAATGAAGCAGTTGATCACTAAGTGAAAGGAGCCATTACATTCAAATGCCAGGCTTAAGAGTAAATTTCCTGGAGACAGGTTCCCTTTAAGTCATTTTGATTTATGACCTTGTGACTATAAGGTTAACCCTTTAATGCTTGTAGTATTTTGGATCTTAAGGTCCAAGCTATTTTATTTTTTTGCTTTCATCACTGCATTCCTAGAGCCATAGAATTTTATTTTTTCATTGAAGTAGCTTTATGAATGTATTGGAAAACTTTTATTATATTTTTGTGGGAAATGGAGTAAAAACCCAGAGAAATAAATGACACATTTTTCTGTGGATCAGAACCACTAAAGTTGTTTTTTTTTTGTCATTTTATTCTGAGAATGATTGATTGTTTTTGAGTCATTTTATTCTGAGAATCAAAATGAAAGGAAGATGGCAGCACACATCCAGTCTTTCAAAAAAAGCTTTGTTGCAATCATACATCGGATTTTCTTAAGCCTTTTTGGAATAAAGCACTACAGCTCTTTTTGTAAGACCAGATATGTGCTGCAATCTTCCTTTGATTTTGTGACTATTGGGCATTTTAGGATGGAGTCTGCTGGTTTCTGTCACGCTCGGGTGTGGGGGGAAAAGCCACACCGAGCGTATGAGGGATGGGAACAGACAAAACCAGGGAACTGGTCACCTCCTGCAGGGGACCCTAAGACTAGGCCCTAGCTGGCTACCAGTATGAACTAACCCGGGTGGTAGGAAAGCTCATACACAGGAACCTAATCTGAGTAAACCCTAGAACACCCTGCAGTCTAATGACACAAGAGAGTAACCTGTTCCTCCAAGCGTAAGGAGGAACAGGAGACTCAAACAGGAATAACCAAAGGAAGGGAAAACACTTAACTTTAAGTAGAACTCAGCAACAGGATCTCAGCCGAGATCCACACCACTCTCAACAGGTATGTAGCAGATATAAACCGCAAGGGATACTGGGAGAGGAAGAGGTAAGTAGGAGACAGCTAATTGCCCAGCGGCAACAGCTGAGGGAAAGGGGTGTGGAGAACAGCACCCAAACCACAGGGAATAGCCTGTCAAACCTGTCACTTAGAAAGCCGCGCAGAACGTCTGATTCCAGACGCAAGACCACTCGTGACATTACCCCCCCTTTTACGGGTGACCTCCGGGCACCCAGGACCAACTTTATCAGGGTGACATCTGTGAAAGGCTTTTACCAAACGACTGGCATTCACGTCAGATGCCGGTACCCATGACCTCTCCTCAGGACCATAACCCTTCCAATGAACCAGATATTGAAGGGTCCCACGAAGAACTCGAGAATCAATGATCTTGACAATCTGAAATTCCAAATTACCATCCACCAAGACAGGCGCGGGTGGCAAGGGAGATGGCTCCAGAGGTTCAACATACCTCTTCAACAAACATCTGTGAAACACATTATGGATTTTCAGGGCCTGAGGAAGTTCAAGACGAAATGCTACAGGATTAATAATGGCCGTGATTTTATATGGGCCAATAAATCTTGGACCCAACTTCCATGAAGGAACTTTCAACTTAATGTTCCTAGTAGACAGCCACACAGAATCACCCACATTTAGGTCCGGACCATTCATGCGTCTCCTGTCAGCCACACGTTTGTACTTGTTACCCATATTTATCAAGTTACTTTTGAATTTTTCGCCATATGGAAGACAATGATGACGAAAAACGTTCTTCCTCAGGAATACCAGAAGTATCAGAACCACAAAATGTGCCAAACTGCGGGTGAAAGCCATATGCACCAAAAAATGGTGACTTACCAGTGGAGTCCTGTCTGCGATTATTTATGGCAAACTCAGCCAGAGACAAAACGAGGACCACTCCTCCTGGTTCTCAGAGACAAAGCATCTCAAATAAGTCTCCAGATTCTGATTGGTACGCTCAGTCTGTCCATTCGTCTGGGGATGAAAGGCAGAAGAGAAAGACAGTTGTACCCCGAGCCGAGTACAGAACGCCCTCCAGAATCTGGACACAAACTGAGTCCCACGATCAGAGACAACGTCAGTGGGAATGCCATGAAGTTTCACAATATTGTCAACAAACACTTGTGCAAGAGTTTTAGCATTGGGGAGTCCGGGTAATGCAATAAAGTGCGCCATTTTACTAAAACGATCTACAACCACCAGAATAACTGTCTTACCAGACGACTCAGGCAGATCAGTGATGAAGTCCATGGATAGGTGAGTCCATGGTCTGGACGGGATGGGTAATGGAAGTAGGGGTCCAGAAGGACGAGTATGTGTCACCTTAGAGCGTGCGCAGACACTACAGGCTGACACATATTCCTCAACACACTTACGCAGACCTGGCCACCAGAATCTACGAGAGATGAGGTCGACAGTGGATTTACTCCCAGGGTGTCCCGCAAGCACCGAAGAATGATGCTCCTCAAAAACCTTATAACGCAAATCAGAAGGAACAAACAACTTCCCGGGAGGGCAAGACTCCGGCGCATCTCCCTGGGCCTCAAGCACTTTAGCCTCAAGATCAGGGTAAAGAGCGGATATCACCACTCCTTCAGACAGTATAGGGCTAGGATCTTCAAAATCACCACCCCCGGGAAAACTACGTGACAAGGCATCCGCCTTCACATTCTTAACCCCAGGACGGTATGTGACAATGAAATTGAATCTGGTGAAGAACAAAGACCATCTGGCCTGCCTCGGATTAAGTCGTCTAGCCGACTCCAGGTAAGCCAGATTTTTGTGATCAGTGAATACCGTGATTGGATGATTCGCCCCTTCCAACCAATGACGCCATTCCTCAAAAGCCAACTTAATGGCCAGTAACTCTCGGTTACCCACATCATAATTTCTCTCCGCCACAGAGAGTTTCTTCGAAAAAAAAGCACATGGGCGCCATTTACCAGGTGACGGGCCTTGTGATAACACAGCTCCTACCCCCACATCGGATGCGTCAACCTCCACAATGAAAGGTTGTGACACATCTGGCTGCACCAATATAGGGGCAGAGGAAAAGCACTCCTTAACAGCGGAGAAGGCTTGCAACGCTGCATCAGACCACACAGAGACATCCGTCCCTTTCTTAGTCATGTCAGTTAAGGGTTTAACTATAGTCGAATAGTTCTTAATAAATTTTCGGTAATAGTTGGTGAACCCCAAAAATCGCATAAGAGCCTTCAGATTTTCAGGTCGGTCCCAGTTCAGAACAGCACAGACCTTCTCTGGATCCATACGAAAACCTGAAGATGAAAGCAGGTATCCTAAGAATTGCACCTCATGTACAGCAAAAGCACATTTCTCTAATTTTGCATACAACTTGTTATCTCTTAAAATTTGCAACACCTGCCTCACGTGATCCTGATGTGTCACAATATCTGGAGAATAGATTAGTATGTCATCCAAATACACGACTACAAACCTCCCCACAAGATGATGAAAAATGTCATTAACAAAATGCTGGAAGACAGCAGGAGCATTGGTCAACCCAAAAGGCATGACCAGGTTCTCAAAGTGGCCCTCAGGAGTGTTAAAGGCCGTCTTCCATTCATCCCCTTCCTTGATCCTGACCAGATTATATGCCCCCCTTAAGTCCAACTTGGAGAACACCTTGGCATCCACAATCTGGTTAAACAAGTCAGGAATCAAAGGAAGGGGGTACGGATCACGGACAGTAATCCTATTGAGTTCACGGAAATCCAGACATGGCCTAAGGGATCCGTCCTTTTTTTAACAAAAAAGAACCCTGCTGCCACAGGAGATTTGGAAGGCCTAATATGTCCTTTGGCCAAACTCTCAGCAATAT
This sequence comes from Rhinella marina, assembly GCA_900303285.1. Lineage (NCBI taxonomy): Eukaryota > Metazoa > Chordata > Amphibia > Anura > Bufonidae > Rhinella > Rhinella marina. Next base: position 25,021 of record ONZH01024619.1, read on the forward strand.
ATTCCTTCATGGCCGTTCTCTCAGGTCCAGAAAGGTTATACAGCCTAGATTTAGGCAATCTTGTTCCAGGGATAAGATTGATAGGACAATCGTATTCCCGGTGAGGGGGTAAATCCTGACATCCACCTTCAGAAAATACATCAGAGAAATCCGATATAAAAGAAGGAAGAGTCTTAGTGGTTAAAGCAGAAAAAGATGTATTAAGGCAATTGTCAACACAATAATCGCCCCAATCCACAATTTGTCTAGTATGCCAGTCAATGGACGGATTATGTTTGCTTAACCACGGTAAACCCAGAACCACAGGAGCAGGAAGACCTTCCAACACAAAACATGAAATAAGCTCCTGATGAAATTCACCCACTCTTAATTCGATATCATGCACCATCTGAGACAAACACTTCTGAGAGAGAGGTGCAGAATCAATGGCAAACACAGAAATCCTCTTATCCAAAGAACTTGTGACAATCCATGCATACGGACAAACTGAGCATCAATCAAGTTCACCCCTGCCCCGCTGTCAATAAACACCTCAATTTTCACAACCTTTGATTCTAGCGCCACCTCGGCAGTCAGGAGAAAACGGGTACTGCAGGATGAAGACAAATGCACATTTTCAGTCTCCCTACCCACTCCACCAAGAGTGAGATGAGAATTCAACGCCCCCTTTTCTTTTCTCTCCTTTAGAGATAGGAAGCATGGACATACATTGATAAAGTGTCCTTTCTGACCACAGAAAAAACACACACCCTTTTTATTACCAAGATGATTGCGGGTGGCTACAGGAGTGGCTCCCCCTAATTGCATAGGTTCATCCCCAGACATCAACCTAGGGGAATATTCACCCAAAGTGTCATAGGAAGCTGGTACACTATGTGATAGTACGTCCTGAGAGCGGGGGCCCCTAGATCGCTCTCTCAGGCGCCTATCCATGCGTACAGCAAGAGACATAGCGGCTTCCAAAGACACAGGGGTTTCCTGAAAGGCCAAAGCGTCCTTCAGCCTTTCAGACAAACCTTGACAGAATTGGCTACGTAAAGCCGGATCGTTCCATTCAGTATTGGTCGCCCACCTCCGAAACTCAGAGCAATAAGTCTCAACCGGCCGCTCACCCTGACAAAGGTTACGTATCTGGGTCTCCGCCAGGGAGATACGATCCGGGTCATCATAGATAATCCCTAGGGTCTTGAAAAATTCATCTACCGACCGGAGAGACAGCGATCCAGCCGGTAGAGAAAAGGCCCATGACTGCGCATCCCCTTTAAGCAGCGAGATGACCACACCAACCTTCTGTTCCTCATTACCAGAAGAATGTGGACGCAGTCTGAAATACAATTTGCACGCCTCCCTAAATAGAACAAAATTATCACATTCCCCAGAAAATCTATCCGGGAGGGGGCCTTAGGCTCCAAACAGGCCTGACACTCAGCACCCCCAGAACCACCAGCCTGTGGTCTCTGAATCTGGTTGCGGATGTCAGCCACCTCCAAGCTGAGTCCCTGCAGCCGTTCAGCCAGTGTAGCAATAGCATCCATGTCAGCACAAAAATGACATAAATTTTTGTTAGTGGCGGTTTATAATGTCACGCTCGGGTGTGGGGGGAAAAGCCACACCGAGCGTATGAGGGATGGGAACAGACAAAACCAGGGAACTGGTCACCTCCTGCAGGGGACCCTAAGACTAGGCCCTAGCTGGCTACCAGTATGAACTAACCCGGGTGGTAGGAAAGCTCATACACAGGAACCTAATCTGAGTAAACCCTAGAACACCCTGCAGTCTAATGACACAAGAGAGTAACCTGTTCCTCCAAGCGTAAGGAGGAACAGGAGACTCAAACAGGAATAACCAAAGGAAGGGAAAACACTTAACTTTAAGTAGAACTCAGCAACAGGATCTCAGCCGAGATCCACACCACTCTCAACAGGTATGTAGCAGATATAAACCGCAAGGGATACTGGGAGAGGAAGAGGTAAGTAGGAGACAGCTAATTGCCCAGCGGCAACAGCTGAGGGAAAGGGGTGTGGAGAACAGCACCCAAACCACAGGGAATAGCCTGTCAAACCTGTCACTTAGAAAGCCGCGCAGAACGTCTGATTCCAGACGCAAGACCACTCGTCACAGTTTCATTCCATGCATTGTATTGAATCAAGATACTGCGCATTATTAGTGAATTCATTGTGCTGCAATAGCAGCATTTAAATATGGTTTTCATTCCACACATTCTATTGCCATTGTAAATTGTCAATAACAGTGTGCATTGTGTTTGTACAAGTAGAAGGGTGTTTGCTCCTCCCTCTGTCTGTAAATTACAGAGAAGACACTTGCATTAGACCAGTGCTAATGTTAAGCTTGCCTAAAAGTGGCAGGGAGGGTTAAGACTATGAGGATGATTATGTGTTGGACAGGACCTGGGAGCTGGATCTATGTGCTGAGGAGGAGGTTGTTGGCCGTAGTGGCGGCAATAAAAAGAAGAGACAATGTATGGTAAAAACCTTCAAAAAACTGTCAAGACTTCTGTTATGGTCTGCTCGGGAACTGGAGATGCTGCTGATACTGTGGGCAAAGCCTAAAAAAATTTCCAAGACCTAAGCTAAGTTCTGCTGCCACTAGCTCTGTTCGAGTATCTCCTGTCTTTTGCTCTACAGTGCCGGCAGACAAAGCATAGCTGTGTGGGTGTTCTAACACATATGTAGGCACCATGGCTCTAATTGAGGCACATGATGTGGCATCACCAGTTACTGCTGGAAAACAGGTGTCCACCAGCTAGTGCAACAACAGTGTTCTCATTTTCCCAGACTCCTTTTTGGCAGTCAGGTCGCATCTACGATCCATGTTCAGTGTCCTTACTGCTTATTCCGCTCAGACTACTATTCATCTTCTTCCTACTCCACTCCATCGTCAACCATCTTTAATGGATTGTGTGGCCAGGTGTGCAAGCTTAACTCCCACCTGGCCAAGTTGCTGGTGAAGCAGTTGATGCCATACCACTTAGTGGATTCTGCTGCCTTTATGGAGCTCATAAAAAACTATCCCTGCTTTGTCACATGATGGAGAATTTAGGACTCCTTGCAATTCTTGCTGTGCGCAAGGTGCACCACCGTGGACACCTGGAACAACTGTTATGGGCATGGACAGCACATGTCTTTCACATCCCATTGGGTCATTGTTTTTTGCAGCACTGGTCGATGCAGCACCACAGCAGATCCTATTGACACCTCCTTGTTTGTGTACGTCTGGTTCCCACTCCAAGTCCTTATTCGTCTCTTCCACGTCCTCCTCAATGGACATCCTCCTGTCGCCAACAGAAGCCAAGCAGAGCGTTGTTTCACTACTCCTCCTTCCCACTGTATGTGTAAAGTGAAGTGTTGCCATGCTGTGTTAGAGCTGATCAGCCTGGACGAGAGTAGCCACACAGCCGTGGCATGTCAATAGAGATGCATATAGCATACTTAGGACCATTGAAGAGGCCACCAGATTTGTCAGTAAGGCCAACTGCAGCATCAATGATATTTATTTAGAACAGATGCTCGCTCTGATGCAACAAGGGATGGCAGAAGAACAACTTCCATATCTTGCTGTCCAACCTTTAGTTGTTGGGAACCCACCTGGACAAAGTGCCATAGAGGGGGATGTGGAGTAAGAAGATGAGGAGCTACCACTGGAGGAGGAGTCAGAGTCGGTGGTGGAGGAGCACAAGGCTGATGACAACGCTGGCCATGTTGCGGAAAGAACTGGGTCCTCAGACATGCTGGCGAGCATGGCAGGCTGTTTTCTTACTTGCTTATGAACTGACAGGTGTATTGTTAGCATGAAGTGTTCTGATGATTACTGGACAGCCATGTTTCTAGATGATTGTTAAAAAGGCAAAATGGGGGATTGTTTTCTATTTATCGAAAGGGAGGACACATTGCTGTATTACCAGGATGCCCTCTTAATGCAGCCTGCTGCGGCTTTTGGTGAGCAGACAAATTGGACCAGAAGACCCCTCTCTGACACCCGATGAGTCACCGACCTCCTGCCTTCTTTGGTACCACAAGTAGCAGAAGCTGCAGCAGCCAGTTCAGTCTCATGAACATGACAGAGCAGTTTTTTCATGTGCTGCGCCAGGTTGATGCAAATCAGCAAACAGAGACATACCTGGACTCTGGCCTTTTTCCAGCACAATTGAAGGTGTTCTTCAGGCCTGAAGGTGTTGTCTGGGCTTTTAACATTGATGACCTATCCTTGGGCAAAGCAGCAGTGAATAGGAAGAGCGACAGGAGACGGCACATGTTCACTGCGCACGCCGTCTACTCATACAGCTCATTGATGGGGTTAGACTCCGGCTGATCTGATATTGATCTATCCTGAAGATAGGTCATCAATATTAAAAGTCGGGACAACTCCTTTAAAAGATTTTTGTTTGGAACAAGCCAATATTTCTTCTGACACACTAACACTTGTGTGTGTATAAACATTGGCAGACATCTGCCCCATTAAGACAAAATTTTTGGATGCTTGTTTATAACAAGCCACTTTTTTCTGATAACCCTGTGTGTGTTTAAACACCATCTGGCCCCAGAGTTTTAGGGCACATGCTTTCTTGCTTCAGGGCACACTCTGGTTCTGAGATTTTTGCCTTGTATTTGGGGTGCCCTTGATGTTAAGTGTTTGTACAGGTGCAAGACAGATCATGTACAGTGCAATTGCCAGCATATGGTGTTAGGCAAGGAAGGCAGTTAGGGCCGTCTTCTCTTTCTCTTTGTACTTTTAAAATGGTGGCTGTAATGTCCACTCTGGGATACAGGGCTTTAGTGATACCACTGGTCAGGTCGTGTTCAGGTATGAGAGGTGTGTTAACAGTGTTCCTTACTGCAGAAAAGGCTTATCAGCTTTAGATAGCAGGTTACCTTACTGACTCCAACCCTCAGCTATGCAAATTATAGTTGTCTAATTATCTACTTTTTCTCCTTCTCTTCTTCTGTAGATGATGCAGAAATTGATAAGGCCCGCTTCACACCTGCGGCGTGGGGCTCCGGCAGGCTGTTCCGGTAGGTGAACAGCCCGGCGGATCCGCGCAGCCGCAGGTGCACGTGTGTTGTATTTTCATTCCGGCCGCCTCTCAGCAGGGGCTGCCGTGCTGCGGCCGGATCCGCGGCCCGCCCCATTATAGTGAATGGGGCCGGAGTGCAGTTCCGGCACCACACGTGCACCTGCAGCAGCACGGACCCGGAGGGCTGTTCACCCACCAGAAGAGTCTGCCGGGGCCCCGTGCCACAGGTATGAAAGTAACCTAAGTCTCTGTAGCTTGTTGGGCCTAAGGAAAGGGAGCCTGAGGAAACAGCTTACTCTTTCTCTGAACTTTCCCTAGAATAACCTCAAGCTAGGGATGGAGCAACACCAAAGACTATAAATATGAAGGATATAGAAAGGGCTATTTGTGAAGTGTGTAGGATTGAGAGCAAACTGATCTCTTTACATCGAAAATATAAAAATACTAATAAAAAGGTCACTTAAAATTATAATAACCGTTCTTAACTCACTTCTGCCTCTCCTGGAGGATGGTGCAGATCCTTTTGTCAGATCCTTTTGTTTGGGAGTATAGTGACAGAAATGGCCTGACATTGAAGAACAATACACTAAGACACATAATGGTCCCATGCAAATAAAAGCCATAGAAATCCTTAGCAAATAATAGCAGCCATAAAACATTAAAGCAGCACAATAACCAGCACTGACGGCTCTCAGGACCGAGGCTTTGTAAAAACCATGGAGTAACAGATGATGGCAGGACTACAATAGTGTCCAGATTCTGCATGGTTGTTTATGGTAAAAAGGGTATTTTGTAAGGAGAATAGGGCAGTGAGCAGCACCATGTATAAATCAAGATCACGCAACAATTTTTTAAGAAAAACAACTATTGAAAAGTGAATTTTTTTTAAAGTCGGTTTTCTACTCGAATAGAAATTACTTACACACTGATCTGATCCAACATTATTAGTACAATGTGTAAAATCTATTTCAAGATGAGAACATATTTTTCTTTTAAGGCTGGATTCACATACAAGTGGAACATTTTAAAACAACCACCCAAAACTGCATTGGAATTGATCTAGGAGGTTCTTCGTATAGAAGATGGCCAGTATTCATAATACAGTATATGGTGGAACTGAAAATCTGGTCTGGATAAAGGGCCAGTCTTCTGAAAGAGGTGGTCTTTTGGAGAGGTTTCACTATATATCAGCTGTGTCCAGCCACTTGTTTTATGCCTGAGCCTGACACGACAACGAATAACAGAGATTTTGTTCCAGTGTCCATAGTTAGACATCTTATCTAATGTGACCAGGTACAAAACTGTCCTTATAGGAAACTATGGGATCAGTTCTACCATCAGTTTCCCTTTAGTGTACTATGGAGCCTCCATCATGAGAGATGGACAAATTAAAGGTGTGTAAATTGTGTAATATGGAGTGCCATAGGCCTTTAACAGTGCTGCTGTATGGGGCCTCCATACTCCATCACATTCTCCCCTCAAAGCAATGTTTCTGTAAAATAATACCTCCAACATGGGATGGAATGTCCATCCATTTTATTTCTCTTTATAAAATGGCACCCAAAGACACAATATAGGCGCATAGGAGGAGATTTATCAAACTGGTATAAAGTAGAACTGGTTTAGTTGCCTATAGCAACCAATCAGATTCCACCTTTCATTTTCCAAAGGAGCTGTCAAAAATGAAAGGTGGAATCTGATTGGTTGCTATGGGCAACTAAGCCAGTTCTACTTTACACCAGTTTGATAAATCCCCCATAGTTTTCTGCAACGTGGACCCATATCATAAACATGTGCATGAGACCTTAGTGCTATGTGGTGGATATCTTTGCCTATTATAATGTAATAATAGTAAAACATTTAGATGGATTTCCTGGGTAGCAAAGAAAATCCACATTTGATCCATCCAACAGCTACAGGTAAATAGTTGACCAGTTGAGAATACCATTTTACATGTCTACAGTCGTGTTCACATTGTCTTTAGGAACCCCAGCATCTCACATCAAGGTAATTTGTATTGGTATGTCAAAAATGTTTTGTGTACTGCAGGTATATACCAAACCCGTTGTTGCTGGAAGGGAAGAAGTTTGATATTCGCTCATATCTGCTCATAGCTTCTACTGTACCCTACTTTGTATTCTTCCGCCATGGTTATGTTCGTCTTACCTGCAACCCTTATGATCCAAAGTCTGATGACCTCACAGGCCACCTAACCAACCAGGTATGTGATATTTTCTATAATCGTCTCTATTCCTGATGTCTTTCACTGTATGAGTATATTTACAGCCGGCAGATTTGTCACAGAAAATTCTGCAATAGAAAATCATTTCCATTCATCTGCATGGGGTTGTTTTGGTGGATACGACATGGCTTTCTCAGTCCCACTCAGATAAATTGGGGCAGTGACAGAGATTTCTACAGCAAAATCTTCCAAATGTGAATTCACTCTAAGGCAACTTTGGTCACTATTAACCAAACCAGAAATAGATCCAAAACACAAATCTTTTTCTCTGTAGGCTTCACTACTGGTTAATGCTTACAAATACTGATGCAAAATGCTGCCCATGTGAAAGGGACCTAACATTGACAACCAGTGACCTGATATGTAACTTAGATCTCATACTCTGAAACACGATTGACATCCAATGATATGATAAGTACTACTGCTGCAAGGATTGTCTCAGAGTCAACGTGACGTTAAAGGGGGTTGTCCATTTTTTTCATATCTGCCCCCAACCAGTGGGACCTGTCAAGAAATCCATACTCACCAGGTCCCTGCCGCTTTGTTCTGGCTTCCTAGCTTCTGGGCTGTTTTCACTGGACTTCTGCTCCCTGTCTGTCAACTTCCTGCACAGACTGGGTCACATGTGCCGCTGCAGCCAATAATTGGACACAACGGTGATGTTTTCCCTTGTGCACACCATTGGTGGATCTCATAACATTGGCGGCAGCGGTGCATGTAACCCCGTCCATGCAGAAGTTGACAGATGGGGATTGGAAGTCCAGTGCAGACAGCTCCAGAGCCAGGGAGCGGTAGGGAGCAGGTTAGTATGTTTTTTTCCCACAGGTCCTGGTAGCTGGGGGGCAAAAAAAAAAAAAAAGTAGAACAACAATGCTTCTGCTGAAAATGTCATAAAATATTGAGTTCCTTTGCAGATACTTTGCTTTACTTGTGTTGATTAATAAGACGCCACTTGCGTAAAAAAGTCACAAACCTTGTGCTTGCAACTTTTTAAACCTAAGTGCAAGTGGCATTTTTACTCTGTTCTCGACACTTTCCTGAAAAGGGAGCATGGCGAGGGACGGGGCAGTGCTAAATTTATCATAAAAGAAGACTAAGCTTAGAGCTGCCGTAGATTTTATCATAGGCGCACAAATTGCCAGAGGATGCGCCTAATGTATGAAGAGGAGTGCATCTTGTCATAAATTGGGCACATCCTCCTGCAATGTTACCAGAAAGACCAGCATTGTGCTGGTTCTGCTGACAGTTACATACAGGGGTGCACCACCAATGAGGCCAGGTGAGGCGATTGGCTCAGGCAGCGGGGGGCAGCTGAAATGGGATTATCTGTTTCTGCAGGATAGTATTGGGAAGCACAGCGGGCACAGTATGTGGCGCTGTATTACCCTGTAGGTCTTGTAGCTCTGTATGTAATGTTTTCCAAGTATGTCTTTAACAGTAGGGCTGGAGGGAAGGGGTTAGGTTCAGATATTGGCATTGGGGAGGTTGGGGCACCATTTTTGTCTCAGGCAGCAGAAAGACTAGGTGCACCCCTGGTTACATAGTAAGATAACCGATAGGTCACATGTCTAGAGGCGTACCTTGAAGCTCATAAGCAGTGGTGCACATAGAGAAGTAAGGGCCCCATAGCAAGGATCAAACCAGGCCCCCCACACAGGACAGAAGGGTTTCTGCCTAAACCCCTTGCAATGACCCTTGGGCCATTTTTCCACTGCTTCATTTGCTAAAAGTTCTTCCTTTAGAGCAGGGGTGCACAACCTGCGGCCCGGGGGCCACATGCGGCCCTTGATACCATTCTGTGTGGCCCCATCCATCTGGTAACAGACATGTATGTCCATGTTTTGTGGCTGCTCACATGCATTTTTCATGTATTTCTCCCATTAGATGGGACTCCTGGAACTGTAACTAGACATTAATGGTATACACTGTGTGTTCAATCTGCCATAAATACAGTATTTCAGTTGTTAATACCCCTTTAAATTTTATTTTCGGCCCTTGGCGTTGGTTCAGTCGGACAATGTGGCCCCCACCCAGAAAACGTTGTGCACCCCTGCTTTAGAGGGTAGAGTCCTGACCAAGTTTTCACCTCCAGTAGAAGAGGAGATAATCCCCACTAAGACTGGGCCCCCTCTTGCCCTGGGCCCCATAGCAGTCGCATGGTCTGCCGCTATGGTAGTTACGCCCCTTCTCATAAGTCCCAGTGCTAAGTCTTTAACTGCGCCACCAACTTCTACATTCCGGGCCATTTAAATATACTAGTGTCTTCTTCTGTGCCATTTACCTGCAGCACTATCATTAGTATGAGGACAAACATTTGTTAGTATAGTTTGCATTTGTTGGCAGCAGGAAGATGTGCTGCTGACAAATGATAATTTCACTGGGGCATAAAAGATGCACCATCAATGAGAAACAAGCGTGGTAGAAGCAGAGGTAGCAGTGACAGCAGCTGTGTCCTGTTTAGGTCCCGCTATATCTTGCACTGCAGTATGCGATATGGCCTTTCGAAGTTCAAGGGAATGTTATCTGTAGCCTTTAGCCATGCAGGTGTTACTAACAACATATTAATAAATTAAGAATTGCCGAGTTAAGAGGCAACTTAGAAGGAAGTTATGGAAAATAAATCTGTACAGTTGGAGCATATGTTCCCATAGGAGCTGGAGTTGGCAGACTGACCATGTTTACAAAGCAGAGCTTTCATTGTTGCACTCATATAATGCATATTTAACGGGGTTGTCTCAAGTTCAGCTTTGGTGCAGATCTCTAGCCCTGAATTTTTTGCTCAGTCAGAGGACGGTGACTTTTTACTTAATTGATGGCACAGGCAGTGCTAGGATGATCTAATCATGCCACCGTATGTGAGTATGCGCTCCTAAGGCTGCTAGTGAATGGACCTTTTCCCGATCGTGGACATCAACTAGTTATGGTAAGGATAACAGGCTGAACTGGATAGACAGATGTCTTTTTTCAGCCTTATAAACTATGTTACTATGTAAATGTGGTGGCCACGATCTGTCCCATGTTTTACCAACCTCTCCTCCCTTACTTCTGTTCGTGCCATGATGCCCTACTTGTGTCCAACAGCTCCAATGCTACCGCCATGAGCCTGCAGCTGTTCTGCACAAAATTACGCTGCAGATACGAGATGGCCAGGGGACACGAGCTACTGCGCATGCGTAACTATGTGCTCTCCCACGACTCCAACCACCAAAGAGACCAGAGTTTTCTTTGACAGTGAGCAAGAGCGACTACTGCTGCTGGCTTGCATCGGTGGCTATTACCCCTGACAAAGAGCATTTTACAATGGGATAGAAACAGAAAGATATCCTGGAGAGGAAGCAATATAGACTATATTAGTAAGTTGATTATCCTAATTTTACAGTTGTTGTTGGTTTTTTTACCATTTCTTTTTCTCCAGTGTGGAGATATAATTATTACAATTTGTTGGGTTGCTTGTGCAGTGAGCCTGCAGGGGTAGAGCCAGGAGGAGGGGAGCGGTAGTTGTGGCACTGATAGGAGTAGTAGTGGTTCATCGTGGCTGTCCTCACTCCAGTGCTCCCTATGGCCGTGCATTGAGTGGGGAGTGCACCTTTTCTTCCCTCAGGGCACACCCTGGGCTTTCTAGGGCTCCTGCCTGGTGTTGGGTGGGCTGCCCTTGATGTTAGGTAGATGGGTGCAAGACAGGAGAGCAGATGTAGGGGCCGGTAGATGGTTGGTGGAGTCAATGACCAGGCCTGTCTGTTACAATAAATAAAGTCTCTCTTTACGGAATTGATGATGGGAGTAGTAGTAGTACAAGTAGCAGCAGACGTTTCCCAATACCTGTGTATAGGCAGCAATAGCAAGTCCTTTTACAATAAACATGTAGTACCTTACTGATTTTTCAGGCACAGGCTTGGTTCTCTACAATCTGTATGGATTTCAGGCTTTCTTTCTCTCAGTTGCTGTTCCTGGCAGCTTTCAGTCTCAGAGATGAAGCTGTTTGAGATACTTCTGTGCTCAGGCAAGCGCTGCAGCCTCTTCATTACATCGGTCCAGACGCTCTTTGTATTGTAGTGATGCAGTGTATTGCCGTATTGTATTTCAGTCTCAGAGATGAAGCTGTTTGAGATACTTCTGTGCTCAGGCAAGCGCTGCAGCCTCTTCATTACATCGGTCCAGACGCTCTTTGTATTGTAGTGATGCAGTGTATTGCCGCCTTGTTCATTCACTAGAATTGGCAAAGCTGCTTTACCCTGCACTGTCACTATTAGTGTATGGGCAAACCCCATACCGCCATTACTAAAATATGCCATTTGACAATATGAATGGTGAAAAAATGAAGAGGCTGCAGAACTGCAACCCTTCAAATAAATTATGGGTGTGGGTACCAAATGTGAGACCCCCACCAATTGAATACTGATAGCCTGTCCTAAGAGTAGACTATCAGTTTTAAAAGGCTGGGTAACCCCACTAACCAAGACTGTTTAGAAGTGTACATTCATGTGGATTGTGATTTCAGTACATTGTAATGACTATGGTGACTGCCAGAGACGTGATAGGAATAATTGTTATTGTCATTGCACTACAGTAATTTATATCTCAATACTAAAGCAGAAAGAAAAGAAATGCAAAAATGGATCGACAGTGGGTTTTGAAAGTTGGACCCCAACCGATCTAAAATTGATGGCCTATCAAGATAGGCCATCAATTTTAAAAGGCTTAGTATCCCCTTTAAATCGACATCGATATAGCTGTACATATCAAAATATTTCATATGATGGCACTAATTTGTGGGCACACCATGCTATAATGCAAAGGTATAACTTGAAGCTTTTGTGGCCCACAACAAAATCTCTAGTAGGGCCCACACCTAACATTTGCCATTTATAATACTGGCTCATTCTTGGGTTTCCTCAAACACCAGAGCCAACTGCCACCTCTACACCCTATATAGTGACAGGAATAGAATTCATGCAGGTATTACGTATGAAATTTCAGTCAAGTATGTTTCAAACCATAAATTAAGTTTACTTTGATGTGTGGTAAAAAGACGGTTTCACCTTTGGATGTCACCGCCATACATTAAAGTCAACTTGTTGTCGTATTGTGTAATTCTTTCTAGTTTATGCATCATGAAAGCAATTACAGTAATATGTTACATGGAGCTATTCACTAGTTGTATATTTTACCTGTAATACCATGCCTAACCACATGGATTGCTGTTGGGTACAGATTACCTTCATTCCGCTATGTGTAGTCCTCAACTGTATAGTGTCACCTACTGGTAGAAATACTATATTTTTGTACAGTCATTTCTACCTTGTTTTCAAGTAAAAAACTGGTTTGGTGTGAAGCTTCTAAAAAGAAACATGGATGGCCCCTTTTAGAAGGCTTGAGTAATGTGTAATACCATATAAATTTTTTTTTTTGGCTTCTAGTACATGCAGAAGAAGAACCCTCTTTACAATGAACTTAAAGAAGAAACAGTATGGTCAATGGAAAGATTTAATAGTTACGTCAATGAGAAATTTGCAGAAAGCAAAGGTCTACCTCAAAACTGGGTGCTGAATACCTTTACGGTGAGAAAACAGATAGTGCTGACCATAGATATTATTATTAAATGAGAAACCTAACCTATAGACTACTGCATTTTCTCAGTATCTCAAATCCTTCCCAGGACCCCTCGTCATTGCATATCATTGAACAAAGCCACCTCAGATACCTGGAAATATTTTATTCAGAAATGTTTTTCTACAGCATACTGTGCTGCATTTAGTAGACATAATTCACTCATGATGGCTTGTGGACACTGCTAGATGGTTTCCTGAAGAAGAGCCTGTCACTTTCATGGCTAAGAGTAGATATAGGAAACACTATTCTGCAGGGACGTCTGCGATTGTTTTCGTCTTACGTCATTTTCTTCCTGTCCCTGACAGAAAAGGATGCAGCAGATAATGATCCACTGCTTCCTGAGCGTGAAATCAAAGCTGGAGTGTCGCCGGGGATTCTTTGACCTTATTGGCTGTGACTTCCTGATCGATGATGACTTTAAGGTATTAAATGCATGCTTATGATATCTGCCCTGATCGGCTGGTTATATTCCATGGAATTAAAAATGGCATCAAAGGGGTTGTCCCACAATCAACATTTATTGCTTAAATGATAAATGTCTGATCACTGCGGACTTCGTGCCAATCACTAGAGTCCAGTACCTCCCATTATTCCTCTCTGCATGACTTCAGTGAGGAGAAGTTTGATTGGGGCAACAGACATTAAACATTGAATAGAGAACTTGGTATACCCACACTCTATTCAGAAGGTATGACTACTGGGACCCCCACTGATCAGATATGTATTACCTACCTTGTGATTAGGTGAGAAATGTCAATTGTGGAAACAACAAGGAGTTTGTTGGGATTTATGCCGGTCTTAATTTGCCCTGTGCTTGTGTAAAATACACTAATCTACTCCATGAAATCTACTCCATCAAGGAGCTACAGTAGATTTCTGGTGAATGTGTGACCGTTGTAGGGTACACATGTTAAATGAGTCTGCGGCCTACCTACTCCCACCATGTCCCATCTACTTTTTAGAAAGGTGGCAAAAATGTTGTAAATGTCAGGTCTGGTCATCAGAGAACATAGGTTCTATGTTTTGCTTGGTTTTCTGAGTTTTTGTGTGTTTCTGTTTAGTGCCTACGCCTTGCCTTGAACCACGTTCACACTGTGGGTTGTTTTGGAGCCAACGCCCAGCTTCTTGTTTGGTTTGTCTACTCAGGGTTAATACTCAGGTGCTGGCTGAGTGGCTTCTCTGAATCTGGTCCATTCAGAAACCTGGGGGTGGGATTTCTTCCTGCATATATACCTACCTTCCTCTCTGCTCCTTGCTGGTTTTTGCAATTCCTTCTTGCGTTGTATTGTGTATCCTGACTGCTGATTTGACCCTTGGCTTGTATCTGACTACTCTACCGTCTTCCGATTTTGTACTGGCGTTATCTCTGGTTTCTGACACGGCTAGCTGACGATTCTTCTGTGTTTTGTTCGTCTCTGTTTGTCTTCCCTTTTCCCTGCACCTAGTCAAGAGTAATTGCAGTCCTTGTGGTTGTCGCCGTATCGCCTAGGATACGGAGGCAATTAGGCAGGGACAGGGGTTGGGGTGAGCGCAGGGATCACATCTCCCTTTCTGTGTACCCCAACCTTGACAGTAAAAAGCTAAAAAGTCACAAATTTGTGTTGCAAAATTTGGAACCTTTCTTCACCAGAAAACTGGTGTAGAGGTATATTAAATGTCCTATGCCTGCATTACTGCTTCTCATCTGTCATTTAGACTGTCCGGATTATATAATTACAGTATAAAGAGTAATCAAATAGTCACATGGCCACCATAAATATAATGGGTTTTGAAGTCTTACATACTACATGGATTTACTAGCATTGTCTATTTTATACCTATGTTGAAAAGAAATGTTTGAGTCCTAAGACATTCACTTCAGATGCAGTCATCTTGACAAGTTAGACCCTGAGCTTTCGGTAAAAATGAATCTGAATAGACACAGTGCAAAATCCATAACAGGGCCTCTACCAACCATGTACCAAGAACTTTTGGGCACTAGGACTGCTACCTCTGCAACCCATTATTTATGCCCCTATGAGTAAGGTCCAGAGGGACCTCATTTGAGATCAGTGTTCAGTAATGTGCTGGCCTTCAGTCTGTGCGGGAGATATACTAATCAAAATGGCCAAAACCTCTGGAGAATTTTGCCCAAACGACTGGTACACATGCTTTCTACTACATTTTTTAAGTAAAATAAACAGGACACGCACTGCTGTAAGCACAAAAATGGCAACAAAGAGGCCTAAATGACCATAGTCTTACTTGCTGTTGCCCATGGAACAGACACAAGTAGATATCAAATTCTTGTAGGTAAAATGTTAATCTCCACATACTGTTGGTATAGGTTACTGACCTCTTCTTACCTTTTCACTTCTGGAGAGAGGCAAGCAGCTGATGTGAAACACCACAACAACAGTAGCTTTAACATGCAGAATTTCTTACACGCACAGGGTAAAACAAAGTACATCCTGATCATTGGACTGTGTAAACCTAGCATTAGACTAGACAGTCTAAAGATGCAACAACTATATGAAACATCAGCCACTGTGATCTATCTGACGCATATTCAGACTGTTATTAGATGGTGTAGAGATCAGGGTGGTAAAGTAGGATTGGGGAAATTATTGGGAACAAACATTTCTACAATCAACTTTTGTCACCAGCACATTATCCTGTGTAAATAGGGATGTGCTGCACACAATATGCAAAGTGAATAGGGGATGAACATTCATAATAATGAGTGCTGATTGACTTGTCTGTCATCGCGCTGAGTGGCCAGGATTGGCCCGTGTAAGAGGACCCTAAGGTTACACTGCCAAAATATAGGATTAATAAATCTATTGATTAAGTTTAAGTCTATTGATCTATTTCCCTCTTTTAGTGTATTGTTTACAGATAAGCTGATGCAAAGTTCTCTTTAACTATGTCAGAGTTCAATAAGCTTCTCCTTTTTGACCTTCTAGGTGTGGCTACTGGAGATGAATTGTAACCCTGCCCTGCACACCAACTGTGAAGTATTGAAAGACGTCATCCCCTGTGTTGTCAATGAGACTCTGGGTAGGTTCCTCATCAAGACTTGTTAAACAACAATACAAACCCCCCCCCCAGCATGATTCATACAGATCTAGCCAGCATTAAGCCAGTAATGATAATGTTAGTTACATCCATAACATTGAATATATATATATATATATATCATAATTCTTTTTTTTTTTAAAGGGTTATTCCCATCTCAGACAATCCTAGCGATATGCCCCTAATGTCTGATAGGACATTATATCCCACCTATATCGAGAACGGAGTGGGAAATGATTGGAGGGCGCATTGCACATGCACAGCCGCCCTCCATTCATTTCTATGGGGCCGCCAAAAATAGCTGAGCTCGGCTATTTCCATCGGCTCCATAGAAATGAATGGGAGCAGTAGCCGTGCTTGCGTGGTACTCTCCCATTCATTTCTATGGGAACAGCGGGGACCTGCACCTGGTGGTGGCCGGACCCCAGGACACCTCTCCGTTCTCAATATAAGTGCAGGTCCCAGCGGTGGGACGTGCACCTATCAGACAATATGCAATATGCCCCCATTGTCTATGATGGGAATACCTCTTTAAGTGTTACTTTCTTCCTGTAAGGGGAGCACCTAATTTATGCTCTAGTTTCAAAAGATCTGTTTGGATTCCAAATTCTAATTTTTAATAGTATTGGACTGCCAAACATAGTAGTAACTCTAAAATGTGTAAAGAGGTTGTCCAATCCTTTACTATTGATGGCTTATCCTCAGGAGAAGTCATCAGTATCTGATAGGCAGGGGTCCGACCATCCGATATCTCACAGCCCCGCTCATCAGTTGTTTCAGAGTAGCTCCATCCATTATGTAATGGACGGAGCTGGTTACTGCAGCACTATTTCTATTCATTTCAAAGGGAGCAGCACTGCAGGAACCAGCTCCGCCAAAGCTACTCTGAAACAGCAGATCTGTGCAGTTTTGGGATGTCGGACCACCCCTGCCAAGCAGATAACGATGGCCCACCCTAAAGATGGGCCATCAATAGTAAATGAGTGGATAACCTCTTTAAATTATGAGGTTGAAAGTCAGTTTTTTTGGATAAAGATAAAATCTGTATTAGAATGGGTAGACACACATAATTTGTGCTCTGCCAGTTGTTTTATGCTGGAGCAGGACACAACTCATGTGTGTCTACCCATCCTTTGTAGACTTTTGTGCACTAGTCTGGCATCCATAGCCTGATGCCTATGCGCTGCATATTCTGCTCAGTACTGGGAGACACCCGGTATCAAAACTGATGTCACAGATGCCAGAAATTATCCCGTAGAAAGCCACGGGATTAGTTCTGGCAACAGGTTTCCCTCCGGTGTAGTACAAAAACTAGAACGGGAACCCACCTTAAAAATGGCCATACATATTAGTCTTTTGTAGACCAAACCTGCCGTTCTCGACATTCTGATGTGTATGGGGAGCTCACGATTCTTTTCTTATCCCGATAGATAAACTGCCAGAAGTGTCTGCCATTGAGATTTTCTTCTCTCCCCATAGAATACACATACACGTGTGGGCGAACTGAACCTGTATGTGTATAGGGAAGATGGAAATCAGAGAGATAGCTTTCGTCTGAACAATCGTTTGGCTATTGAAAGTATATGGACAGCTTTAGAGGCTATACATTCAGTTTGTAGACCTAAGAGTTTTTTTTAGTATACATACTCACTTGTTCACACTTCTTTACAAAACATTCTCCTCATTTTCTTTTATAGACTTGACTTTTGAAATCTTTAAAAAAAGCATAAAATGCCAACGCATATTGCCCCTGAATACTCAGAGTAAGTTCATACTATTGTACAATGGGGAGACAAATGAGCAGACCATAAAATTTAACTGGCCAAGAAGCAGCAGTCCTGTTAAGACACTGAAGACCATGCCACCTGAAAGCTTGAATGGACCAGTGAAACAAGTAGAAAAGCCTCATATGCCATTGAAAATCTCAATAGACAACAGTACCCACACTGTTGTGAAGCGTGCCATCTCAAGGTCTCCTCAGAGAGTAACCTTGCCAATGACGCCCGTTAACA
Organism: Rhinella marina; assembly: GCA_900303285.1. Classification (NCBI taxonomy): domain Eukaryota; kingdom Metazoa; phylum Chordata; class Amphibia; order Anura; family Bufonidae; genus Rhinella; species Rhinella marina. The sequence continues at coordinate 42,974 of ONZH01024619.1, forward strand.
TGACAGGTCTTCATGATAACCTTACTCTCTATTCAAGAAGGTATAAAACAAGAAATGAGATTACATCTAAAAATTTTGATGGCCCTCAAAATAATAGTGTAGCAGATATGATCCAAACAAGAGGAAAAACTGAACAGCAGACCCATGTGGCCAAGATATCCTTTTCAGGACCACAGAAATTTCGAGTTATCGGCAGTAAAACGCCTCAGTACATGACAAGGAGTGCAGCTGAAGTAATCATAACCACCAGCACCATATTCACACATGGACAGAAACCTCATAATTCTAACTCAGGACCCTGTCCAGAACCTGAAGATACTGGGGGATTTGGTTGTCTAGAAGATAGCAGCAAGGACCAGAAACCCTCTGAATCGTCTAAGGACTGAGTCCCCAAAAATTCAATAAAACCAGTTTATGCGTTAAAGCAGATTATCTGCTGCAATGTTGTTTAATCTGCCTCCTGGTGCTCACATCCTCAGCATCTAAACTTACAATATTCTGTGATACTTAAAGGGGTTGTCCATTCTTTACTACTGATGACCTATTCTCAGGATAGGTCATCAATGTCAGATTGGCAGTAGTCCAACTCCCAGCACCCCTGTCGATCAGCTCTTTGAAGAGAAGCGTACAAGCGTGGCCTTCTCTACCCTGTTTACCTGTCACATCAACTCAAGTAGTGAGCCGGTGTAATTACGTATGGCATTCCCATTCGCTTCTATGGGACATCTCTGTCTGTGCAAGTGAATACTACAGAGCTGTCCCATAGAAGTGAATGGGGACACCATACTTGTAATTATACCTGCTCACCACTGCAATTGCTGCTCCGAGCAGGTAAACAGAGGAGAGAAGGCAGCACTTGTATGAGCGCTGCCTTCTCTTCAAACAACTGATCCGTGGGGGTGCTCAGAGTCAGACCTCCACCAATCTGATATTAATGACCTATCCAGAGGATAGGTCTTCAATCATAAAGAAGTGGACTACCTCTTTAAAGGGTTTGTCCCATCTGGATATTTATAACATATCTCTAGTACAGGGATTAGCAACCCTCGTCACTCCAGCTGCTGTGAAACCACAACTCCCAGCATGCACTCTTACTTGGCAGTTCTTGTAACTCCCATAGAAGTGAAAGGAGGATTCTGGGAGTTGTAGTTTCAGAACAACTGGAGTGCCAGAGGTTTCAGATCCGTGCTCTAGATTATGCCATATGTGTCTGGTAGATATTGGTCTCACTTCTCCATTCATAGCAACCACTGAGGGACTAGGCCTCATTGTTGAGATAGGTGGGACCCAGTCTTATTGGAGATTTATGGCATATCCTGCCCTTTAAGTTATTCGTATTCACAGCACTAAAATTATCTTGTGGCCTGTTTTACCAGTGTTAATAATTATATGGGATTACAAAAAGGTATCTTCTTTTTTCCAGATGTAGTGGGATGTGTCTGATATTACGGCTAATCTTCGCTCTAGAAAACAGAGCTGAACTGCATTACCAGACACAACCTACGGACAAGAGTGGGGCTGTTTCTGGAACCAAAACCACTTTTTCCAGGCTTATACAACACTTCTAATTTTGTGTTGATCTGTGTTACACATGGTGCTTTGGGAAAACGGGTATTAAATATTCACCCAATATCTATATTTTATTAAACAGTGTATTGTTTTTCATTTTATCATGTATTAAAATAATTATATATAAAACTTGTAGTAGATGTTCTTATGTTACAGATTATCATTTATTAGCCCTATTTTTCCACTTTATAACACTATAATGTCACAATGCATCATGTTTTCTATGAAGATTGACATTGGTGTAAAGGACCTCACTCAGTACCTTCTTTGAGACAAACTAATTACATGAAGTTCTCTGATTTCCATGACCTTCACAACCATAGTAGGTTTTGAGGACTCACTGCCACCCTGTAACGTGCAGTGGGTGTGGACCCACTGTACTAACTTACTGGTTTGGCTTTTGGCTAACTCTGAGGACATTATCCTTCTCAGTCCCATGGTATTTACCCTTTAACTCCTATACAGGGATCAGGACATCAGTGCAGGGGAACCACCAGGCCACTAACTCTTGAGATAGCGTCTGTGTGGTTGGTGGCTGACCCACAGGGGTCAGAGACACTGGTGCGAAGCACTGAGGGTTCAACCAATATTCGTAGTCAGGAGACAGGCTGAGGTCAGGGCAGGCAGCATTCACATGTATCGGAGAAACAAGTCCAAGGTCAGGGTAGGCAACAATAGAACAGAAAGGGAAACAGACTGATATCAAGGCAGACAGTGGAGAATCAGTTGTCAGGAAGAAGTTTGGTTTAGGCTGAGGAAGAATTCAGACTTGTGTACACTGACCTAAGAGGCAAAGATCAAGTACTTGTGTCTCCTACCAGACAGACTTTGAAGGAGAGCGGACAGCATCATGAACATGGAGCAGCCATACCCACTTGGAAGAAGAGGAAGCATGGGTCCGGACCAGCGGTAAAGCAGGACATAGGGCTAGGTAAGAGATGCAGAGCTTCTCCCCACACTGCCACAAGAGAGGCAGTGTTGGGTATGGACCGCCATCATAATATACCCTAAAAGCTGCCAGAAGCTTCCTAATTAGATTAGATGTAAGGGACTGAGTTAGTAAGTTTCATGGCATATATTAGTGGATTCTGAGAGTTACATAACAGAGATGCTTTGTGATGAGCTACTGGAGAGCAAGAGACACATACACTGCTCAGAGGCCCTCTACTATGCGTCTTCCCCAATGATGTGACTTACATTTGCACAGAGCTATAGTTCTAACATTCATAATTATGGTAGAAAACAGCACCACAGGAAATTATAAATATACTGTTGAAACTCCACGCTCCATATGTTAGACCGCCTGTACGAACAGAGGAAGGAGGTTAATGATTTAATAATGCTTCAGACGGACAGGTCTACTCCCCAGTGTAACTTCCACATTAACCAGTGGCAGCCCATGCATGACACATGCCATTTGCTCAGGCCTTTTGAGGAGGCCACTTTATTTGTCAGTCAGCAGAACTACAGGATGAAGGTAATCATTCCACTCCGTCACATCCTGGAGGGGATGGCGCTATACAAATATATTTTATTGAATAGCTCAGTGGTTATACAGAATTCTTTATTACATGGAATTACAAAAGTATTCAGATTCAGATATTTTGCATTTACAATAAGTACACCCCTGTGGCCATACATGCAAGGCTATACTGCACAATGGGCATTTCTACTGTGGAGGGGGCACAATGGGCATTGCTAATGTGAAGGGGGAACAATGGGCATTTCTACTATGGAGGGGGCACAATGGGCATTTCTACTATGGAGGGGGCACAGTGCACAGAGGGCATTACTACTCTGAAGGGGGCACAGTCCAGAGAGGGCATTATTAATGTGTAGGGGGCACAATGGCATTACTAGCATAGAGGGCATTACTACTATTAAGGGGGCACAATGTGGATTTCTACTATGGAGGGGGCACAGAGGGCATTATTACTGTGAAGGGCCACAATGGGCATTATAATGGTGAAGGGGGCACAATGGACATTACTACTATTAAGGGGGCACAATGGGCATTATTACTATTAAGGGGGCACAACAGGCGATATTAGTTTGAAGGGAGTACAAAGGGCATTACTACTATTAAGGGGCATTATTACTGTGAAGGGGACACAATGAGGATTATTACTATGGAGAGGGCACAATGGGGATTATTACTGTGAAAGGGGTACCAAGAGGGCATTACAACTGTGAAGGGGCACAGATAGAGCATCACTACTGTGAAAGGGGCAACAAGAGGGCATTATTACTGTGAGAGGCACTTAGGATATTCATACTCTGTGGGGAGGAACTAAGGAGGCATCACAATGTGTCAGGGACACTAAGGCTACTTTCACATTAGCGTTTTTAAATTCCGGTATTGAGTTCCATTATAGAGGCTCAATACCGGAAAAAAACGCTTCAGTTTTGTCCCCATTCATTGTCAATGGGGACAAAACTGAACTGAAGACAACGGAATGCTCCTGAAAGCATTCCGTTCCGTCTTCAGACCGGAGAACAAACCGCAGCATGCAGCGGTTTGCTCTCCGGTCCAGGCATCCGCACCAAGACGGATCCGGAATGACCCCCAATGCAAGTCAATGGGGACGGATCCGTTTAGTGTGGACACACTTGTAAACGGATCCGTCCTCCATTGACTTTCAATAGAGGTTATTCCGGATCCGTTTAAAAGCTAATACAACCGGATCCGGAATTACGGATCCACAAGGTTGTATTACTCAGTACGGATCCGGCGGGTCCCTTCACCCGCCGGATCCGTACTAACGCTAGTGTGAAAGTAGCCTAAGGCTACTTTCACACTTGCGTTGTTGTTTTCCGGTATTGAGATCAGGCAGAAGATCTCAATACCGGAAAAAAACTGATCAGTTTTGTCCCCATGCATTCTGAATGGAAAGAGATCCGTTCAGGATGCATCAGGATGTCTTCAGTTCAGGCAGCTTTCAGTTTTGTGACCGGACACAAAACCGCAGCAAGCTGTAATTTTGTGTCCGGTCATAAAAACTGAAAGAAACTGATCAGGTACTGAAACCAATGCAACCAATGAAATCAATGTATTTAGTGCCTGATCAGTTTTCTTCAGTTTTGATTTCACACAACTGCATCCCAACTGAACTGATGCATCCTGATGTGCAAAATCAAAACGGATCAGTTTAGTTCAGGTATAGAGATCCTCTGCCGGATCTCAGTACCTGAATTAACAACGCAAGTGTGAAAGTAGCCTAAGGAGCATCATAATGTGTAAGGGCACCAAGAGATCACCCTGCTGTGAGGGTGCACTTAGGGGTATCATACTCTGTGGAGCAATAAAGACATACTGTCTGAGTATTTATTTATTTATTTATTTATTTACTCTGATTTAGGCTACTTTCACACTTGCGTTGTTAATTCAGGTACTGAGATCAGGCAGAGGCTCTCTATACCTGAATTAAACTGATCCGTTTTGATTTTGCACATCAGGATGCATCAGTTCAGTTAGGATGCAGTTGTGTGAAATCAAAACTGAAGAAAACTGATCAGGCACTAAATACATTAAAAGTCAATGGGTGACGGATCCGTTTTTTTAGTCTCCTAAAAAAACTGATCCGTCACCATTGACTTACATTGGTTTCAGTACCTGATCAGTTTCTTTCAGTTTTTATGACCGGACACAAAATTACAGCTTGCTGCGGTTTTGTGTCCGGTCACAAAACTGAAAGCTGCCTGAACTGAAGACATCCTGATGCATCCTGAACGGATCTCTTTCCATTCAGAATGCATGGGGACAAAACTGATCAGTTTTTTTCCGGTATTGAGATCCTCTGCCTGATCTCAATACCGGAAAACCACAACGCAAGTGTGAAAGTAGCCTAACCCCTGAAAGGCCTAAATGGTAGCCTAGGTTGTCACGATTAGCGATGAAAGCGGCATCTGAGGGCTTGAATGACGAAGAGTGGCGCTATCGGTGTTCCCAATCATTGCACCCTCTACATACACAGAAATGGGCTTCACAAAGTCATTCGTCACGAAGCAAATTTCTTTGTGAAATTCGGCGAAGCAGCCGAATCAAATTTTCCATAACTTCGCTCATCTCTAAATCTCATAGACAGTCAGAAGTTGCTTATAAGGCTGCAGTGGGTCACCTTACCTACTACACATAAGGTATGTCTGCCCCTGACCAAGGGTGTGAAATAAAGTACCGGATCTTCAGCACCTAACAAGTCTACACAATGGTGACGGGTACGGTAACCAATGAGACTGTCAAAGACATACAAATGCCGCTGTATGTCAGCAATGGGTTAAAGGACTTGTTTAATTTTTCGTGATAAGCCCCTTTTCCACTTGATTCAGTAGGTTGATTGCATCTTTGCTCTACTGTTATTCTTCACTCACACCCAAAAAAAAAATCTCTGTATTACTGTAGGAAATACCTGACAGCCTTCGACTTGTAGAATTATTTCTACGTGTCACTCTGCTGATAGCACAGGCGGCTTTATACCTGCTCCTCACACGTAATGTTACTCTACAGTCCTCTGTGATTCTACCACCGGCTTGGACTTAGTTCCCTCCTCCAGGTTCCAACAATCTAGTATGGGGACTCTTTAGTGTAATTAACCCTGCATGTCTGGGTAGCACAGGGTTAATCTGATGTCGCTGACTCCTTTGTCAGTGTCTACTCAGCCTCTCTCTCCCCTTTTGCCCTGTCTACAAGTTCTATTCTTTCCTGAAACTGAGAAAGTTGCTCCGTTTCCCTCCCCCCTCAGGTCATCTCCTTCTGCAGGAAAGAGAAACAAGCTTGAACTTAACAGGAAGCTCTCACCATTTCACACTACCGGTTTCTGAATTTTCTAGCATATTGTCTCTGTCCGGCTCCCCCTCTCCTCACAGTTGTGATTTGTAGAGGAAGGATGTGTGAGGCGATCCCACCTCTCCCACTTGCCTATGTGTCTATGAGGTTTTGCTGATCCTCAGAGCACGCTGACACCACTGTCTGGCATGGGTTGCTGCAGTGTGACAGCACGGGGTACCAAGGAGAATGGTGGCGATGGACATGAGGAAGTTGAGTTGCTTCAAAGAGACGAAAGCGGGTAAGTATCCCTTCTCTTAAACCAGTTTTTTTTTCTAGGGATTCACAGATGCACGTAGAAGAGCTGTCATTTATCACAACTCATCATACCGCCTCACAGGGCTGCAGGTAAACCTTCTGCCTTAAGGCGGTTTTCTGGTTATTTTATATTGATGGTCTATAGTCAGGATAGGTCATCAATATCTGATTGGCTACAGTTCGGGTTCTGGAACTCGGCGTTAGAACTTCACAACTCTGTACATTGTGTAGCAGACTGTAGTGGATTCACTTCAATTGGAGCAACGCTTCACTACACAGTTCTGGTGACAACTTTTAAATATGGGGCCCCCATTCTCGTGAAAGTCAGAGGTTCTAGTAGTCCAGTCTCTATCAATCTAATAGTTATAGCCCACCCTGTAGATGGAGGATATCTTCTTCTCGCTGGAATACCCCTTTAAATCCAGCACCAGTTTATGAAGGACAGAAGTTGTCTAACTTGACTAACCTGATTTGTTTTCATGAGGAGGTGAGTAGTAGCCTGGACAGAGGGGTGGATGTGGATGCAGTGTTCTTGGATTTTGCAAAGGCTTTTGATAATGACCCTCATGGATGTTAAATAGGTAAAATAAGGTCTATAGGCTTAGAAAGTACAGTTTGTAATTGGATTGAAAACTGGCTGAACGACCTTGTTCTGAGAGTCGTGGACAATGATTCCTATTCAGAATGGTCCCGGGTTATAATCGGTGTACCCCAAAGTTCAGTTCTGGGTCCTCTATTATTTAATTTATTTATTGATGATATCGAGGATGGGATTAATACACTTTTTCTATGTAGTATTGTGCAGTCTATGGACAATTTCCATAAACTACAAGCTTTAATAAATGAGGGGGTCATTTATCAAACTGGTGTAAAGTAGAACAGGCTTAGTCCATAGCAACCAATCAGATTCCACCTTTCATTTTCCAAAGGAACTGTCCAAAATGAAAGGTGGGATCTGATTGGTTGTTACGGGCAACTAAGGCTACTTGCACACTTGCGTTGCAGGATCCGTTTGTGAGATCTGTCCAGGCTCTCACAAACTGATCCGTCATGATAATACAACCGTCTGCATCCGTTCTGAACGGATCCGTTTGTATTATCTTTTACATAGCAAAGACGAAAGTCAATGGAGGACGGATCCGTTTTCTATTGTGTCAGACAAAACGGATCCATCCCCATTGACTTACATTGTGAATCAAGACGGATCCGTTTGTATCAGTTTCTTCATGCGGACACCAAAACGCAGCAGGCAGCGTTTTAGTGTCCGCCTCCAAAACGGAATGGAGACTGAACTGAAGCAAAACTGATGCATTCTGAACGGATCCTTTTCCATTCAGAATACATTAGGACAAAACTGATCAGTTCAGGACCGTTTGTGAGAGCCTGGGACAGATCTCACAAACGGATCCTGCAAACGCAAGTGTGAAAGTAGCCTAAGTCAGTTCTTCTTTACACCAGTTTGATAAATGATTAGTGTTGAGGATTAATGTGATAAATGATGAGTGTTTGGGCACCCGCTTAGCAATTGAGATTAAACGTGGATAAATGTAAAGCTTTGCATCTGAATACTAATAATGTACATGCAAGCAAATGATGTTCTCTATATAACATGTGTATCACCTATACAATGAATGCCAGTAGTAGGATAATTTAGTAAGTTATGACGTTATGAATCCCAAACTGCTGTCCTATGGAAAACCACACATAATCTGTTACAATGTCGTGTTACAAGTGACAAAGTGAGATTTGCTATACCTGTACTGGAATTGTGGGGAATCATGAATTCAGAATTATATATAGGTTTCCTCATTGATATGTTTGCAGAACACAAAATGTGGACATTTCCTTATCTGAAATATTTCAATTTAAAATGTCATTACCTAATTTTGTCAGCAAGTGAACCAAGCTGAAGCTGGTCAGATACATTAGACATATAGCGGCTAAAACCGCTGATTCTACAGCGTTCTATACAAAAACTCATTGGACCCCATTATAGTCTATGGGGTCGATCATTTGATGGATTAAGCGCTGCTGTTCTCTTCGATTTTTTGCTTCTAGAACAGAACAGATTAACACAAAAAATACACCAGAAATGTGAACCTAGTAGAAATGTATTTATAGGGGGAACCGAGGGGCAATAACATCCTGACATGGTGTCTATGGTATGTTTGCCACAAAGAAGGTTGCCAATATTTCAAGATAAATTCGATTTGCTGCAAAGCTGAATTTTCTCATGCTTCATGGTAGCGAATCGATTTTACCTGAAATAGTATAAAAAAATCATGCTTACCTCATTCATTTGCTCGCGACGGGCCAGCCGCCGCCATCTTGCTTGAAGATCTTACGCAAAATTCCGTGCGCAGTGACCTGGTCATACGATGTGATTTCGCGCCAGATCTTCAAACAAGATGGTGGCGACCAGCCCTTCGGGAAGCAAATGGATGAGGTAAGTAGGATTTTTCTCCATTTTTTTTCCTTTAATTTAAAACTCTGTGATTACTATCACATGCCGTGATCAGCTATGAACGCGGCCTCTGAGAGGTACAATGACAAGGAGCGGTGCAATCGCCACTGCCTGTCATTGCACCCACTACCTACAAGGAAATACACTTCTTGACAAAGTAATTCATCACTACTGATATTGCATCAGGTCTTAAAGGGGTTTTCCAGGAGTTAACTACTGATGACCTATCCTCAGGATAGGTCATCAGTATCTGATCGGTGGGGGTCCGACACCTAGGACCCCCGCCGATCAGCTGTTTGAGAAGCCACCAGTGCTCCTGTGAGCGCCGTGTCTTCTCTCAGCTATTCCTAGGCCAGTGACGGCAAGTGAATGGTGCTGAGCGCGATACCAAGCACAGCTGCTGTACAATGTACGGCGCTGTGCTTGGTGAGCTGAGAGAAGGTGCGAGCACACACAGGACACCGGTACCTTCTCAAACAGCTGATCGCCAGGGGTCCCAGGTGTGGGACTCCTACCGATCCTGAGGATAGGTCATCAGTAGTTAACTCCCGGATAACCCCTTTAAATGGGCACTAACATTTCAGTCAATTTATTCTCAATGATCACTTTAGGTGAACCTGAAATGTGCAAATTAAAAATGTTCATGTTATTCACCCTACAAATCTTTTTGAAATCCCTGCCACTAGTGTTTTCCCTTCTAGAAATGTTATTGTACACTAGCTGTTGCTAAGTGAATGTCATCCTTAACACTAGAGAGACAGCTAGATGGACTGAAGTGGGTGCATCTTTCTTCCATGGCTCACTCCTGAGCTCAGTGAGAGTATGATTATGTGAAGACCCCTCCTCCATCCAGAGCTCAGGGCTGGAAGGCTGCCAACCTAATCATCTCAGACACTGGAGAGAAGAAATGAACTAATACACACTAATACACACACATACACACACATACACAGACACACAAATGTTGGGCTGATCTTAACTTTGAAAGGCCCAAGAGAGAAGAAATGTACTGTACTTTATTTATGAACCACGTGCGTCTGGGAGTCTATGTCAGCTCTCCTGAAGCTGGTTATAAGTTTGTCAAGGGAAGTCTAGACCAGTATAGTACTGGCAGACTGCCAAGCCCACCAGCTCTGAGAGGACAGCAGAATGATACTCCTTAGAGCAAGTAGCAGCACCTCAGTGCTTGGGAAGCTTGAATATAATTCAAATCATGTCCCCAGCCAGAACATGCATTTTTTTTAAGGGTATGCATTTCTTAAAAGGGTAACTGAGTATGCAAGCTAAAACTTTCAATATAGGTCAGTGATGGCTAACCTTCGGCACACCAGCTGTGGTGAAACTATGACTCCCAGCATGCTCTATTCATTTTTATGGAGTTCTGAGAACAGCCAAGCAAGTGTACATCTTGGAAGTCATAGTTTTATCACAGCTGGAGTACCGGAGGTTAGCAATCACAGATATAGGTCCTAGAGTTTTGAGAATCATGCAGTTCACTAGTATATAGGAAGTGGGAATGCTTGGATCCAGGGTAATCGTCACTCCCTATAACTATACTACTGGTTGTAATCCTCTTCCTAGTAATATAGGTTGAAGGCACAGCCCTGCACATGGATAAATGTCCCTGCACTATAATAAGAGAAAACTGTTAAAGCGGTTGTCCAGGGTTAGAAAAACATGGCTACTTTTTTGCTAAAACAGCACCACCAGCAACCACCCTTGTCCATGGTTCCAGTACCACACACAACCCATAGTGCTGTTTTGGGAAGAAAGCAGACGCGTTTTTCTAAGCCTGTACAACCCCTTGATACAAATATAAGAAGAGCGTAATACAACTACAAGAACATGTAACTGAGCAGCAGTATGTGGACCTTTATATTGTAAGCACAATCATCAGGATTTATTGATGGGTATCACCACGGGCTCATTGTTTCAACTGGTATACATAAGGAAGGGGACTTAGTGGTCACTCGGGGACTATGCATTGCTCCAGAGGGGTATCTCTGTATATCTGGCCTGGCTTTATTGCCTTGTCAAATCCAAAAGCTTGTTAAAAAGGTGGATCTTGACTCATAGGGAACCACCTCCATTAGGTGGTGCTGGTGAGATGGTTCTCTTCCTTGGGAGATACCTCTTTGCCTATTAATTTCCCATGCAGCCAATAAGTCTCTATAGAGGACTGCTCTCCGTAAGGAGATTCAGCACCTAGCCTAAGCCATGCTCCAGAGAGCCAAGTCATCCATCATAGCACAGGATCTCTTAGGATACATATGGAGGATGCCACCCCAGAATATACATTCTCTAGGCATGATGACATCAGGTCCTAGGAGTTGGCAAATAAATATATCAGATGGTGCAACAGTATCTTCTGTAAATAATTTGCAATCTGTAAGATGTTGATGCAACTTCGGAAACTGACTTGTTTTACTGAATAACACAATGACACATTGTTGAATAAATATAACCTGACCACATCTTACAGAGATAGGAAACAGTGGCAGCCCCGAGCTTGTCACATGATTGCGTTAGAAGATAGATATCACCCATCATGTCACCATCAAGCTACAGTTCTTATGAAGTCCTAATGAGCTGCTCTTGGTTTTAGATCCAATGATGTGATGTTTGGGTAATTGCAATTAGAGATTAGCGAAGTTATCTAAAATTCAATTTGGCTGCTTTGCCGAATTTCACAAAGAAATTCTGAATCGTGAATCGCATTCCACTGTATGTCGTGGGCGCAATGACGTGGAACAGCAATCATCGCACCCCCCGCTCCTCATTGAACCCCTCAGATGCTACATTCATCACTGATCATGGCATCTGACATTAAATTGAGGCCTTTTAGGGGTTAATCAGGGTTGTGGCCATGTAGATTAAAGAGACCGCGCAAAATCTCGTGATGACTGATGATGTTACCACACCCAGCCAGCATGCTTATGCGGTGATGTCAAACGTCACTGCGCACAAGATTTTGCGTAGTTTCTTCAATCAATATGGCCGCAACGGCCTCTACAAGAGCAAAGGAGGTGAGTATGTTTTTTTTTTTACCGCTATTTCAACATTATCTGTCCTTAAGACTACAGGTAACATCTACTGCATTATCTGTCCTTAGAGAGATATCTCATTGTTATTTGTGGTGTTACACATGACTGCAGGTAACATGGGACCATATTGGACTGCACTTCTTAAGGCCCTTTTTAGACGGGCCGATGTGTCTCCCTGCCCGAGCGCCGATCAGCGATATCGGCGCTCGGGCAGGGAGCCTTTACACGGCCTGATGAATCGAGCGCCGGGCCGCATGAGTGATCGCTGTGTCACTCGTGCGGCCGGGAAGCTCCATACTGTCAGGCGCACATCGCCTGTTTACACAGGCCGATGTGCGCCCGACAGATTGGATCTTTTGTAGAAACCAAAAGATCCAATCAGCTGACGAACGAGCGTTTTGCTCGTTCGTCGGCTGATTAGGGCCACTTTTACACGGGCCGATTATCGGCACTAGCGTTCCTAGGAATGATTTTTCGGCCGATAATCGGCCCGTGTAAAAGGACCTTTAGGCGGCAGTGAGACATTATGGCCCTCTCTGGCAGCAGAAACCTTGTGTAACTGCTACCTGTGCACCCTATAGCAGTGCCCATACTTGATTGGTATTATATCGGCCTGTACATTATGCTGTGCACACAAATTATGCAAGTTCTATTAATCTAAAATCTCCAAAAGATGAATAACATAAGGGTGTGGGGCATCAGAAATGCCTCAGGCAGAAAAAGGCTGGAATCGCCCACATTAATAACAGGACATTGAAGCTAAGTGGAAAATCCTCATGATGGGGGTGGAGAGGCCCAAGCGCTGCTCATGGAGACAGCTCATTAGCCGTATATAATCCTGAAAACTACAGGGTTAAAAATGGTGACAGAGATTCATTAACTAATTACTTAGCAAGAGCATACATAAAACGACCAATAGCATCGAGTATGTTAAAGTAACCGACTCCATCTTGTCACAATTATTAATGTAGCTGACTCCATCTCGTCTCTAAGCAAGCTTTTCCAAACTGCTTAAGGACATTCCAGTAAAGGTGTGGAGGGGGGTGGTGGGCAACAAGACTTGTTTAGGTTGTCATGGGCTAAAGGCGAGACCACACAAACCTGGTCCACACATTCCACCACAACCTGCTCGTTCTGTCCTGACATGAGGTTATCATGCCCTGTTATCTATAATCTGATTGGTCAGTGTCCTATACCATAAATCTTTGATTGGCTTTGTGTTTGTGTCTTTGTGTATAAATAAACACTGAGGAAGGGGAAACCCGGACTCTATTGTACACCAACTCTGTGTGTGCTTGATGTCTCCCGGCCGATGAATCGCTTGAACCTTGACAACTTCATTTTCAGTAGAGGAAGCTACTCTGACAAGTAGATGATATGTGGTAGTAGCGCCACGTTGGGTACTGAATAAAGCAATGCAGATATGGTGAGGATCACACCCCATCACTAGTCAGGGGGTATTCTGGCCTTTGTAGAACGTCCACAGTAAATCACATGGAGGGAATTGGTAATAGACAGCCTGACCAAGCCAATAATAACCATAGAGTGGGAAGACCTACGGGTAAGGACAACGGTCTGGCTGAGGTGCGGCCAAGCCCACCCACTTGAACTTTCAGACAGGAAGGTGACCTGGTGGCGGTCGCGGTGCTTCTCTCCCCCTCTGTCAGCCACAGGGAGCCATGTCCTTGGGCTCTAGTGACAGACTGGAGGTGAGAGAAGCCTAAGGCTACTTTCACACTAGCGTTTTATATGCGTTCCGTCATAGGGGCTCAATACCGGAATAAAACACTTCAGTTTTGTCCCCATTCATTGTCAATGGGGGCAAAACTGAACTGAAGACAACGGAATTCTCCTAGAAACATTCCGTTCCGTCTTCAGACCGGAGAGCAAACCGCAGCATGCTGCGGTTTGCTCTCCAGTCCAGGCATCCGCACCAAGACGGATCCGGAATGACCCCCAATTAAAGTCAATGGGGGTGGATCCGTTTGGTGTGATACAATGGTGAACGGATCCGTCCTCCATTGACTTTCAATGGAGTTCATGACGGAACCGTCACATACAGACATACACATAAACATACACAGACATATACACATACAAATACACATACATACTTACATGCTCCCGGCAGGTCACCATAGCGTAGGAGTAGCAGGACGGCTCACACATAAGATGATTCCACCCGGCTCCCAGCAGAGGGCGCTGTGGGGAATCGTCCTATGTGCGCGCCATCCTGCTCCTCCTGCGCTGTGGAGACCTGCCAGGAGCATGTAAGTATGTATTTGTATTTGTGTGTGTATATGTGTGTGTGTATGTGTGTATGTACTGTGTGACATGTGTGGGGCCGGAGCGTGGTTCCAGCCCCACACATGTCCCTGCGGCATCCTGTGGCACCCTTCACCTGCCGGATCCGGGCTGCCGCTAGTGTGAAAGTAGCCTTAGTCAGTTAATATGTTGCTGCTACTCATGCTCAGATAGCACAATGCTGCTGTCTGAGCGTGAACTACTAAAAAGGAGGACATCCCTGTGCCCCAGGCCCTGTGCCAGATGGAGGACAGGGAGCCAGAAAACCGGACTTCTGGCCTTTGTACAGCAGCAGTGCTTGGTATTGCATCTCAGCCCCAGTCACTTCAATGAGACTGAACTGCAACTAGGCCATGTGACTGATGTATGATGACATCACTGGCCTAGCAAAAGGCCACAGTGCTCACAGAGTGCCAACCTCTTCTAACAGCTGATCGAAAAGGGTCCAGGGGGTCCTCTGGATAGGTCATCAATATAAGTTCCCAGATAACCCATTTAAGCTAATAGTGGATACAACCCCGTGTGGCATTGTGATTAGATTTAATCTGTAAGGCCTATTGGTACACAGGGTAATAATTATGTAGACCTGGAGCCTCTTTGTAGATCTAGAATTCTCAAATTTGTTAATTTTGCATTTATTAAAAAAATTGCCCCCACTGATTTATAATGGCTGTTTGAGACATTTGTAGTTTTGACAGTAAGAATAGCGTTGTATACAGAGCTGCTGTTGCTGCCTATAGTAATATCAGGGCAGAATTAGGGGGCGTCGACACAGGACGTAAATTGTTGCAGAATCTCAAAGGATTACACGTGGCTTTGTCACAGATTTTGTTGTGGATTTGCTTAGAGTTTTACTCCATGCATTGCTCACTACCTTTATGCCCCCACTAAGTAATATCCGCCCTCATTATGCCCCAAACTAAGTAATGCCTAAATTGTGCCCCACATTAGTAATAATCCCCTATGTGCCCCCAGACAGTATCTCTGTAGTGACTCTTCTTCACATGAGTGGGGCTTCCCATTCATTTCTATGGAACTTCCGAAAATAGCTGAGCGCACTGCTTGGCTGTTTTCTGCACTCCTGTAGAAATTAATGGAGGGTGCCTGCCCATGCGTGGTCCTCTCTTCTCCACATTCTGTTTTAGAAATAGATGCTGGTCCCAGAGGTGGGACCCGCACCTATCAGACATTGAGGACATATCCTAGCAATGAATGAGATAGGCCAACTCCTTTGAACTATGGTCATTGGTGGCAGATCAGTCTATAAGATGTGGCAGGGGGTTCCCTTTAAATTTATATCTTCAGGGGAAGCCTGGTCAGAGGATCCTTATCTGCTTTCAGTTAATGTTCCTCCCGCTGTAGCTCTCCGTTATCTGTCATGTATGAAGCACAGTTGTCCTAGCTTTGTTTTATGGCTCTTTATGGAAGCATTTTTCATACTCGCCTAATAAAGTGGTAATTAAGGTAGTAAATGTAATAATAACTATCACAGTGCTCGCCTTCTTCTGCTCAGAAGTGATGGCAATGAAGACGTCTTTCTCTTTTTAAAATGAATTGTTATGTTTACTGATAATTTATTTTATTGTCCCCTCTGGGTGTTTCTGGAGTCACGGGGAAGAGCTGGAATCTCAAGTTACAGGCAGAAGCGAAAAGTTAACAAGAAAGACGCGGAGACGTGGATTTACACTTTTATATTAGTTATACAGCATTTAGGAATTTTTACTGATCAGAACTAGAGATGAGTGAAGTTATATAATTATGGTATACATTATGGTATACATTATTGGGTAGGATATCCACATGGGTTCATGAGAATAAGTCTTTCGTGCTCTTGTAATTATAACAATTACAATAAGTTTCTACAACTCTCCACTTTGCTTTTTTACCTGTATTCATGCTGTAGCGGAGCACCAGAGGACTGCGCATGCGCCACTCTTCCATTCCCGTGGAGTCTTGCTGCTTAGTTACGGCGGAGGACTACGTTTTGCATATATACTTTGTAACATTGTGACTTAATCATTTTTAATCAATTACATTTTGTTAAACTGCAAGTAACTTCTCCCCTCTCTCTGATGGAAGGACTTTTCCCTGAAACATGTAGTCAGTTGGACTCAGTGACACAGGGGTGCAGCTAGCCTTTCTGCTGCCGAAAACTGAAATGGCACCCCTCCCAATTTTTCAACTTAACCCCTTCCCTTCAGCCCATGGCCCTTCGGCTGCCCCTCTCTTGCCCCTACCTGGTGCTGCCTCACCTGGCCTCATTGGTGGTGCACCCCTGCAGTGAAGTTCAATCATTTTTATTTTAATGGTGGCACTCATATCTGGAACACCTTATAGTACTTGCAGTCGGAGTTCTATTTTAGAATACTAGTATAGTATTTTCTAAGACAGACGTCAGGAGAGCTAACACCTTATCACTTTACTTTACAGGAAACCATCAGCAGTTTGCACACCTTGTAATCCCTCTCCAAATGGGGGTCCTTGCTGCCTTCCTCAAGAGCTGGCTGTGAGTATGCTCATAATTATAATTTTTATTGGTTATATGCTGTATACAATTTGTATTTCTTGGTTATATACTGTATGCAGGAAAGAAGAACATGGTGGGTTAATGAGCAGATTGCCAGGAGTCCAGCTTTACCTAACCACTGGTGATCAGCTATTATCACCAGGAGAGACCATGGACACTGCCTCTGCAGGTTAAATGTAGTATTACACGTCAGAGGTACAGATGAATGGCTCGCCCCATGTAATGCAAGAACTCTCCATTATGTCCATGTGCTCTAATAGGACCTTTGCTTTAATATTTGTTGAAGCATTCCTTGGTGAGAATAATAGCAGTGAGTCACTTCCTGCAATTCTTATGGGAAACCTGTCACATTGAACATGGTGTCTGAGCTGCAGGCAGCATGTTATAGTGCAGGAGGAGCTGAGCAGATTGATATATGGTTTTACTGGGGGGAAAAGATTCAGTAAAATGTGTATTTTATTTATTTAAATGTATTAGGTGTCCACTGGACTCCTAAGCATGGAAAGAGCTGACACTTAAAGTGTCCTTCTGCTTTTGATATGTCCAAGTTTTGATCGGTGGGGGTCAGAGTGATAAAAGAAGGAGACAGAGCGCTGTCTCTCCTCGTTGCTGAAGATAGGGTCAGTAGAAAGTCTATGAGCCCGTCTCCAGTCTGTCTCCAGCAGGGAGAAGAGACTGGATTTATCACACCTTCACTCAGAATTCTGGCTTCCAAAACATACAAAATATGGCTTTTGTGACTTTCTTTTACACCACTCACTCCAGTTAAGAAATATGGGTGGGGAAAGTGGGCTTGATTAGCTGCGTCAATGAGCATCACAGCATTTATCACTGAGGCTTTTCTTTTTTACATTTTTACATCACTCACTCCACCACTCACTGATTAGCTGCGTCAATGAGCATCACAGCATTTATCACTGAGGCTTTTCTTTTTTACATTTTTACATCACTCACTCCACCACTCACTGATTAGCTGCGTCAATGAGCATCACAGCATTTATCACTGAGGCTTTTTTTTTTTTACATTTTTACATCACTCACTCCACCACTCACTGATTAGCTATGTTAATGAGCATCACTGCATTTATCACTGAGACTTTTTTTTTTTTTTTTAAAGTCGCAATCTCACTCCAGTAGGAGATGGAGGAGGAAAACCAGAGGAGCTTTTCTAGATACAAGAGTTAGGTTTATGGATGAGACAAATTTATTAAACACATGACATTTGATAAATGAGGCATAAATTACACCAAGCATATCTGACTTCAAATATTCCCCTCATGATAAATTGCCCTGACTGTTTCTGCCTCCTCATCTTAGTGATCAGTGGGGGTCTCAGCACTCAGATCAACAATCAAAAAACAATCCTAAGTTTTTTTGTTTTTAAATACAGGTACAATTTAAATGAATACAATACAAGTGATGCTGAATCTTTTCCCACAAACCTATATATACCTGCGGTATAACACGCTGCCTGCAAATCAGTTTTTTGGGGGAGGAAATAACTTTGGAGCTGGTGGTTTACTGTATGTATTGATACACAGCTAAACAGATGCCCCATCCAGGGTTTAATAAGACTAAAATCTCAGATTCTGCAGAACATAAAAACACTATAGTGAACGTATTAATCCACAATGGGCTTGTGAAGGTTCTCAAGCCTCGGTAATCTCACACTTCCCCTCTTTGCTGGTCAGGAAATATAACTTGGATGGTAAACTATGGCACGATGTAAAACTTCCTTATCCCCAGTGTGACAGGCCCTCTGAGGATTACAATGCTGCGTCTGTCCGACATCTGAATAGAGGCTTTTACACATATTTATCTAAGCCTCCTAAAGCCGAAACTTCATAAAGACCTTTGTGTAACGTGTCCCGGACATAGAAAACTTCTGGTGGAGAGAAGGATAAGCGCTAGCTGAAGTGATCAGCATTCATCACCATTGTCCTAAGAGATTGGGAAAAAACAGCCATTACACCCCGAGTCTAAAGTTATGTTTCATGACTGGATCTCTTTCAAAAACCGGATCAGTTATGTGGACTTTAGAGGGAACCAGTCACTTTTACTCCTTACAGTCCCACCATAGCCTTATACTGCTGTGCAACAGTTTATCATCATGCCCTCTGTAAACTTACCATTATGTAGAAAGTGATCACTTCATACTGCACATGCTATAACAAATAACACTGTCCTAGTAATGTGCTGATATGGTCAGACTATGTAGGGACGCACCTCTACGTAACACCTCTACGGCCGACTGTAGATGGTTTACAGTAGATGTGAGTTACATTGGTTTGGTGCACTTATCTACATATACAGATAAGTTATTTAGAAGTCTCTGGCAGGAGCGGACTGGGAACTTAAAGTGGTCCTTGAAAAAATACTATAAGTGGTCCCGTTTTGTAGTCGGGTCCAAAATGATGGTAGGCAGGGCCAGCAATACCATATTGTAGCACATTATACCATCCCAACAGAGCCAAATACCACAGTCCATCACAAAATACATCCCCCAAAACTTTAATTGGCCGTTCGTGAGGAGCGCCCAGGTGGCCCCTGGGCATCGACCCACCGGGAAATTTCCCAGTAAGGTCTATGCCAATCTGCACCTAGTCTCTGGATCTACATGGCAATCATGTAATCTGATATAATTCCATATGAGCTCTTAATAAGGTGATTTTCTTTGACATTAGGAGGCTTTAGGACCATTTAGTAAAATAACAGGATTACCTAAATCTACTACCCAAGATGTCAATTCCTTAAAGGGGTTGTCTCATTTCAGTGGCATTTATCATGTAGAGAAAGTTAATACAAGGCACTTACTAATGTATTGTTATTATCCATATTGCCTTCTTTGCTGGCTGGATTCATTTTTCCATCACATTATACACTACTTGTTGCCATGGTTATGACCATACTGTAATCCATCAGTGGTGGCTGTGCTTGCACACTATAAGAAAAAGCTCCGGCCTTTCTGGTGGACGGGACCATGGGTATGCACATAGGCTGGTGCTTTTTCCTATAGTGTGCAAGCACGACCACCGCTGCTGGATTACAGGGTGGTCATAACCATGTAAACAAGCAGTGTATAATGCGATGGAAAAATGAATCCAGCCAGCAAAGGAGGCAATATGGATAATAACAATACATTAGTAAGTGCCTTGTATTAACTTTCTCTACATGATAAATGCCACTTGCTAAAGTGAGACAACCCCCTTTAATGTCACTTCTAGAAGGTCTTGCACTGCTTTCTCCTGGTGGCAGTTATGGGCGGCTCTCACCAGAACCTTATCCTTCCATGCTCTGTAGGAATTGAATAATCATTGCTGAGCGAATCGAAGTCCACAAAGTGGACATTAATTCGAATTTCAGGAAAATTCTATTTGCCATGAAGCTGAAGTTCCTCGTGCTTCGTGGTAGGGAATCGATTTTGCCAGAATGGCAGTAAAGAAAAAAAAAATCTTATCCAACCTCATCCGTTTGAGCGCGATAAGCAGACCCCTGCCATCTTCATTGAAGATCTCGCATGAAATCCCATGCATGGTGACGTATGACGTCACTATGCCGAACGATGTGATTACATCATCACAGACCACGTGAGATTTCACGCTAGATCTTGAATAAAGATAGTGGCAGCCGGCTGTTTGCGATCAAATGGATGAGGTAAGTATGATTTTATAATTTTTTTTACACTGTGTTATTGCTGTCAGATGCCACGATTAGCTATTACAGGACACCTGAGGGGTACAATGACGGGGAGAGGTGCAATAGCCGCCCCCTGTCATTACACCCACTACTTACAAAGAAATGCGCTTTGTGATGAAGTAAACGTAGCCAAATCAAACTTTTCAATACTTCCCTCATCACTATTAATAATGAATATCAGAATTTTCTTGATGGAAGATTATAATGTCTGACCATGATGCTAATCTCTCTGCAGATCCTCGCCCCTGGCAAGGCTGGTATTCACACCGTACACACACAGTTTGTGTCTAAGGTATGTTGTAATCATATAACTACAGACTGATGTAAGAATCTATAATTAAAAGGATTTCCAGGAGTACAATACTGACGGCCTTTCCTGAGGATAGTGGGGTCCGACTTCTGGAACCCGCACTGATCAGCATTTTGAAAGGCATGCAGCATTTAGACAAGTGTCCCTCTGGTCAAAAGGTTCCCCCTCCCCCTTGATTGGAGGGCCAGCCGGGGCGGACTGGCCATAGACCCTACAGAGAAATTTTCCAGTGGGCCCTCTGGACAACCACCAGCTGGGTACATAACAGTCTGATGTGCTTAGCAATAATTAATGCTAGGAGCACCAGGTACTTATGTACCTGACTGGTGGCCACAGGTACCTCCTGAATTGATACAGTTGAATCCTGCGGTGGGGGCAACTGTATCTTGTGCTGCACTATGGTATTTGGTTCTGCTGGGGCGGTATTTTGTGCTGCACTGTGGTATTTGGTTATACTGGGGTGGTATTTTGTGCTGCACTGTGGTATTTGGTTATACTGGGGTGGTATTTTGTGCTGCACTGTGGTATTTGGTTATACTGGGGTGGTATTTTGTGCTGCACTGTGGTATTTGGTTATACTGGGGTGGTATTTTGTGCTGCACTGTGGTATTTGGTTATACTGGGGTGGTATTTTGTGCTGCACTGTGGTATTTGGTTATACTGGGGTGGTATTTTGTGCTGCACTAAGGTATTTGGTTCTGCTGGGGCCGTATATTGTGCTGCACTGTGGTATTTGGTTCTGCTGGGGCCTTATTTTGTGGTGCACTGTGGTATTTGGTTTTGCTGGTGCAATATTTTGTGCTGCACTGTGATATTTGGCCACTTTAAGTTCCCAGACATCTCACCTGGCCCTGTCAATCTCATTGCCTCAGGCATCAGTGCATGCACAGAAGATCTGCTGCTTATACCTGAGCAGCACAGATACTGACTGCACTTAAAGGGGTTGTCTAATCTCAGACAATGGGGGCATATCGCTAGGATATGCCGCCATTGTCTGAGATGAGACTACCCCTTTAAAGGGGTTATCCGAGTTATATTTATTGATGAACTATCCTCAGGATAGGTATCAATATCAGATCGGCGGAGGTCCGACACCCGGCACACCCGTCGATCAGCTGTTTGAAGAGGAGGCATGTGCCGTACCAGCGCTGCCTCCTCTTCATTGTTTACCTGCTTGCCGTAACATCAGTAGCGGTGAGCAGGTGTAATTACACCCAAGCTGCCCCATTCAAGTCTATGGGAACGAGCCGCCCCATTGAAATAAATGGGACGGTTAGGTGTAATTACACCTGCTCACCGCTACTGATGTTACGCCAAGCAGGTAAACAATGAAGAGGAGGCAGCGCTGGTACGGCACGTGCCTCCTCTTCAAACAGCTGATCGACGGGGGTGCCGGGTGTCGGACCCCCGCCGATCTGATATTGATGACTAGAGATGAGCGAATGTGCTCGTAACGAGCACTGTACCGCTCGGCTCCTCTGCACTCGCATGGGCGCAAGCAGCCTCTTCCGTCCTCCTCACCCGACGGAAGCGTCTGCCTGCGCCCATGGGAGCGCACGGGAGCCGAGCGGTACAGTGCTCGTTACGAGCATGTTCGCTCATCTCTATTGATGACCTATCCTGAGGATAGGTCATCAATAAAATTAACTCGGATAACCCCTTTAAGCCACTGATGTTTTGGCACACCCAGAGATGGCACTTCTCCATTCAAAGCTGCTGCCTCCACTTCCGGGTGACTTCAGTGGTGCATATGCAGTCGGTATCTGCACTTGCACTGATGCCCAAAGCAACGGCACACGTACGAGATATTTAGGACTAGGTGAGATGTCTGGTCCTGTCAATCATGGAGGAGGGGAAGTCTCTTGACCAGCGGGGCCAGCACCTTGGAGCAGTGGCCCATTAGTGCTGATTTTGAAAACAAATTCTACCTGTTAGAATTGATTCGCTCAGCTAGATACCATGACACTGTAGATCATTTCCTGATTGCAATCAAATACTGAAACCATTGCAGTCTACAACCAATCAGATTCCAGCTTTTGTATTTCCAGTGCAGGCTAGAAAATTAAATCAATAATCTCATTGGTCACTCTGGTTGTAGTAACATATACATAGGTTTAGACACTGATGCTGCTCGTCACCCTCGGAGGTTCAGGTTCTCAGAACTATTACTTACCTACTGTTTATCGGGAAATATGGAGTCTGCTGAAAAACATTACTTTTCCTGTTACCACTATACAATCCTAGCATCAAATCGATAAAAAACAAGAACCCACATTTCAATATCTGAGAGAAGATGTCATTTCTCTGAAGCCATGCAGCAATGTACTTTGTAGGCTGGGAAGCTCGTTTGGCCCATTAGTGTAATATGTGACAACGTGATCAAAACGAGAGAAGACAGCAAAGAAACTGGGAAAGTCATAAATAAAATAATCGGCACCGGGAGGTATTAAATTAACTGATATGCAAATGAAGCTGTCATGACAGTGACACCAGCTTTCTTCATAGCTTTTAGGACTCTTCACAGGTGTTGTCCTGTGTGTTTTTCATAGATATTTTCAGATAATTAATGAAAGGAATACACCTGTCAGAAAATCACATCACAGGTACGACCTGTGTGTCCAGAGAAATAAAAGGGGGGGGGGGTGTGGCCAATTAGCCTGGTGCCCATAAACTAAGTTCCAGGGTTGTCTAAATCATAGCTCCATATCTCCTGCTCCTTGATGAGGTTGTGGCCTGCAGCCACCACTATATTACCTGGGGTGGCTACAGACAAACATTATTTTATGATTATGCTTCGTAAATATTCTGAGCACCATATTTCTCAGTGTATTTGCACCAAACAACTGGGATAAATACATTGATAAATCTTCTTCCCTTTTGTTACAAAGCTGGCTGCCTGCAGCCACCACTAGGGGGAGCTCACTACATAAGAATTTATACAATTGCCATATACTGGAATGGAAGCTGAAATAGTCTCTTGACATTGAGCTTACCCCAATGACCAGCTGCATGAAAATGCAGTGCTTTCTTTTTAGGAAAAGAAGAAAGAGTTCAGCACCAGTCATAACCCCAACCCCCCACCCCCCACCCCATTGCAGTTGTATGATCTGCCTCCATTGAAGGAATGCCACTAGAGCTTAGCACCAATATGAAGGGAAGCAGGAGATCAGGGGATTTAGAGCTATTAATTCGAAAAATCTGTACTCTGAATCCTATATAATGAGACTTAACAAGAGTAAGTTCTGAGGCCCAAAAAAAACACACACAATTTTTAAAAATTAAGAAAAATAGGCTCAACTGAATTTGTGCCTGAAAACCAGAGAAATTGTTTAGTTTTTAATTTTTATTTTTATACAAGTTAGGATGCCAGTGCACTGTGGGCGGGGTTGCACAATCTGGAGCACTGGCGCTCCCTCAGCATACTGCAGTAACAAATAACAAAGTTAGGGCTCGTTCACATCACCGTACAGCCCTTCCATTCTCCTGCTCCGTTATAGGAGCAGGAGAACGGAAAGAACGGATTCGGGACATAATTGAGCTGAACGGAGCCTAAGGACTTCATAGACTATAATGGGGTCCGTTAGGTTTCCGCTCAGAAGATGATTTTTGGAGCGGAGACAAAAGTTGTGCATGCAGGACTTTTGTCTCCGTTTCAAAAACCTTCCTCTGAGCGGAAACCTAACCAACCCCATTATAGTCTATGGGGTCCGTAGGCTCTGTTCAGCTCAATTATGTCTCAAATCCGTCCTTTCCGTTCTCCTGCTCCTATAACGGAGCAGGAGAACGGAAGGGCTGAACGGTGATGTGAACGAGCCCTTAGTCAGCACATCCAGGTATGCGTCGCCATGGCTGAAAATACAAAAATAAACACAATGCGACAGCACCCTGCAAACACAGAATAAATGAAATAATGAAATAATGCTTTACTCACTATATAAATGAAATTGAGTTTATATTCTCAGCCATGGTGACATGCACCTGAACATTCAGAATATCTTGACTAACTTTGTCTTTTGTCTTCTGCTGTATGCATCTGGAGCTGTGGCTGTCTCTATTTTGGATGTGCACTCCTAACAAACCCCTTTCCCACAGGCTGATTGGCGGTTTGGTGGCACTAGAAGAGTTTTCAATTGGGGTAGGTTCAGTATGTATGTAGAACTTGTTTTCCTTGAATGTTTTGGGGCCAGTTGGCACAAAAAGAGGAGTCAAATAGAGTTAGTTTCCCATCTAAATGAGGTCCTTGCTCTGATCAAAATATATTTGCTAAGTACCTCATTTACCTTTATTTACAGAGTGAATATAGCATTAGGTCATAATTTTTTTTTCAGAGTGCTTTTGTGCAGTGTTTGACTTTTCTAAGGATAGACCATCAATGTTATAATACTAAAGAACTTCTTTAAGCTTGTTATTCTTTTTTTGTCAATGGCTAAATATTCATGTTATTTTTTTCAGCCTATTCTGTTTTGGGGGAGAACCCGTGAAGAACTAAATAACATGATATTAATAGAGCCGATCCAAGGTTGGGAAGGGCAAAGCATCAGATCTTATGGAAACGTGGTCATGTCATCATTGGCTGTCATGCAGATCAGTCACACTGAGGTACCCGAGTGTTTTTTTTCCCCAATTTTATTTTCTATTTAGAGTTTTTATTTTAGCTGAAAATTAATGCAATTGGCTTGGTCTGACTCCCACACCCCTTTTGATTAGCTGTTCTGCAGTAGCACTGGAGCTGGAACTTGGTACTACACAGCTCTGTCCACTGTGTTCTGGATGGAGCTGTTACTATAGCACTGCTCAGTGAAGAGCAGAACCCTCAGAAGAGGGTACTTGTAAAATGATTTACTGTTATTTAATATTATTTGGTTCTATTATACTCTATTGTATTTAGAGATGAGCAAATCTATTCGCCGCTTCGTAGATTCATATCGAATCTTAGAAATTTTAGGTTCCGAAGCGAATCTGAATTTTGTCGGATTCGCTTCGTATTATTTGCAGATCTTCGCAAAATTTTGCACGCTAACGATACGTACGATACGTATGAAACGTACAAAATGTACGCATTCTGGGTGAGGCGGAAAAATGAGGATACGCCCCCGCTAGAGCGGGACAGTGATGATACGCCCCCCTCAGAACTGGAAAAAAACAGCCTGGCCCACCGGGATCTGACTATTTGCACGTATAGGAAGTGAAGACTCCTCCCTCAGTACTCCACCCTCCAGTTTAGACCAGCGCTGAACACTGAGCAAGTAGCAAGCATGGCTAAAGAGCTTCGTCACAACTGGAACCAGATGGCCTTTGGGGACGAGTTCCCTGAACCACAGCCCGCTCCAGACATCAGGGTGTCACAGTGAAACCAAGAGAACCCCATGGGGTTCAGTGCCCTTGTTTTCTTTACCGGCTGCTGAGATTACTGCTCATCGTGAGGCGGTACGTCGCGCCGCGGCTGGTGCATCTGCTGTGGCTGGTGCGGCTGAAGCATCCACAGTGGCTCGTGCAGCAGAGGCGACTGGAATGTCCACTTCGCCGCCCAGGAGGAGATTCATGACAACACCTTCCATAAGGCAGAACCCGATTGGGCCACCATCGGTGACGGCCTATGCGCAGACCCTCTGGGACTATAAAAACGCTGTGGAGGACTGGGTCATCCAGATACTGGACCATCCTAGGCCGGGAGATCCTGCATTGGAACACCGAAAGGGAACGGTCCTGTGTTTTCCGTAGAGAGAGGGTCTGGCATCCTGGCAGACGATGAGGACGGAAAGGAGTATTTTGTGGGCCGCAGGTCGGTGAAACGGCTGTACCTGCCACAACCTCGGCACAACCTGTACGTGGGGGATCAGGGGGAGTGCATCCCCATGGCGTCCCTGAAAGGCCCCTTTGCGACCGGGGTTACCCTCCTTTCAAAGCCGCTGGTACCTACAACAGAACCTAAAGTGTGGCTACCAGGTCCAGGACGCTTGTGCTGCCTTCAGGAGTCCCCAGATGGCGTCCTCCGGTTCAGGGAAAAGCCTATTGTATTGTAATCCCGTACCTTACAGCCGGGAATTACAGACAAGTTTTGCAAGAACCTTATTGCCAGTCTTAGATAGAGAGAAGAAGTACTACAACCTCCATCTTTGCTCATATCCATACATTGCTATCAGGGGAGATTTGCATTGTGAATTGTTTGTTTTGATACCATTTATGTACCATAGCTCCCATTGACTATTTTCTATATTTGGCCTGGTTACTGACTCCAGCACCATTAGCCGGCCACAGCTCCTACATCTCCTGCCACACAACTGTACCGAACTCATAACACCAAGGGCACCCCAACTACCATCAGGCAGGAGCCCCAACATCAGGGTGTGCCCAGAGGAAAGAAAGCGTGCTCTTTACTGTCACTGCCCGGTCCTAGGATGCATTGTAACTGTTGCAGCCAGAGCCACTACCACCCTCATTCTCCGCTCTGCTCCTCCTGTGCAGCGGCACTGCAGAAGGGAATAGGAGCAGCGCTGCAGTAATCAACTCTGTCCTCTACGCAGTGGACAGAGCTGTGTAGTTCCAGTGCAGCTTCTGGGTCCAGAGCGACTGCAGAACAACGGATTGGCACGGATGTGGGGTGTCAGATCCCAGCTGATCAGATATTGATGGCCTATCTTGAAGATAGGCCATCACTTGTAAAATCCTGGACAAACCCCTTTAAGCTAACCCCTACTGTATATATGTATATCTTCTGTACAGGAGATGTCAGAATGCTTCATGGTTCTGTTTCCTCTGCACGTGTTAATTCTTTCCATGGATCACCAGGAGAGGAGATTTATTTATCAGGTAAAGAATAATTTAACAGAAAAATGTTCCTTGTGGCCTGATTTTTATATTGGACTATCAGTACTGGACTAAGACCAAGTAAAAGCCGTGGTCAAAATGCTTACTTAGGTAAAGCTCATGTTTTAGCAGCAAACAACACACAGATATAAGCAATCTTTCCAGAACCCTGATTTGCATGTCGCCTTGGTTTTTCAGATGTCCTTCAGCTGAGCCATGGCTTCTACATCTAGCCTCACTTTTAGTGCCATTACCATTTAATTAAATCTTTGGTAGCAGCCAACTTCGTAGAACTATGGAGACCCAGTAATAGTTATTGATACAGTAATACTAAGCTGAACCTGCACTCTTCACTAATTATACTGTAGTACTGATGATTACACTACATCTAGTGGGGTCCTCTTACTATGACAACTCTTTCTGATACTAAAATCAGTCGGAAACCCTCAGAAGTCAACACGTTTGGCTGCTTCTCATTGAAAGTTGGCACTGCTGCCTATTCTGTCTCAGAGGAAGGACTGTAAAAGGGTTTTCCCAAAATTAAATATTGAAGACCTATCCTCAGGAAGGGTCATCAATATTAGATCGATGTTGGTCCTACACCCGGCAGCCCCACCAATCAGCTGCTAGCAGAAGCCAGACCACCAGAACTGACACAGTGTATGGAGCGAGAAGCAGACGTACACTATGTGGTTACTGCAGGAGAGATCCCAATCTAGTGTATTCTGGAGTAACCTGGCACGGTGAATGAAATTGTCTGCTACCAGCTGGAAAGTGAGCTCTGGTGACTGTGGCTCCTGCAAAAAAAAAAAAAATCTGATCAGTGGGGTCACCAGGTGTCAGACTCGACCAAACTGATATTGATGAACTATCCTAAGAGTAGGTCTTCAATATTGAACTCCTGGAAGCCCCCTTTAAATTTAGCCCTGCTATGATGTTTCCTATTTGACTTTTAGGGTCTTCTTCCTCTATCGGGAATGAGTGTGGTCTGTGAACAGTCCAACACTGGGTATACTTTTGAAATCAGTGGTAAGTATTTTAACCATATACACATTTACGGTATATACATACAGCAGGGCATAGAGGTTGTAAGGAAGGATACCGAACCTGGGGCTTGCTACTGTAGATCTGTAGCCACTCTTGTGCGCTGCCCTATGATGCTGCTTTCCGGCACTAGAGATATTCCTGCCTAGAAGCAATTTTGCATACTGGTTATATGTCCGATCCACCTCCCTAGCACCAGCACCTTGGGCACATGCCCTGCCAGGCTCCATTGCATAGGGATTTCCATTCTCTCGTATAAGCTATGCAAAGTGAAAGGAGAGTGACATAAACACCTTTATCTGAAAATCTCCCTTAACACTTCTTTGTCTTTCCTTACATTGTGTTGAGGTCCAATGATAGAGCCGCGCCAAGTGTCCTGTCTGAGCTCCAGCGAGAGGAGTCTTTGGATTTCAGCTTTACATAAGCACATCCAAGAAGCGAATGCCCACTACTCTCCAGTTTCTCCACCCATCAACATTTTATCATATCTGGTGAGTTTACAAAGATTAAAGATGAGTGGTTCAATGGGAGCCCACTGTGTTGGGAATGTACTTAAAGGGGTTCTCAGGGAATTACGAAAATGAAAATACTTAAATATTACGTTATGATAAATATATTCCCAAATACCTTTCATTATTGATAATGGCTGGTTTTGTCTGGGGAGCAATCATTGGGGGAAACAAAATTGCTGATGTCCTATTAGTTCACACAAAACCTGTCCTAATCACACAGGACAAGTTACTTTACAACACTGAGGTAAAGAGCTGCCTCATCCCCCTCTCTGCTCTACTGATCCTGAATACAGATGATAAGAACTTCTGCTGAATCTCTGTAGGAATGGCGTTAATGAGGAGACATGAAATACAGAGAGGACAGTCAGGACAGACTATGGTAATGTGTGGCTGTGGTTATGGAAACTGCATACAAGTGCTGCTGCTTATCAAGCACACCTCACCCTAGTCTCATGTCTCCTCATCTTCTCCATTCCCACAGAGACTCTGTATTCAGGAGCACAATCCCTGACAAGTAGAGCATAGAGGAGGATGAGGCAGCTCTTTACCTCAGTGTTGTGAAGTAACTTGTCCCACTGTGTGATTAGGACAGGTTTTGTGTGTACTAATAGGACGGCGGCCATGAATGGGTTATTGGTTAACTAGTCAGGGCCTCTTTAACCCTTCATAACTGACCTCCCAATCCTATCACACAATCCCTGAAAAAAACACGCGTAAGCCAGTAATTCGGATTAAATCGGCCACAGCAGCCGTTTTATTAAAATACAAAATATAACATAAAAATAACAATAAATTAACCCTGCCGAGGGAGGTCCTAGAAGCTCCAACTCAATCTGCCGTAATTAACCGTGGCACTTCTATTCTGCCTCCAGCCATAGAACACCAGCTCGGAGACACCAACTGATGGACGCCTCACCGATCCATCCAAATACCCACCTATGGGAGTTCAGCCCCACCATTGAGGCCCTCCCATTCTCCAGCACCATCCCATATTCCCAGCTTCAAGGACCTCCCCCCGCCACAACGCGCAGCTTGAAACACCACCACCTTCAAGCTCGCGCGTTCCACCACAAACATAGCGCCCTTTCTATGCTGCCCTGCAAACCCAACGACCACATATCGTTGGGTTTGCCGACTGCATTAAGATGCACACCGTCCGCTCTCCAAAAACCTCCAAACCCCGCCTCCAACTCAGCATGCCTTACCGCCACAAAACCATTCCTGGCTACAAACTTGCCAACCGCTCTATTTAACTTAATCCTGGCCTTGTAAACTCTTTCCACCGAACGCGCTTCCCTCCATGTCTTTCGTGGGACAATGTCTGACCACACCCTGATCATTCCCGGGAAAAGGAACCACAACCGCAAAAGGTCAAACTTGATGTCTTTTATCAGCTCTCTGACTGGCCTGACACCTAAATCGTTTTCCCCCATATGTAACACTAAAATGTCTGGGGACCGAACTAACCACTCAAAACGATGAACCTCTCTGATAACGCTACCCCATAACATACCTCTCGTCCCCAGCCATCTAATGACCGCGACATCCCTTTCAAAACCCAGCTGGCCCCCGTTCAGCCGCACATCCGCCCTCAGCGCACCCCAAAACAGGAATGAATGGCTAAGGATCCAAATCAGCGCCTCTGGAACCCCTAAAACATAACAAAAGAAATGCAAACAATTCAGCTCAACTCCCTTCAACCTCAAGCCATACCTAACCTGACATACGATCTATAACGTCTGAATTCCCACCTCCCAATTTTCTTATTTAAATCCTCACTCAACCCCAACCTGGCTGCCTCTGTTGCTGCCCCAATCCTTAAAGAATGGCCTGTGAAAACCTTCGGATCTAAACCTAAACCTTTCACGCATTTTTTGAAGACCGCAACAAACTGAAAGCGCGACAAAAACGAACCATCCTCATCACTAAGCAACGGGCCCCCAACCCAACGTAGCCCCTCAGTATATTCCCTCAAACAATGCACCGGACATAAAGGATACTCCGGCACTGAAAATAAAGTAACGCTGCACCCCTTGCCTTCCACATCCGTTTTTGATCTCCACAGCCGAACCACAACCCTGTCCGAGTAAAGATCCACATTGTCCCTATACAACCCCCCTTCACTATTCACATTCCTACACACCAGCTCCCCCATACGAAAAGCCTCAAAAAACGCAAACAAGAACGCTAATCTAAACAACTTAACCTCGCTCGCTGATCGACAAACTAATATCACTTGATAACCGATCCGCAATAACCATGCAAAAGATACCGGCCTCCTCTTATCCTCAACCTGCCGGCCTCTCCTAAAACCCCTTCAAAATCTGCTTAACTAAAAAAGATTTAGTAACATCTAACAACCCTCTCATTTAAAAACCAAACTCCAATCCAGCCACCATATTGTTCACCCGTGGGACAGACCAACTTTCCTCCTTAGCCTTTCCTAAAAACAACAACAACCTCTCCTTTATCTATCCCCAGCTCCGCGCACCACCGCTCCCACGTGCCCCATGCCTTACCATATGATGACCACGTGCCTGCACTCAACGACTCCGGCAGCAGACCCTCTACAGTACCTCCAAGATCTCCCAGACGGCTTCCGGACACACCAACCCATCCGCCTCTACCTCTGGTGATAATTGCCGAAACCTCTCCCACTGTAAACGAGAAAGCGAATCCTCAATACCGTTAGACACCCCCAGCACATGCACCGCCACAATCCATGCATTAAGTGTCAAACATAACAAAACTAAATACTGAAGTAACTTGACCACTGGAGGAGATGACGCCGTCAACCCATTAATCACCTGCACCACCCCCAGATTGTCACAATGAAAACGAATCCTCCTATCCCTGAACTTGTCGCCCCATAAAATGACCGCCAACACAATTGGAAACAGTTCCAATAAGGCTAAATTCCGAACCCATCCCCTCGTAATCCACGAATCCGGCCACCCACCCGCGCACCACTGTCCATGACAGTACACCCCGAAACCAACCCCCCCACCGCATCCGAAAACAACTCAAAATCAACATTATCAATGGTGTCCCTCATCACTAACGCCTTCCCATTAAATTGCTCTAAAAATCTCACCCAAACTGCCAGATTTCTTTTTAATTCCCGTCCTAACCTAATGACATGATGGGGGGATACCATCCCTGCTGTGGCAGCTGCCAACCGCCGGCAAAAATTCCGACCCATCGGCATAATCTGACACGCGAAATTTAATTTATCCAACAGGGATTGCAAATCCCTCAGCCGAATTTTTGCTGCCCTCAACGCCGCCCCACCCTCTTCTTCAAATCTTCAATCTTTTCCTCTGGCAACCTGCACTCCATCTTCACGGCATCTATGACAATACCCAAAAAACGTAATTCCGTCGCCAGCCCCACCGTTTTCCCTTCCGCCAATGGAACCCCAAACCGTTCAAACATCAATTGCAACGTCGACAACAACAACGCACTAACCCACGAATCCGCCGGCCCCAAACACAAAAAATCGTCCCAAATAATGAATAATGGACTTACGCCCCGCAACCTCTACCACTATCCATTCCAGGAACAAACTGAATGTTTCAAAATAAGCACATGACAGTGAACAGTCCATTGGCAGGCACATGTCCATAAAATAACTCCCCTCCCAAAAGCAACCTACCAAATGCAAACTATCGGAGTTAACTGGCAAAAGGCGAAACGCCCCCTCTATATCCATTTTCGTCTGGATCCAATTTTCTCACCCACTCCACAGCCGCATCAAACGAGGTATAGACCACTGAACAAAGCTCAGGATCTATACCATCATTGACCGACGCACCCTTGGGAAACGATAAATGGTGAATGAGCCGAAACTTATTCGGCTCCTTCTTGGGAACCTCCCCAAAGGCTCAATCCGCAAATTCGCCAATGGTGGCTCCAAAAACAGACCCGACATCCTCCCCAACGCAACTTCCTTAACCAACTTCTCAGAAACAACCTTGTGATGTTCTAACGCCGAACGCAAATTTTTTCTAACCTCAACCACCGGCACCGGCGTCGAAGGAATGCTAAACCCGCCCTTAAAAATTTAGCCGCTTCTTGATTAGGATACCTATTTAGGTACGGCTCCATCCTTCCCACCAATACTGGAGCCATACACTTTTGCAGTGGCATCCCCACCTCCTTTCTGTTTACCTCCCTTGAAACATCGGCTGGCCCCATGATTGCCCCCACATGAGGAACATTCATGTTTGAATTTGCACTTCGCCCCGAACCTGTAACTTTCTTCATTGAACAGGAAGCACAGGCCCTTGGCGGATGCCGCTGGGAAACTATACTGACTCGACCCTCCTGACTCCCCCCAAAAGGACTGCCCTGCTCTCAGCGGCGCCATTACCCTCATCCACAACCCGATATCCTTATGGTCCCAACTGATATTTGGGCGGACCGCTTTCCTCTGCCTGAATTGCTCATTGTACCTGAGCCACCCCATGCCCCCATACACCCTGTAAGCTTCTCCTATCGCGTCCAAATAGCAGAAAAGTGCCGAACAATATTCTGGCTTCTTTTCCCCTATCACACTTGCCGGAATGGCAAATGTTTGGAGCCAATTTGAAAAAGTGTGCGGTATCAACCGATACCGGCGCTTTTCCTCCTCCTCTTTTTTACCCTCGTCCTTCTTACTGCTATCCAAATTAAATCACTCCAAGGGGAGAAGCGAAAAGATTTCTACATACTCCCCTTTCCAAATTTTATCCCGTACCTCCTGCTTCAAGTGCGCCCCTAAAGGACCCCCAAAGCAAACATACACCTCCCCCCTTGCCACATCATCCACTCTGGGCCTATCGTCCCCCCCCCCAGCCTGCGTCTGCACCGATCCCAAACCCGCAACTCTAGGAGTCGCCCCTTCCACCACACCGCCAACCCCGTACCTACCCCCCAAACCTGAAGCGGAGCTGCCCCTGCTACCCCTGCGCCCAAACCAACTCCCACCAATGAGCACAACAACCGCCCCAGCCCCCATATAAAATCTTTTTGACTACCCCCAGACCCGCCACCCTCTGGGCCATTAAATAACAAGCAAAGGGACCCCAAAGCTATCTCACCTGGCTGCCCGGGCGCTGTGAACCCCGCAGCCGACTGTCCGGACTCCTGCCTTTCGCCACTGGACACCGCTTCTTCCGGACGTCTAGAGACATCTTGACAGGCGATGACCTGCATCCCAACCGCCCTGTTGGATGCGTGCTGCGCTGCCCTTGTCTCTTATTCCTCCTCCTGCTGAGATAAGCCAGCCCCCTGCTGCCCATTAGAATGCTGAGCCATGTGCTCCATGGCGTCTCTCCCTCGCCAAGCGGGCCTTCCTCCTATAACCGTCCCTGGGGATCCCGCAGCACCTGCTCCCGCGCTGCTCGCCGCTGCGGACGGGGTAGTGTCCATTACGCCCTGCGCAGGGTCCCGCCATCTTGAAGGATTCCTCCTGCACCGGGAGGGCCGTCCTGCCACCTACCTGCTATCCCTCCTGTGCGAAGGGTCTCTGGAGGGGCTCCTAATACCGCGCCGATCCCTGGGGGTCTCCTCAGGACTGAGGCACGCCGGCGAGCGTACCCGCTGCGGCCGTCTGCCACATGGCTGCGGACTGGCTGTACCCGCAACCTCCCTCTGAAGCAAGCCAGCAACCTGCACTCGGAGCCAAATAGGACCCCGCGCCTCCGCTGCCACCCGTAACTGCCACAACATCTCGTCTACAGCCTCCATACTGGTAAAAAAAACGCTCCCAGCTCCAGATTTTTTAAATCAAAATGGCCCCTGGTCCCCCTCCTGACCCCCTTATAAAACCCTCAACTTCTCCCCTAACCCCCCCCCCCTAACTGTCTTAACCCTTTCCCTGCTGGCCCTTTCCTAACCAAAACCCTTCATGCTGGCCTCCCCTTAAGCTAAGGCCCCCAGTCCGGCCCTACTTTTTATTTCTCCTGATGATTGCACCCTAGACAAAATGAGCCATTTTAAGTAATGAAATGTATTTGTGAATATATTTAGTATAAAATAATATTTAAGTATTTTAATTTTTTTTTTTTAATTCCTGGAGAGCCCCTTTAAACTGAACCTGTCACTGAACTTCATTAATATTAGGGTGCAGCCACACAGTTAGGTCTCTTGATGCAGTTTTGGAAGCCAAGACCAGGAGTGGATTAAAAAAAAGAGTAGAAGTTGTATCTGTCCTTTATACTTTCTCCACTTTTATGATCCACTCCTGATTTTGGCTTTCAAAACTACGTTAGGAAACCTGACAGTGTGGCCTTACCTTAAAGGGGCTGTACAGTGATTTTTATTGATGACTTATAGTCAGGATAGGTCATCACTATCTGATTGGCTGGGGTCCGACACCCGGCACAACTGCCGTTCAGCTGTTTAAAGAGTTTACATCGTTCCATGTGAGCACCGGTTCCTCCTCATTACACTGCACTCAGAAGTGTAGTGTAGTGCAAGTACTCACTCCATTCACTCGAGGCGTAGTGTAAAGACTAGGAACAGCTGATCGGCGGGGGTTCAGATATTGATGACCTATCCATAAATTGTTGCACAACCCCTTTAAAAGAAACTGAGCCCATTAAATGTCTTCCACGTGGGGTGTACACCCTGTGGATTTTCTGCTGCAGAATTGTGGGTTAAAAATCTGCAGAATTTTACAGTGACCGCAAAGTAGATGAGGTTTATAAAAATCTCATAAAATCTGTGAGGAATCTGCACCAATATTGACCTGCAATTTAGATTTGCTATCAATGATCATTTCACTTCTATCTAGAACTTCCTGCTTTTTTTACCTCCTTTGCCACTTTAATAAAAAGTGGGCAAGAATGGGCAGAAGAGTCCAGCAGAGGACAGGAATTATGCCACCCTACTTATTTAAAACTATCGCACCTTAGATCGCAAATCTATGCCAGCTCCCCGACTTTTTCTTGTGCACAGGGCTTTGACAATGCACCATAATTATTAACTATTAATAGAGTAGAGTAGAATATACCAGTGTTAATATATCCCCCCGTGTGTTAGTCATCTGCTCTGGCTGTTTCCCTAAGAGAACAATAATATGCAAGGCATAGAAAATCAAACATCAATAGATTTTAACTTGATAACAACCAAGCACCATAGATGTAGAGTTTGGGATTTAAAGGGGTGTTCCAAGATTCAGATATTGATTACTTTTCCTGAGGTGGGGCACTGACTCCCAGCCTTCCTGCCAATCAGCTGTTTGAACAGGCTGTGGGGCTCTGGTAAATGAGGCTGAGCTGCGGATGCCAAGCACAGCCACAATTCATTGGACGGAGATGTGATTGGTAAGCTGTAAGGAGGCTGCAGCACTCACTGGAGCACCACAGTCTCTTGAAACAGCTGATCTTGATCTGATATTGATGACCTTAAAGTTTCCTCTCTAGCCGGGGACCCCAAGGAGAAGAGAGAAATGGTTTATTACCACTGCATTCTCCTTTCCCCCTTACATAGCTCTCAGTGAGTGCTTGATCACAGGGTATCTCAGGCAGAGCAGAGCTGCTGGGTCTTAGGAGACTCAAATCATCTCTGCATTTGTAAGATGCCCCAACAGGGAGCTTCTTTTGATGCCTGTTACAGTTGGGAAATGCAAAAAAAGTGTCAATGTCGCAAAAGGTCTCTTTGGGGGGGGGGGGGTACATATTATGTGCCAACAAAATATTAAGGATCTAGCTTCCAGTTGAGATGAATGTGTGCTGCCCTTTATGTAGATGCTCAGTAGTGAAGCTCCTCCGCTACAGATCAGAGGAAAAAGGCACTGGGAAGGAATGGCTGGACTCATCTCTGATCTACTAGAGAAAACAGGATTAAAGGGGTTTCTCACTAGTTACAAAGATTAGCTTTCAACATAAAGGGACAGTTAAAAGAAGACATATTCTAAATACAGTGGTCATTAGATTTTCCTTTAGTCATGAACTATAAACAGTTCAGCAGGTCTCTCACTGTACACAGGTTTCTGTGGTAACCTGCAGACCAGAAAGACTGTTATCTGATTGGCTGAGAGCAGTGAAGAATGATGGGACTGAGCTCTGAATGATTACCTGCAGTAAGCAAAAGGTACAAGTGTTGTAAGGACTGAGAAGGATGGCTGTACCTGTAATTGTGTTAGAGATCACAATCTCCTGCTCTGTCAGAGTAAGTTAATATATGCTAATAACAGCTGGAGACCCACCCACAGCCTGAGGAGACAGATTGAGTGCAAACTGCCTGTCAGCCAGTGAATCAACCTGCTGAGAAAACCCCTTTAAGGCAAGTACTTCGTAGTATATCTAAACTTTCAATAAACTGTGCATAAATCAATTTTCCAGTGCATGTTCTCTCTGCTTTATGTTTTAGTTTGCTTTTCCTCTGATGTAAAACACCTAGGGCCTTATGTATGAAAACTGTCTAGGTCTAGAAGTTTCTTTGTTGCCCATAGAAACCAATCAGAGCTCCCCTTTCATTTCATATAGTACTCTGGAGAAATGAAAGGGGAGCTCTGATTGGTTGCTATGGGCAACAAAGAAAGTCTTAGACCTAGAAAGTTTTCATACATTAGGCCCTTAGTGAGCTGTACCCAGAGAAAAGCCTGATACTGAAAGTTCAGAGTAAAGATATCTAGTAAAACATATATTACAACCTTTTTTTGTCATGAAATATTTGTACTATTGATTTATGCAAAGTTTGTTTAAAGTTATCATACTAACATGCGCCATGTATGAGGGAGTTGGAGTCAGAGTTAGATTGGGAGTTAGGGGAAATTGAGTCACCAGCCTCACTGCTAGGCGGAAGCCTTCACCCAGCATAGCCCAGTACATCACCGGATCTTCAGAAAAAGTCCTTACCCTGCGCTATACAGCAGAGGGTAGGGGAGAGCATTGCGGCATGAAATGGCAGAATGGGCAAAGAAGGGGGTATGTCCGGGTTCAGCTATGAACACTGACAACCCTTTTAAGGCGTTAATAGGCTGAGGCTGAGTTCACATCTGCGTCAGAGGCTCCTTTAGGGGCCCCCAATGCAGGTTCCACCAAAGAAATATCGAAAAAAGTCTGTGTTTTGCCATTGAAATTCTGTATCATATTTTGTGAGACAAGTTAGAACATAGGATACTTAATGAGTACATGCTAATGCCACACAATTCCCATAAAATCATCTATAGATCACATGAGAGAAGAGGGAGTCCACTAGAGATGAGCAAGCATGCTCGTCCTAGCTTGAAAAAAATATAAAAAAATAGTTTTTTTGTTGTTTTATCTCAGTGATACAAATCCATTTCATACAGCTGTGTGGAACCATTCTGTGTGTCACAGTTCAGCTGTCCAGTCACCACAAACCACAATCCGTATTTTCTGTCCAGGTGACACATTCTGTACGTCACTTAATTAAAAAAGGTCTTTTGCTCTCACTTATACAGCTACATTACAAAAATCTCTGTGCGACATTTGTCTGGGTTGCACTTAAGCAGACCAAGTCTGCCTAATCTAATAGTTTCAGTGTAATTGCTCCATACTGCACCGTACGTAATAACATACGTAATTTTACTCTAACTTATCCACCTCTATATTTTCTTGTTCAGATTGAACAAGTTTGTGGGTTTCAGTATAGCAGCCCCATTTATTTATTTATTTTTATATAATACACTTATATACAGAAAATGTTGAACCCCAGGGCTAAGGGTCGAGGACGAGGGTGTGGGCATTCAATTACTGCAGGGGGCAGAGGCCGTGGTCCTGGGCAGTGTGAGACAGTACCTGCTGATGAGGGAGCAGGGGAACGCCGCAGAGCTACACTCCCTAGCTTCATGTCTCAAATTACAGGGACACGTGGTAGAGGACTGTTGAAACCACAACAGTGCGAACAGCTGATTGGCTGGGGTCCGACACCCGGCACAACTGCCATTCAGCTGTTTAAAGAGTTTACATCGTTCCATGTGAGCACCGCTTCCTCCTCATTACACTGCACTTTGTCTCAGAAGTGTAGTGTAGTGCAAGTACTCACTCCATTCACTCGAGGCGTAGTGTAAAGACTAGGAACAGCTGATCGGCGGGGGTTCAGATATTGATGACCTATCCATAAATTGTTGCACAACCCCTTTAAAAGAAACTGAGCCCATTAAATGTCTTCCACGTGGGGTGTACACCCTGTGGATTTTCTGCTGCAGAATTGTGGGTTGAAAATCTGCAGAATTTTACAGTGACCGCAAAGTAGATGAGGTTTATAAAAATCTCATAAAATCTGTGAGGAATCTGCACCAATATTGACCTGCAATTTAGATTTGCTATCAATGAGCATTTCACTTCTATCTAGAACTTCCTGCTTTTTTTTACCTCCTTTGCCACTTTAATAAAAAGTGGGCAAGAATGGGCAGAAGAGTCCAGCAGAGGACAGGAACTATGCCACCCTACTTATTTAAAACTATCGCACCTTAGATCGCAAATCTATGCCAGCTCCCCGACTTTTTCTTGTGCACAGGGCTTTGACAATGCACCATAATTATTAACTATTAATAGAGTAGAGTAGAATATACCAGTGTTAATATATCCCCCCGTGTGTTAGTCATCTGCTCTGGCTGTTTCCCTAAGAGAACAATAATATGCAAGGCATAGAAAATCAAACATCAATAGATTTTAACTTGATAACAACCCCCTGCCAGCGCAGACCGATCTGTGGCTGGCACCGCTGAACCTCAAGCCAGGCATGGTTGTGTGTGACAACGGGCGTAACCTGGTGGCGGCTCTGCAACTCGGCAGACTGACACATGTGCCATGCCTGGACCACGTGTTCAATCTAATAGTTCAGCGGTTCCTCAAGACATACCCCAATCTGTCTGATTTGCTCACCAAGGTGCGCTGCATCTGTGCGCATTTCCGCAAGTCGACCACAGATGCTGCTATTCTCAGGGCAGGGCAGCGCTGCCTACAACTGCCTGCTCACCGACTGTTGTGCGACGTGCCCACAAGATGGAATTCGACATTAAACATGTTATCCAGAGTTTACCAGCAGCACAGAGCGATTGTAGACTGCCAGATGTCAACTTCCACCAGAACTGGTAGTCAGGTCAGTCAGATTCCTCAAGTCTACAATGAGGAGTGGACGTGGATGTCTGATATCTGCCAGGTGTTGAGCAACTTTGAGGAGTCAACACAGATGGTCAGCGGCGATGCAGCCATTATCAGCCTCACCATCCTGCTACTTTGCCTGTTGAAAAACTCACTGCTCAGCATGAAGTCGGATGCTTTGCGCTTGTCACAAGAGACGGTGGAGGAAGATACGTCGCTTGATAGCCAGAGCACCCTCCGGTCGTGTTTCTCAGCGCGTATCGGAGGAGGGGGATGAGGATGAGGAGGAAGAGGAGGAGAATGTTGGCGAGACAGAAGAGGGTACCAGTGCTCAGTCCTTCTTAACTCTTGAGTGTGTATGGGCTGAAGAGGAGGACTTGAAGGAGGAGGAGGAGGAGGAAATGGGGAGTCAGGCCAGTGAGGAGAGGGAATTCTTACTTGTTGGGACTCTGGCGCACATGGCAGACTTCATGTTAGGCTGCCTATCCCGTGACCCTCGCGTTAGAAGCATTTTTTCAAACACCGATTACTGGGTGTTCACTCTCCTGGACCCATGGTACAAGCAGAACCTTTCCACTCTCATTCCTGTAGAGGAAAGGAGTATGAGAGTGAATCAATATCAACAGGCCCTGGTATACAAGCTGAAACAATCCTTCCCATCTGACGCAGCTAGCGGCAGAGGGCATGGTTCTGTGGGCCAAGTAGCGGGGGAGAGGAGGCGAGCAGGCAGCTTGTCCAGCACTGGCAGGGGAACGCTCTCCAAGGCCTTTGCCAGTTTTATGTCACCCCAGCAAGACACTGTCACCTGTCCCCAGTCTAGGCAGAGTAGGGGGGAGCTGTACAGAAAGATGGTGAGGGAGTACCTAGCTGACCATACCAACGTCCGTAGCGATCACTCTGCTCCATACAACTACTGGGTTTCAAAGCTGGACACGTGGCCTGAACTGGCGCTGTATGCCTTGGAGGTGCTGGCCTGCCCTGCCGCTAGCATGCTGTCAGAGTGGGTATTCAGTGCAGCTGGTGGCGTCATCACCGATAAGCGTACGCGCCTGTCAACTGACAGCGCTGACAGGCTGACGTTTATTAAAATGAACAAAGCCTGGTTTTCACCGGAATTCAGATCTCCTCCGGGGGAAAGCAGCTAAAGATTAACATTACTTATGTATCCGATTCCTCTTCTCTACTCCTCCTACTCCTCCTCCTCCTTGTCGTCTTTGCCTAACGCTGACCCAAAAAACGCAGTTTTTTAGAGGTCCTACTGGCACTCTTTTACCACAATTTTTCTGGAGGTCCACCTACAGGCCCTCTCTCTAAACAATTTTTCCGGAGGTCCACCTACAGGCCCTCTCTCTGAACAATTTTTCCAGAGGTCCACCTACAGGCCCTCTCTCTGAACAATTTTTCCGGAGGTCCACCTACAGGCCCTCTGTCCAAACAATTTGTCCGGAGGTCCACCTATAGGCCGTCTCTCTAAACAATTTTTCCGGAGGTCCACCTACAGGCCCTCTCTCCAAACAATTTTTCTGGAGGTCCACCTACAGTCCCTCTCTCTAAACAATTTTTCCGGAGGGCCCCCTACAGGCCCTCTCTCCAAACAATTTTTCTGCAGTGTCAACTACAGACAGTGTAAAACAATGTTTCAGGAGCGTCAAACAGACAGTCCAAAACAATTTTTCAGGAGGCGCAAGTACCGACATTTAAAAAAAATTTTTTTTGCTGAGGGTAGACTTTATGTACTCCGAAAAGAAAAATTTTTTTGGAGGGTCAACAAAAGCCATTTCACTGCATTCTCAGTCGGACAAAGTCATTGGTGGTGTAACCGCCATGCTGTGTCAGGCTAAATTTTTTGGGTGCTTCACCAGCTACCGCATACTAACTCAGTCACTCTGT
Organism: Rhinella marina; assembly: GCA_900303285.1. Lineage (NCBI taxonomy): Eukaryota > Metazoa > Chordata > Amphibia > Anura > Bufonidae > Rhinella > Rhinella marina. The sequence continues at coordinate 85,281 of ONZH01024619.1, forward strand.
TGTCACCGCCGCCATACAGGGCCACGAAAAATGTTTATGTGGTTCACCTGCTACCGCAGTGTCACTCGCTCACTCTGTTGTCACCACCATAGTGGTTTGCACTATAGCAGCCCAGTCTGCACATTCCCCTTTTTATCTCCAAGTGATCTATACTGCATGTCACGTAAAAAAATAGATTCTTTTGCTCTCAGTGATACAAATCCATTTCATAAAATCCTTTCTTTCTCTTTAACTGATCTATACTGAACGTCACTTTTAAAAATACGTCTTTTTCCTCTCTTTCTCTCTCTCCAAACTATTTTTTCCGGATAGGTGCCGTATACGGTATTAAACTGAGAAGAATGCATACAACACATGCCCCACTTGACAAATTTCAGAGTTGACAACCGTACTGGTTGATGCTAAATTTTTAAGTTGGGGTCCTGCGTCGTCATTTGAACTCCATCCGGCTGTTGTCACCACCACACACGCTAGCCAAGGGGGCACTCCTCTGGCTCTTCCAGCTCAACCTCCTTCCCCACAGCCTGCCCCCCACCTACAGGCCCTCTCTCCAAACAATTTACCCGGATAGCGGACGTATTAGATTTTGTACTGATTTTTTTTGGTTCTTCTTTTAATTGGCTCCTGACCTGTGATAGGCAGAGCATGGACACGTCCCCTTAGCTGCAGTAGAAAAGACACTCCCCTGGCCAGAGCAAGCTCTTTTTCCTTTTCCGTGTTCGAAAAATCCATGAAATATATGGTCCCAAGATAGGGGATGTATACGATTTTAAACTGAGAAGAATCAATACCACACATGCCCCACTAGTTCAAGCTCAGCCTTACCAGCCTTGACAGCCTTACCAGTTGATGCCAAATTTTTAAGTGGGGGTTCCACCACTACCAGCCTAACCACCACCAGCATGCGCAGGTATACGAGTGCTAAACACTATGGAACCAAGGCCGTCCATTCCCCTCATGCGGGTCCCACCACTGCTCCTTCCCCTGTGTCACTCGCTGCCTCTGCGAGTCAACCCCCAGCCCAGGACACCGGCACGAGCGCCTCCCGCCGGAAAACCACCCCTTCGCCTCCATGATCCTCCACACTGTCCACCAATGTGTCCCTGCGCAACGTTCAGCTGTCATTACAGCAGACGTTGGAGCGCAAGCAGAAAAAAAGTTCAGCCCACCTACATGCACAAGCTCTCAACGTCCACATACAGGGCCACGCTAAATTTTTTATGTGCTCTACCTGCTACCGTCGTGTAGCTCGGTCACTCTGACCGAGTCTGACCCTGGGGCCGCTCATGTACTGCCCACTTGGAGGATTGCGGGGCCTACCTCAGTCACGGTTTCTCAGACTTACTATGCCTCTTCCTCCAACCCCTCCTCCTTCGAATTACCATCCGTGCTTCACATCCTGCTACCTCAGTCTAACTCGGTCACTCTGTTGTCACCGCCATGCTGCGTCAGGCTAAATTTTTGGGTGGCTCACCTGCTACCTCATCTAACTTGGTCACTTGTTGGTGTCACCGCCATGCTGTGTCAGGCTTATGCCTTCATCGTGTGGCTGGGGATAGGAGAGCAGTGCCAGCATGGGCATGGGTGATGGACCTTCGTTGCACCTAGTTGGTTGCTTCCCTAACATGTGATGGGCATGTGCCTCGCCTTTCTTGGTCTGGGTGAGCACAATTGCCATGAGGGTAACCACCAGGCTGTTGCAGGAGAATTTGGGGTAATGGTGGGATTAGGCAGCCTCAGAGGCATCCATGCATGCTGCCCCTGCTGTTTCCTGTCCATTTCCGTGGTGTTTCCATCATTTTCTGATGTTTCCAGGTTTTCACCCAGCCTTCCCTAGGCAGAGCCTTGGTCCCCTGCAAAAATGCTCGAGTCTCCCATTGACTTCAATGGGGTTCGTTACTCGAAACGAGCACCCGAGCATCGGGAAAAGTTTGTCTTTAATAACGAGCACCCGAGCATTTTAGTGCTCGCTCATCTCTAGAGTCCACTACCTGTTGTAGTGATATGCTATATAATAGAACTATGGTGATTTTGGAGTAGGAGTTAGATAGATGTGGCGTTGCGTGCTGGTCATTCCTGGGCATGTAATGGTGATTTCTGTGGATTCTAGGCTCTTTATGCTAGGTTGCTCTGCAGTAGCTACTGTAGTATGAGCAATGCAATCAAAATGTTGTTGTTCATGCAGTCCCGTGTGACTCCACTAGGTGGCAATATTTCTCTACACTCAAATAGCCAAATGCCTGCAGACAAGACAACACCAGGGAAAAACCTATAATAAACTACAAGTGACTGATGCATCTGTTCCGCAGCAAAAAATAATTGGCTTTCTAAGAATAAAAATAATGGAATAAAAAAACTGGGTCTCCTCTATTCTTGGCTAAACGTACCATTTACTATGAAGCTTATATACTAGCGTCTTCCAAGTAGAAAATTGCTGACTACAGCAAGTCTTAAAATGCTTTTGATACTGTATGTCATAGTGACATATGAAAGGTTTGGGTCGGTGGGGGTCTCAGCACTCGGACCCGCTAAAACAAGGAGAAAGATGTGCTCACACAGTGCTTTATGTCTCCTCGCTGCTGGAGTCACACTCGAGACGGACTCATAGACTTACTATTGAGCTCATCTTCAATGACAAAGGGGAGACATTTCTCTGCGCAAGATGTTCTTTCTTCTTGTTTTAGGTGTGTGTGTGTGTGTGCGTGTGTGTGTGTGTGTGTGGGGTGTCTAAGCACTCTGGCCTCCACCGAACAAGATCTTTGACTATAACTATTTCAAAAGTTTTTTTTTTTTTTTTAAAAAGTACATGGCCGCAAGGATTTATTTAAATGAACATTAGAGAAGTCTGATTTTAATGGGTCAGCTTCCAGTCTTGGTGCTGTCGTGTCTAAACTCTTATCTGTCGGAACAAACTGTAAGGATGCCTGAAGGGGCCAGCACACTACAGAGCAAATACTCGGCTGCTACCGAGCAAGCAAGGTGGATGATCATGTCACCATGTCAATTTACATTGTGCAATGCAGTGTGAGACCTGTGGCAGAAACCAGAGGATCTCAATACATGTTCTTTTTGGCTTTTATTTAGCAGTGTAGGGTTTCAGGATTGAACTAGTTTTGAGATTGAACTAGTTCCTTCATCAGGCATTGTGTAAAGCCTGATGAAGGGACTAGTCCAGTCCTGAAATGCCATTCTTAGTAGAAATGTATGAATAAATTGACATCTGGGTGTTACAAGTTGGAGATGTGTCACTAAAATGTCCAATCTGTGCTATCGTCAGTTTGTGTAGGGACCCACTTCTTTAACAGGAAAATGGCAACTCCTGTTTATCAATTTATTTATACATTTCTGAGGGGAATAACCAGGCATGGGATTCAGCCAGTTCCCTCAGGTTATCCAAATCCGGTTGTTAAAATTACAGCCGGATCGGAGAACCGCGTTACCGGCTGAATCCTGATCAGGTGCTCAGTTTAGCTTCTTAGGCTTTTTAACAGTTGGTTGGTATGTGTAGTGTATATATGGTGTATTTATGTGTATGTGTGTTGCATATACAGTACAGACCAAAAGTTTGGACACACCTTCACATTCAAAGAGTTTTCTGTATTTTCATGACTATGAAAATTGTGGATTCACACTGAAGGCATCAAAACTATGAATTAACACATGTGGAATTATATACTTAACAAAAAAGTGTGAAACAACTGAAAATATGTCTTATATTCTAGGTTCTTCAAAGTAGCCACCTTTTGCTTTGATTACTGCTTTGCACACTCTTGGCATTTTCTTGATGAGCTTCAAGGGGTAGTCACCTGAAATGGTTTTCACTTCACAGGTGTGCCCTGTCAGGTTTAATAAGTGGGATTTCTTGCCTTATAAATGGGGTTGGGACCATGAGTTGTGTTGGGCAGAAGTCAGGTGGATACACAGCTGATAGTCCTACTGAATAGACTGTTAGAATTTTTATTATGGCAAGAAAAAAGCAGCTAAGTAAAGAAAAACGAGTGGCCATCATTACTTTAAGAAATGAAGGTCAGTCAGTCCGAAAAATTGAGAAAACTTTGAAAGTGTCCCCAAGTGCAGTCGCAAAAACCATCAAGCGCTACAAAGAAACTGGCTGACATGAGGACCGCCCCAGGAAAGGAAGACCAAGAGTCACCTCTGCTGCGGAGGATAAGTTCATCCGAGTCACCAGCCTCAGAAATCGCAGGTTAACAGCAGCTCAGATTAGAGACCAGGTCAATGCCACACAGAGTTCTAGCAGCAGACACATCTCTACAACAACTGTTAAGAGGAGACTGTGTGCAGCAGGCCTTCATGGTAAAATAGCTGCTAGGAAACCACTGCTAAGGACAGGCAACAAGCAGAAGAGACTTGTTTGGGCTAAAGAACACAAGGAATGGACATTAGACCAGCGGAAATCTGTGCTTTGGTCTGATGAGTCCAAATTTGAGATCTTTTGTCCAACCACCGTGTCTTTGTGCGACGCAGAAAAGGTAAACGGATGGACTCTACATGCCTGGTTCCCACCGTGAAGCATGGAGGAGGAGGTGTGATGGTGTGGGGTGCTTTGCTGGTGACACTGTTGGGGATTTATTCAAAATTGAAGGTATACTGAACCAGCATGGCTACCACAGCATCTTGCAGCGGCATGCTATTCCATCCGGTTTGCGTTTAGTTGGACCATCATTTATTTATCAACAGGACAATGACCCCAAACACACCTCCAGTCTGTGTAAGGGCTATTTGACCAAGAAGGAGAGTGATGGGGTTCTACGCCAGATGACCTGGCCTCCACAGTCACCAGACCTGAACCCAATCAAGATGGTTTGGGGTGAGCTGGACCGCAGAGTGAAGGCAAAAGGGACAACAAGTGCTAAGTATCTCTGGGAACTCCTTCAAGACTGTTGGAATACCATTTCACGTGACTACCCCTTGAAGCTCATCAAGAGAATGCCAAGAGTGTGCAAAGCAGTAATCAAAGCAAAAGGTGGCTACTTTGAAGAACCTAGAATATAAGACATATTTTCAGTTGTCTCACACTTTTTTGTTAAGTATATAATTCCACATGTGTTAATTCGTAGTTTTGATGCCCTCAGTGTGAATCTACAATTTTCATAGTCATGAAAATACAGAAAACTCTTTGAATGAGAAGGTGTGTTCAAACTTTTGGTCTGTACTGTATATGGTGTATGTATATGTAAACATGTGTTGCGATGCCGCGTGTCCGACATTGAGTAGGGAACCTGTTATTAAATAATTTGAATCCCACCCCTGGGAATAAAAGATTCAAATCAGATGCATTAAAGGGGATGCAGCTTAAATAAAAAAAAATAAAGCCACAGATAATCTACCATTTTGTGTGTAAGTGTTTAATTTATATGCAGCGGCATCACAGTTCCCATGGAAAGCAATTATCTCTCTGTATAGTGCATCAATGTGTTGGGACCTCCAGAGTAAGGGCCTTAGATTACGTCTGCAAAGCTATGAACCAAGTACACACTGTAAATTGACCTGTGGTGTAGATTTGAGTACCCCTCTTTGTAGCCACTTTCCACTCAGGCTAACAGATGAAGATCCTTCATGGTGGATGCCCCCCCATGACCTTAAAGGAGCTTTCCTAGAGCTTTATACTGATGTCTTCTGGAAAATGACATTTTCTAAACCAGACCAACTTCCCATAATCAAGAATTATGTGGTCATTGTATTCACACAATTATTGTCTGTTTAATTCTTTGGCCAGATTCCATGTGATCAGTTATGGAAGAAAAGAGAACTCATTAAGTATCTGACGTCATGTCCCATACAGAAATGGGAAGGGAAAGCCATCCAGCACATGGGCCACGTCGTCTACTTATCAGAAGTACAAGCAGCTCATACGATAGATGGGGTAGGTACAATTTATGATGGCTGGAAGGATAGGTGCGTGACACTGGATACAAAGAACTCTGAAGAAAGAATCCTTGAGTCACCTCTTCAGACACACACAAGAAAGAAAAAATGCTCCAGAATTGCTAACATTTCAGTAGAAGAGATCTATGCTTTTTAACATAAGTATAAAAACTTTCTGATTACAACCCATGTAATAATGTATATTATAATGTACTGTATTTCATAGGACTTTGAAGACCGCATTATGGTGTTATTCACTGAAGACTTAGTATTCCTCTCTGTTGATCCTCGCAAAACATCAATAATACATCAGGTAACCTCTTTTTGTCTTCAGCACCCTATAATCTATGATTATTATATATTATATGCCTTCACTCTTTCAACAATTCAATCTTCCATGAGGAAGCCATGGTGCAGGTTGGTGCTGTTCATATAACTTCTCCATATGCTTTTTTCACTTGGATTACAAGTCTAAAAACTCATTCTGTACAGACATGACTGAATTTGCCCAACTTTTTCAGGGTCAGATTCAGTTGAATTGGCTGTCAGATTAATTCTTGCACACACCATGAAGTAACTGTATGTCATTGGTTTAGTGTAAGTTTATGGAGTGGATTGTTCCATATGTAGCAAGTGTCGGATCTGTAATACAGCCGGCACCTGGCTGCAATGACAGGTACTGGAGATAATGTCAATCATGGTCGTTTAACTCTTTAAATGCCGTGGTCAATAACGACCGCTGCATCTAAGTGATTAGACAGAGGGAGAACCCCCGTTGGAAAATCGCGGAGCTCCAATCAGTTGTTATGACAGCCCAGGCCTGTCATAGTGAGCTGCCTGCAAAGCCATGCGTGAGGCACAGCCTGACAGGTAGGCTATGAAATTCCCATAGACTGCAAATGGACTGCCATCAGGAGATCGCATATTCCAGTCCTATAAGGGTACTAAAAATAATAAAAATTAAATACAATTTTTGTGAAAACATGTAGAAATACAGGGAAAGATGTACTGGGAAACAGGGTGTAAAAGGTTTTCTTAACAAAGCTCTATTTGAGCATTGCTAAGGAGAGCCTGTGTTATGTCTTCAGTTTTGAGCACTGATGGCACCCGTGTGTAACATACAAATCCTTCCAGCCTGCATATTGTCACTACTCCAGTCCCTGACTACGTACATATGCCCTTACTATTGTTGCCCATCACCCTGCCTATCTGACTTGTTATACACAGGTGTCATCAGCGCTCAGTAGAACGCTGAAGACTGAAGACAGACTCTCCTTAGCAGTGCTCAGCTAGACCTTTCCTAAGAAGACTCTTTACTCTCTGTTTTCTAGTACAAAGAAACATCTTTTCCTAATAAAAGTATTGTATATTACAAAATATTTTACACCCCTGCCCCTACACTATATTAGAAATAAACTGAAACAACAGTTACTCCAGATAAACTCGACCCAAATCCAAAATGTCCTGGAAAGACAGCTTTAGTAATGTCAAAGTAACCATGACACATATGGCTAGGTGTAAACTGATGGGAGCAGGTGGTAACAAACAACCTGTTTAATGACATACCACTGCATTCGATTTTATTTTTTTTTATTTAAAATTGGACCAAAAACTATCTTTTTTTGCTGGCAGATGCCTTCTCTGTCTTCTGATCTGTAAAATGGTGGTTGCCATTTTGAGCAATTCTTATGGGAAGAATCACAGAACTTCTGGATTTGCTGAAATTAGAATCTTTTGGTGAAATTAATAACAAACTAGATTTGTCTAGAATATATTTGCTCATCTCCAATTCTGTATTCTGTGCATTTTATTTTGATTACTTTTCTGGCAATCAGCATCATCATGAGAGCAATTAAATAAAATTTTGTAGGATACCTACGTAATGCAAAATACTCCGCTCTGTGAGCAAGGAGGAGCCATATCAGCACATTAAGATCAATACTAACTTGACAGACAAGTCCGAAAACATATTTACTTACATTTTATAGATACGTTGATGACTTTTTTTTATTTCAAAAGTGGCTTCTAAGTAAGTAAATTCGGTGAAACACCTCTATAACTTTGGCTTAATGGAACATCATGTTTAATGGGATTGAGAAAGCTAAAATGTTGCAGATTTGATGCAGTCCAGCAGTGGTATTCCCTATGAGGATCTGCCCTATAGGAACAGACTATGGGCTACTATGGCGCCTAGATGTGGTTGATCCTATGTTTTTCCTTGATGGTGACACTATAGATAGGGCTCTCTTGTCCACAGGAACTCAAGAGTCAGAACAGTGGGAACCTAACACAAGGATCTTCTTTTCTTGGTTCCAAAAAAACCCAAAAAACTGTGACCATAACGGAGTCCACCAATGGAGACCTTTACTATAGAGTCCACCCTCTTCTATGTTTACTCCTGCATAACCCAGTATGGGCATTGCTTTCAAATGCATGTTACATATTACAAAATGTACTACCATTGTCTGGATCTTTAATTTTTTTCCCGCAGGCTGTAATCTAGGAATTATTTTGTCATGTCTCAAATACTTTTTTTTTTAAAAGAAAATTAAGATGCTGTATTATTATGTCACAGGGTACTCTGCCATTAAATGCTATTCACATTGAGGAAAGCCTAAACTGGAATGGCCACCTGGAGTTTCAGATTACAGGTAAGCTGAAGTTGACTGAATAAAAATTTCTAGGTGCGGTTTATAGTGAAGTATTATTATAAATAATCACAAGGAGTATTTTTCATGTGGGATGTAGGGTACCTTGGTTGGTTCTGGTCAAACACCTTGTTCCTGCAGTGGTCCCTTAAGGCACTAGGCCCGATGTTCACTCAGTGTTAACGCCAATGGATGAAGAAGTTACATTTTCTTTACACAAAAAGATCTATTGTTCCAGATGGTTGTGTTTGGTTTCAGATCCAATATAGTGATGGATGAGACTGGCCTTGGGTTTATATGTCTATTTATTGACCTTTTTTTGTGTATGGGTTATTGAATGCATTGAGAGTAAAGGTGATAATGTCCTCTTAATGAGCTATATTTCCAGCAAATACTTTAACACAGAGCCCATTTTCAACTTCTGTTGACTCATACAGTATATGGGTCCGTGATACATAAATTGCCCATTCGCCACTGCATTATCTCACATGTATTTCACTGATTGCTAGAGAAAGAAAACCTGTTCCTATTACAAAAGGGACAGCAATGCCATAAAACATCCAGTTAGCCTATCATGATCCCTCCCTGGTTGCATAGGTACAGCGAAAAAGAGGAAATACTATTTCATAGCTTTAATTTAGTTTCCACTGTATCCACAGCAGAAAAGCAAACATTTCTCCGGAAATCCATGGCAAACAAAAACAAACATTACTCACGAATTTCAGACAAACCATGTCCCTTAGTCATAGCAAGTCAGTAATACAATCCTAAAGTGGGTGCTGAAATTTCCTCTTTTATGTCTTCTTATTTCCTCTTTTATACCTTCCTTATGTTTGTTATCTGGTAGTCTAGAAAGAGGTTTAATCTTAGAGACAAATTAAAAAGTACTTCTAGAAGTAACCAAATATAACAAAAAAATTTAAATCTCCTTTTAGGTGATCTTATGGAACCCATATTAATTTTATGCATGACTCCTGAAGACTACACCAAATGGGTTTTCCATTTACAAAAGGTTTGTCTTTTGAATTTGTCAATACGTTTTTGTATTCTCATTATGTCAACTTTTTTTTTTAAGAAAAGAAGCAAAAGCACTGTACACTGGGCCCACACAAAATCAGTTCATGTGACCTACATCCATAATCCCATTTAAATGTAACAATATACATTTTTATCATTCGTGGGTGAAAAATCTTATATTTTTTTTAGTACTTTGGGTTTCAATTTTATTATGCTAATTCTAACTAAATTACTGTTTTGTTGTAGCCTCATCATATCCATTGTGGTGTTACTCTGCACCCACTTCCCTTTGAGCCACCTAAATATAGAAGATAAGAAAATGTTAAAGTCTGAAAAGTACCAAGCAGCACATGAGGATGCCTGTGCAAAATGTCAGCATGTGGTAATACTAGAGGATGAGGAACCTATAAATTCACCATCATGCACATGAGTCATCTGGACACTGAATGTTTTGGTGGAACTTTGTCTATTATGTCATTGATCAAGAATGAAATTCAAGTAATAGAACTACCCAAAAAATGCAAATGTGATAAAAGACTATGGGGGGAATTTATCATTAGGAGAATATTTGAAGTCAGTTTTGCTTCAGTCTGTGTTGGAGTACTTTCTGCCACATTTATCAAACGTCACAGGTTGTTTGATAAATGTGGCTTGTCCTTAAACCTAACACTTCTGTCTAGAGAAGCTCCTCCACTTTTCCTACTCCACCCTCCTCCTGGAGTGAGATTGCGACTATTTTGCGACTTTTTTTAAAAAGTCGCAATGATAAATCTGGAGTGAAACTCATTAACATGGCTAACCACACCCACTTTTCCACCCATATTACAAACTGGAGTGAGTTGTGTACACATGCAAAAAGTCGCAAAAAAATGCGCAAAAAAGTCGCAAAAGCCCTATCGTGCGACTTTTTGAAGACAGAATTCTGGAGTGAAGGTGTGATAAATCAGGGCCTATGAGTGGAAAGATGTGGAACCATTAAAAAAATAGCCAGAGAAGATCATTGATAGATTTGAACCATGATGATGCTCATGTTCATTACGTACCATTAGTGTTGAGTGAAGTTTAGAAAAATTTGCTTTGGCTGCTTTGCCGAATTTTACAAAGAAATTCACAATGTGACAAATTACTTCACCACGAAGCGCATTACTTTGTAAGTAGCGGGTACAATGATGGTGACCTGCAATTGTGCCTCCTTCCATCATTGAATCCCTCAGGTCATACGTCACCGTGCACGAGATTTTGCACAGGATCTTCAATCAAGATAGCCACGGTGGCCTCTTTGCATTCAAATGGATGAGGTGAGTATTTTTTGTTTTACCATTTCAGGGAAAATTGATTCATTACACGAAGCATGAGGAAATTTGGCTTAGCAGGAAATCAAATTTTTCCTAAAATTCAGATCGAAGTCCACTTCGGATACTTTGATTTGCTCAACCCTACTTACCATGATAATTTTTTTTTTTACAAACAACAGACTGGTAAAAAATTTAGAACCATATACGCGCATGTATGAGATGTATGACCCTACTGGATGGAGGTCATATTGAAAGACTTCTACTCAAAGTCATGCAAGGGAAAATTTAATTTTTTTCCAGGATGCAAGGACCTTTACTGTATTTGCTACATATCTATAGCAGGGCTGATCAGAGAAATATTTTATAGGATACTCAGCGCTATCTCAGTCTTCCATCTGGGTAAACCAGAAGTTGTGCACAGAGTGTCGAGCTACCCCCCAACTCCATACGTCTTATACAAAAAAGGGTCACATCTGAAAGAGAGGAGCAAAACAAACAAAGAATATATCCATATGCACGTAAAAATCTAAGACATTGTGGGGGCCTGTTCAACATCTCAGATCACCCAGGAACATTTTATGGTCTACAGTCACCATCTTGAATTTTCAGGACATTTTTGGAGTACATCTTTAAGTTGAAGCAATAAAGAAAGAGACTCAGGGAATAAAAATAAAAAAATTTCCATGGGATCATCATCAGTGGAATGATGAATTATTATTACCAAAATATCTATTCTCAGTCATTTCTACCAATGTAGTTATCATTCAGTTCTCATTACAGGGCACTGGTACAGTATAGATCTAGTAGCGTTTTACTTTTTCTTAAAAAGTTACCGTATTTTTTGCTTTATAAGACTCACCTGATGATAAGTATCAGCCCTCCATGTCAGAACCCCATCAGCCCTCCATGTCAGAACCCCATCAGAACTCAGATCAGCCCACTGTGCCCCCATATCAGCCCACTGTGCCCTCATCAGACCTCAGATCAGCTCCCATATCACCCCACTGTGCCCCCATATCAGCCCGCTGTGTCCCCATCAGACCTCAGATCAGCCCACTGTGCCCCCATCAGATCTCAGATCAGCCCCCATATCACCCCACTGTGCCCCCATATCAGCTCACTGTGCCCCCATCAGACCTCAGATCAGCCCACTGTGCCCCCATATCTGCCCACTGTGCCCCCATCAGACCTCAGATCAACCCCCATATTACCCCACTGTGCCCTCATATCAGCCCACTCTGCCCCCATCAGACCTTAGATCAGCCCACTATACCCCCATATCAGCCCACTGTGCCCCATCAGACCTCAGATCAGCCCACTATGCCCCCATATCAGCCCACTGTGCCCCATCAGACCTCAGATCAGCCCACTATGCCCCCATATCAGCCCACTGTGCCCCCAATATCAGCCCACTCTGCCTTATCAGACCTCAGATCAGCCCATCAGCCCCCATATTAGCCGACTGTGCCCCCATCAGACCTCAGATCAGCCCACCCAGCCCCATAAGGATAAAATAAAAAACTCTCTCACCTTTCCTGCGCTGCAGCTCCGCTCCGGGTCCGGCGCTCCTCTGTCTTCTCCGGCCACCTGACTGTGTGCAGCGTCAGGTCATAGTGCGCGCACTACGTTCTGACGCTGTGCGCGGTCAGGACAGTGCAGAGCCAGCCCAGAGAAGACAGAGGAGTGCCGGACCCGGAGCAGAGCCACGGCGCAGGAGAGGTGAGAGAGTTTTTTATTTTATCCTTATGGGGCTGGGTGGGCTGATCTGAGGTCTGATGGGGGTCCCGGCACTGAATACATTCTAGTGAGTACTTCCATAATGGAAGCACTCATATTCTCTTTATAAGACGCACAGCAATTTTCCCCCTAATTTTGGGGGAACAAAAGTGCGTCTTATAAAGCGAAAAATGTGGTATTCCGGTAATATGAAGTTTTCCCCCATTCACTTTGCCCAATTTTTTTCTCCTTAACATCATCTGTCAGAGGGAGGTCAGGAGCACATTAGACTGTTGACCAAACCCATTGTTCTCGGCAGGTTTGGCTAACAATACACTAATGAGTATGGAAGCCTTTAGGTTAGACACCAGTGATCCAGATCAACAAACCATTAGAATAATGAGAATGTATTTCATCGTTTAGATCCTTTAGCTAAGAATATTTATTTACAGACACATCTTTTATTTTTGTACTTCTGTCAGAAGTGAACTTGTTTTTGCTGTTTTCTATGTTAATAGTGTTTACTTAACAGTTTATAAAATGTATATTTTTCTCATGTTTACTACTCATTGAACACTGTGATGTATACCTGAAGCTTGTTCTACGTGATTTAGACATTTGATCCAATATTCTATGACTGGACTGTGAGAACTGTTGAGTTTGATGATTTCCTTAGGAAAAATGTTTGCCACTAGAATGTATATCATTGACCACAAGAGTTGGGAGATGCCATGAGATGCCAGAATAAGCTTGTGTGTTGTCATTTTTTCATTGCACTTTAACAAGTTGGCTTCCAACATCAAGATGAAGTGAGTGAAGATATTTTGTCTTAATGATATGGACTTAAAGTCCATCCCAGTGGCTTGTCATGTAGCTCCAACCTTAAGGGAACACTAAACTCAAACTGTTCATTGATTATTTATGTTGTAAGGAGAAAAGTAACTGTGAGTATATGTTTTATGTTCTATGTACAATAACAAGAGTTTGCATAATAGATTGTGACTGATATTTCTAGTCTTTGAATGGATTTCTTCTCACATAGGAATCATCCTTCACTTTCGAAGTCTTCTGCTATGTAAGAGGCTTAGTGAAGGACATAACTGAGGTGCATATAAGATTTTATGACAACAACTGGGTTACATGATTTGGATCATCGGCTGCAGCATGTGGCCATTATATGGTCAAAATGACCATGCACTGAATGGTCCTGCCTAGGTGGATCATCAACAAGGTTTGATGATCGTGTGAACTCTTCTTACTCATGCCTGAGTAATTCAAAAGTAGTAAGTAGTGCGGTACCAGTATATGAATATTGCTAAGCTACACAGGATCCTCAATAGATTGAGTGTCAGAAAGAACATCACATAGAATACGTAGAACAGGACTAATCCATCAGCATTGTACTGTCTTGGCATATGTATTCTTTTGGCCTGTGCCAGTGCTTATCCGATGGGAGAAAGCAGCATGGTACTATTATATGAGCAGCACCCACAGCAACAGCTGTGTACTACACTTCTCCTGGTAGGTGAGACAGTATATGGGCTGTACTACAGAAGCTCAAATTAAGGTTAATCCACCATGAGGAAGCAGTATGAGCTGTATGACAAGGCCAATCTCAGGTTTGTATGGAGCACATACTTTTAACATTGGCAGTGCCAGCCCAATTTGACAGCATGACACAGTTAAACTCTTAACCCAGTCCAGTTGTCCTCAAGACTATGGGTCCCCAGGAGGCTACTACATCAGTACCTTAATTGGATCTCGAATACTGTTGTCTGCAGTAATTACATGCCGTTCAACAAAGTTGCTATCTACAGCAGCCACAAAGAAATGAATGAAACAGCTTGATTCTCGTGATCGATCTGGATCCCGGCTGTTGGACCCCCACCAATTAAATACAATGAATATAAAATGTCTACACATACCTTTTAAAATGCTGTGTGTTTGTCAGACCAGATTTATTTCAACCTTCAATGTGACCCATAATCTGTGCAATTCCATTGAAAAACAAACTGAAATTATTGGGGGGGGGAGATAAAAATAACAAAACTAAAATAATGTGGCTGCATAAGTGTGAACACCCCTTATAATTGGGTTGTGTTTACAATTAGTGAATCACATTTGAACTCACAGTAAATAGTAGTCAGTACAGATCTGCCATCATTTATAGTGATTCTGATTAACCCCATATAAAGTTCAGCTCTTCTAGTAGCACAGCTAACCCTAAACAACACATTACAATAGCTTACAACACATTAAACAATCTTATTGTTGAAAGATATCAGTCAGGATACAAAAGGGTACAGAACATTTACAAGGCATTAGATATTTTTTTCTCCACTGTGTTCACTGAAAATAAACTGTCAGATGAAATGCAGAATATAAAAATAAATTTTCCATTCAAAGTGTCCTGTCTGACCCAGGAAGAAGTACAGTGGCGTCTTAAAAAGATTAAAATAGACAAATCGCCAGGACCAGATGGCATACACCGCCGTATCCTAAGAGAATTAAGTAATGTCATAGCCAGACCCTTATTTCTGATATTAAAGGACTCAATACTGACAGGGAGTGTTCCAAGGCATTGATGCATAGCAAATGTGCCAATATTCAAAAAGGGTCCAAAAACAGAGCCTGGAAACTAAAGTCCGGTAAGTTTAACATCTGTTGTGGGTAGACTGTTTGAAGGTTTTCTAAGAGATGTTATTATGGAGTACCTCAAAGAAAATAAGCAAATAACGCCATATCAGCATGACTTCATGAGGGATCAGTCATGTCAAACTAATTTAATCAGTTTCTATGAGGAGGAAGTTTTAGACTTGACAGCCACAAATCAATGGATGTCTGGACTTCTCCAAAGCATTTGACATTGTAAGAGGTTAGTATATAAAATAAGAATGCTTGGACTGGGAGAAAATGTCTGTATGTGGGTAAGTAACTGTCTCAGTGATAGAAAACAGAGGGTGGTTATTAATGGTACACACTCAGATTGGGTCACTGTAGTGGGGTAACAAAAGGGTCAGTATTGGGCCCTATTCTCTTCAATATATTTATTATTGATCTTGTAGAAGGCTTGCACAGTAAAATATCAAGGACAATATACTGCTACAGATGGATCTGGATAGATTGGAGGCTTGGGCAGAGAAGTGGTAGATGAGGTTTAACACTGACACATGTAAGGTTATGCACATACGAAGGAATAATGCAAGTCACCAGTACATACTAAATGGTGAAACACTGGGTAACACCGACATGGAAAAGGACCTAGGAATTTTAGTGAACAGCAAACTAAGCTGTAGAAACCAGTGTCAGACAGCTGCTGCCAAGGCCAATAAGATAATGGGTTGCATCAAAAGAGGCATAGATGCCCGTGATGAGAACATAGTCCTGCCACTTTACAAATCACTAGTCAGACCACACATGGAGTACTGTGTACAGTTCTGGGCTCATGGGAACAAGGCAGACATAGCAGAGCTGTAGAGAGTTCAGAGGAGGGCAACTAAAGTAATAATTGGAATGGGTGGACTACAGTACCCAGAAAGATTATCAAAATTATTCACTTTAGAAAAAAGACGACTGAGGGGAGATCTAATAACTATGTATAAATATATCAGGGGTCAATACAGAGATCTCTCCCATCATCTATTTATCCCCAGGACTGTGACTGTGACGAGGGGACATCCTCTGCGTCTGGAGGAAAGAAGGTTTGTACACAAACATAGAGGAGGAGGATTCTTTATGGTAAGAGCAGTGAGACTATGGAACTCTCTGCCTGAGGAGGTAGTGATGATAAGTTCACTAAAAGTTTAAGAGGGGTCTGGATGTATTTCTGGAAGGTAATAATATTACAGGTTATAGCTACTAGAGAGGGGTCCTTGATCCAGAGAGTTATTCTGATTGCCTGATTGGAGTCGGGAAGGAATTTTTTCCCCTAAAGTGGGGGAAATTGGCTTCTACCTCACAGTGTTTTTTTTGCCTTCCTCTGGATCAACTTGCAGGATAACAGACTGAACTGGATGGACAGATGTCTTTTTTCGGCTGTATAAACTATGGTATGTTGCTATGTATATACCATGTGTTACAGTGAAGATGGCCATCATAAACATGATACAATTTGGCACAATAATGACATTACCAAGAACAGAATGTCCTTCAAAAATTAATGAAAAGACAAGAAAAAAATCAGACCAAAATAAAAACCATTAAGCCTATAGCAACATTAAAGAAACTGCATGAATTTCTTTCAAGTACTGGTTGTGTACTGCATGTGACAACAATCTCCAGTATTCTTCATATGTCTGGCCTGTGGGGTAGGGTGGTAAAGCGGAAGCATTTTCTTACCAAGAAAAACATCCAAGCCTGGCTGTATTTTGCTAAAACCTACATCAAGTCTGCCAAAAGCTTGTGGGAAAACCTGTAATAGTCTGATGAGACCAAGGTTGAACTTTTTGGCCCAAAAGGTATGCTTGGCGGAAAGCCAACACTACGTATCACCATAAAAACACATACCTGCAATGAAGCATGGTGGAGGCAGTATTATGCTTTGGGGCTGTTTTTCTACTGCTGGAACTGGAGCTTTAGTCAAGGTGGAGGGAATTATGAACAGTTCCATCAGTTAATTTTGGCACAAAAGGCCTATGCTAAAAAGCTGAAGATGAAGAGGAACTTCACCTTTCGGTACGATAAAGACCCAAAGCTTACCTTCATATCAACAAAACAATGGCTTCGTCAGAAAGCCAAAGTTTTGCAGTGGCCCAGCCAGAGCTTAGACCTGAATCCAATTGAAAATATGTGGATTGACCCAAAGAGGACTGTAGACAGGAGATGCCCTCGCAATCTACCAGATTTGGAGTGCTTTTGCAAGGAAGAGTGGACAAAGATTGCCATTTTAAGATGTGACATGCTGATAGACTCCTACTCAAAAAGCCTAAATGGTGTCATAAATTCAGCGGGTACTTCAACAAATTTTTAGTTCAAAGGTGTGCATATTTATGCAACAAAATAATTTTAGTTCTTTATTATTTATCTACTCTGAAATGTTTCAGTTTGTTTTTCAGTTGAAATGTACAGCTTATAGAATACATGAAAGGTGGAAAAAGTTCTATTTCTTTTTGGTCTGATTTTTTACATAACAAAAACCTGGCATTTTAACAGGGTTGTGTTGACTTTTTATATCCACTGAACTTATCCCTTATGCTGTGTATAGGGAATCCATTTAACTCTTGGGACAATTTTTGTTTCTTGGGCAGATACAAAAAGGGTGAACAAAAAAACACCTCAGAGTTTTTCTGGGTAACTCTAATTTTCAGGCTAGTGCTATCACTATTCTCATTGACAAGGTAAAGCTGTCTGCCTGTGACTGCATTGCCTCCTAAGATCATCTATTTGCCCAGCATATCATCTAGTGATGGAGCAGTGAAAACTAGCAGGAAGAGATCTACACAGTTCTAGCTCTATGGCAGTCACAACTTGGTTATTAATTTATTGATTTTTGTATTAGTCATTAGAGGTCCAAATATGTGGGCAATACGTAATACGTTCATTCACTGGGTCAGAAAGTCTCTGTGTGTCTTCATGATGCCCAGCTTGTATATTTTATGCGTAAGACTGTCTAAGATTCTGATGGCATATTGCCTTCAACAAATATTACTAATACTTTTGTTTCTGTGTCACGGGTTCTTTGCTTGTTTTGTAGTAGGATCTGGATACTTTTTGATAGTAGATGGTTAAAGGAGCATAAAAAATTACGTCATCCTGATATATACCACCTGAAGCTTGATTCATGAATTGCTAATTTAGGTTTGCCAAGACACAGCAACTCTAGTCAGTTTCGTGACAACCTTCTGTTAAGCTTGGTGCAGTGGCTGGGTTTCCGGTGGCCCCAATATTACACTGGGTCCCCCAAACACCTCGAAGTATTACCATGTGTTGCTGCTCTCTGAGGGGATGGGACGGCATGGTGCACCCTTATGGGAAATAAGTCCAGAGAGTCATGGTATGCAATAAACCAGTGTGCTTCTTCACTGGAGGAACTCGAGGGCAAACCAATAGGGGCAAGTCACGGAGCTGGCTTCTCCAGGCTCCTCCCTATCAGAAGAAGGTTTCGTGCTGAGGAAAGGCTTAAGCTAGCTGTCCTTCTCGCTCCTAGACATCTGGTACCCTGGTCAAATGCTGGTGATCCATGATCTGAGGCAGAGTATACTCGTCTCAGCGTCTTCTTTTAGTCACTCAAGTAGTTTGGCAGAGTTTTGTCTTCTAAGCACTAATTCCTAACTGCAGAACACTAGGGACTCTGACTACTCTCCTTATATACAGTTTCTAGTTGAACTAGAACCTTCTAGTGGGAGGGTTGGAGTGGAGAAACACAGCCCAAACAGGCACAATGTTACAATTTTCATCTGTCATAGACTTGCATTAGAAATTCAATAATAGTCAGTGGGAATGACGAATGATGGTTAGGAAAGGGTTAAAGAGCTTGGCCCATCTCACATATATGCCACCAATGTTAGATAGATGCAGGTACAACCTCTGGGACCTAAAGGGAACAGGGGCACACCAAGGGAGCTAGGTGAGTTCTGGAAATAGCTGGGTGCATTCACGTGGCTTTTTTTCTGAAATCCCATAGAAGTAAATGGAGAGCATACCACACATGCACAATGCACTTTCTAAAGATACCCACACGTATCTGACATTAGTAGCATATCCTGATAATATGGCACCAAAGTATGAGCTGTGCCATTCACGTTAATATTATTTATTTTTTCTTTTTTCTTACTTTAATACCATAACTTAAAGGCTATGTATACCTTTGGGGGCATTTTTATTATTGCATTGTAATGATTATGCGTTAAAACATATTTTTTTTCAATTGGTCTTCATTAAAAATATGAGGTCTTTTTCTCTGTACAGATCTGAAATGCTCTATTAGCAGGATCTGAATTTTATCTCTTTTCCGTCAGGCAGGGAGCTGACGGGCTCCTTATGTCTGCTCTTAGACTTTATAAACACTCATTAAAGCTCAATCCTTATCTTACTGATATAAATGTGGCTTAAATAAGTGTTTATGACTTCTCAGTAATTTAGCGATAAAGGTTATTAGATAACCGGCAAAAAATTAAAGTGAAATGTGAAACAAGGCTTTTTAAAAAAGTCTGACTTTGACTCATAAGGAGCCACTTACAAAAGGTGACTCTAGTGAGATGGTTCTCTTTTTCTGGGAGATAACTTGTGACTAACTCAGAAATTGCAGTTGCTACACAGGCCAAGATGCTGGCTCACATGAGCGCTCCCCAACAGAAAGAGCAGTGTAGACTATCTAGAAATGCAGATCTTTCTCTAAGACTCTGCTTCTTAAACTTTTGTGGACATTCCCTCTACAGAAGCGTCCTTTGAAAAATTAATTAAGAGCCTGATAATGACATTGAGGTTCTATACAAGGGGATCTCATACATCTTACAACATAGATCACCTCCACCACAAAATCTGTCAGGCAGATCAAAAACACAGAATTTTAAAAATGCTAATTTCCCTGGGTTGAGGGAAGCATTTCAGGGCATAGACTGGGAGCAGCTGTCACATAATAATACTGAGGATAAATGGGAGAGCTTTAAATCCACATTGAATAATTGCACTAAAAATGTATTCCTTTAGGTAACAAGTATAAACGGCTAAAATTAACCCCCACCCCCTCCTTGGCTTACAGCTAATGTAAAAAGGGCAATAAATGACAATACAAAATACAAAACCGAGGGGTTAGTTGTAGCCTTTGAAGTTTACAAAGGGCTTAATAATATCTGTAAAAAGGAGATAAAATTTGCAAGAATACAAAACAAAAAGCAGATGGCAAAAGCAAAACAAATCCCAAACAATTCTTTAAATATATAAATGCTAAAAAAACAAGGTCTGAGCAGACAGGTAAATCCCCTAATAATAGTAAAGGGGGGTTAGTCACTGAAGATAAGAAAAAGGCAGAGTTACTAAATTGTTTTTTTACCTCTGTATGGACAAAAGAAGAGAAAGGAGCTGATATCTGTGGTGCTTGGGCTGTTAGTACTGTACATCCAGTAATATACTCAGTTGGCTAACTGTAGATATGGTCCAAGCTAAGTTAAGGTAAATGTGAACAAGGCTCAGGGTCCAGATGGATTACACCCAAGAATGTTTAAAGAGCTCAGTTCAGTCATTGTTGTGCCTCTGTTTATAATTTTTAAAGATTCTCTATATACTGGTCACAGCAGGGATAGTGGACAGTTTTAAAAAGGGTTTAGATGAATTCTTAAAACTAAATTACATTAATGCTTATGAAAATGTGTACAAATCTGAGTCTCATTTCCTTCTGGGATTCCAGTCCCCACTTATCCCTTGGTTGAACTTGATGGACTTATGTCTTTTTTCAACTGTATTAACTATGTAACTATGTAACCTCTATACTGAACTGCCACAGGCCATGCTACAAGCCAGGAGGAAATTTTCCTCAATTACCGCATTCCTTTGGAATAACAAGATTCAACAAGTATTTAAATATGGCTCCACTCATGTGCTTATTCCTCAAGAAGAGGGTGTGTACTTCACAAATGGGGGTTTTCTGTTTCAGACCAAGGCATTTAATATAAATCTGATTTGACTATCATCTGATTAAATGAAACAGCCCAAGTCTCACTTAGGTACCTTTTTGTTTCTATTAATACATCAGGTCATACCTCTTCCAGATAAACTCTTAATCCCTCACTTTTCGCAGGTGTAAATTTCATCTGCTGGGACTTGAGACTTATTGTTTGGACCACTTGGTCAGTTCAGTTATCCCCTTTTGTAACCTTCCCTTTGGTTTTCTGTGCTAACCACTCCTAAAGGGGTTATGCAGAAATTAATAATCATGACTTATTCGAAGGAGCTGCAACTAGGCCCTTTGACCAATGTGCGGTGATGTCACATGGCCTCACAACAACAACCGGGACCCCCAAAAATCTGATATTGATAATCTATTCAGGGGATAGGTTATCAGCATTAATTACTGGATTAGCCCTTTAAGTTTGGTGTTGGACACACTTTGCTTTTCTGTCACAAATTAAATTTTACTCATACTGATTAATATTACTTCACTAAATACTAGAGATGAACGAAGTTATTGAAAATTGTATTCGACTGCTTCTCCGAATTTCACAAAGAAATTATGAAGCACATTTCTTTGTATGTAGCATGTGCAATGACAGGGAACGTTAATGGTGCCGCCCCATCTCTGAACACCTCAGATGCTGCATTCATTGCTGATCGCGGCATCTGAGATTATCATTGAGGGCTTTCAGGGGTCAATCCGGTAAAAAAAAAATACTCACCTTATGCATTTGACCGCATAGAGGCCGCCACGGCCATTTTGATTGAAAAAAACATGCAAAATTTCACATGGTGACATCATACGCGCAGTATCTTCAATCAAGGTAGCCTCTTCGCACGCAAATGGATGAGGTGAGTAGGATTGATTCAGTTAGCGAAGAAATTCGGCTTCACCCTTTTTAAGAGAGTGTCTGTCTGGAGGGATGTTCCTAAAGGGCATCTGTCAGCAGATTTGTACCTATAAAACTGGCTGACCTGTTGCATGTTGGCAGCAGATGGTGCAGATGGCGCAGCAGTTGCAGAGAGAGCAGAGCCTCTAGGTGTAATGTCCACGCCCCTGTTGCTCCTAGAGGCTCATTTGCATATATTAAAACATAATTTTTCTCAGTGATGGAGGCACATACAGTATGAACATGGGACCAACACAGATGACTTCAGCTGCCAAGCACACATGCAACAGGTCAGTCAGTTTCATACAAATCTGCTGACAGATGCCCTTTTGTACATCATGTATATAATTTCACTTGATTTGCCCAACTACACTGTCGAAAATTCTCCCACGTACAGTGTACCCACATTTTTATGATGAACTCTGAAAAGAAGAAAGCCGGAGTATTGATTGCGATCAAGTACATGGTGAACTTTCCTTATAGATGTGCAAGAAGATCCCTTGCACTGGTCTGTAAACACTCTGTACTCTAGCCACTGTTTATGTACCCAACACTTTACAGATTTTTTTAAAATAAAACACAAAGGGGTTGTGCCATAAACTACTTTTCACTCTAAAATGTTTTTTTCATCAAGTACTGTAGCTCCCATTCCTTCTTGGATTGTTTTTTTTTTTTAATTTCAAACTTGCCTCATTTGTATTTTTCTCTTACCCCTACCCCCATGCTTGAATCCTACTTCCTGGTTTGTCATGTGACTGCTGCCCCACCATGACTTGTGTCCTGACATGTGACACTAACCAGAGATGTGTTCTGACATGTGACACTAACCAGTTCATTTTCTCCCTCCACATATTCAAAATGCTCTGTTTAGCTGGATTTATAACACTGACACTGCATCTCACACTGGTACTTACAGTGCATATAGAGGAGTGGTTATTGAAGGAAAGAAGAAGAAATGCTCTGAGCATGTGCGTCCTGTGTTACAAGGCTCCACTACAGGAAGTTAACAACAGCAGCTGAAATCAAAACTGATTTTCCACAGGGTGCAATGGTTGGCTAATAACTTTAGGCTAAAGCAGTTTTGATAAGTGGCATTGGGAAAAGTGATAAAACAGTGATATCTTTTGGGCTGGATACATTTATATTACAACCCCTTTAAGAGAATCCATAAAGTCCAATAAGGAAATCTAATTTTGTCTGGAGAGTTTAATATTATGTCTGACAAGACAATGCACATGACAAATCAGAGCAGGGATGCTTTCCCTACCATATACTCCTAGTTATACCAGGAGGAATTGTATGATACCTTCTGCTGCCTTAAAGGGGTTGTCTCATGTTTCACAGAAATTAAAGCACAATGGAGGTGAAAATTCAAAATGTCATTTATTTGCATATTTTTTTTATTTTACACAGCAAGGGTTAAAAGCAAAACAAACCCCTCTATTTATTACTCTGATTCTGCAGTTTACAGAAACACCCCATATGAGGTTGTAAACTGTATGAGCACATAAGGAAATAGGAACAAAATGGTTTCTGAAGGCCAGATTTTGCTGGAATGTTTTGGGCACCATGTCACATTTGAAGAGGCACTGAGGTAGCCCTACAGTGGAAACCCCCAAGAAGTGACCCAATTTTGAAAAGTACACCCCTCAAGGGATTTTTCAAGTGGCATAGTGAAACTTAGACCCCACAGACTCTTCATAAAATTTAGAAACATTATATTTTTATAATAAAAAGTCACTTTAGGCTGAACTTTTTAATTTTTTACAAGGGGTAATAGGAGAAAATAAACTCACAGCAACACTCCATATATGGTCATAAATTGTTTTATGGGCACACCACAGGGCTCAGAAAGGAAAGAGCGCCATATGGTTTTGGAGGGCAGATTTTGCTGAAATGGTTTTGCTGAATGGATGCCATGTCACTTTTGAAGAGACCCTGAGGTACTGGTACAGTAGAAACCCTCAAAAAGTAAACCAATTTTGCAAACTACACCTTCAAGTAATTTATTGAGGAGTGCACTGAGTGCTTTGAACCCAAAGACATGTCATAGAATTTACAAAGGCTTGGCTGTGAAAATGTAAATGTACATTTTTTCCAATAAAATTCTACTTAAAGGGTTATTCTCATTTTAGACAATGGGGGCATATCCTAGCGAGGGACCCGCACCTATATCGAGAACGGAGCCCCCGAAGTGAATGAGGGCGCACTGCGCATGCGCAGCCGCCCTCCATTCATTTCTACGTGGCCGCCGAAAATAGCCGAGCGCTGGCTCGGCTACTTCCGTCGGCTCCATAGAAATGAATGGGAGCGCACCGCGCATGCACGGCCCGGCTCCCCTTCATTTCTATGAGCGGCGCGGGGAGCTGCGCCTGGTGGTGGCCGGACCCCCGGAAACCTGGGGTCCTCCAGGCGCAGCGTTCCCCGCTCCGTTCTGGCTATAGGTGCGGGTCCCAGCGGTGGGACCCGCACCTATAAGACAATGGGGGCATATCCTAGCGATATGCCCCCATTGTCTAAGATGAGAATACCCCTTTAAGTCGAAAATTGCAGAGGTTCTGAGGTTAAATAAAAAAAATAAACCCCCAAGAAGTGACTAACATTTTAGAAAATGCCCCCCTCATCATGTAGTAAGCATTTTGACCACACAGGTGTTTTGCAAAAAAGAATTTACAGCAGATGGTGCAAAGTGAACTTTGCATTTTTTACATAGATACTGAATTTCAGTGCCCAATATGTTGTGCCCAGCATATGCCAATGTAAAAAGTAAGCTCTATTATTATTATGCTGTGCTTCCTGGTTTGTGTGGCCCTATTCTGTTTTCTGAACATATGAAAGGGTTCAGGAGTATAAAAGCACCATGCACATTTAGAGACCCAATGTGATGATTTACACTAGTTGTGCTGACAACTGTAGCTGCTCTGGGTGAAATAATAAATACATTTTATAAATGTTGCCCCTCAAGGTATTAAAGGGTAGGATGAGCATTTTGATGCCACATGTATTTGGAAGAAATTAAAGAGAAAATCACTGTGCAAAATTAAAATTGCAAGTTTTCCACCCAATATGTTGAGCCCAGTGTGTGCCATTTGAGACACACTGCAGTGAGCCCCTGAGGAGCCAGTGCAGTGGATGGGAGTTGTAGTGGTTCTGAGGAAATGTTGTGACAGTGTACTCCCTAAGGGTCCATTCACACGTCCGCATGTGAACACCGGCCTTGTGCCAGCACTATAGAAATGCCTTATCGTGTCCATGGCTGTGGACAAAAATAGGACATGTTCCATTTTTTTCCGGGAGCGCGGAATGGAAGTGCAGATGCGGACAGCACATTGTTTGCTGTCTGCATCTTTTGTGGCGCCATTGAAAATGAATGGGTCCGCACCCATTCTGCAAAATTGCGGAATGGATGCGGAACCATTCATACAGATGTGTGAATGGACCCTTAGGCCATCACTCCCTGGGGTTCGGTTCAGTGAAAAGGTGATATGAAGGAATCAGGCAGATGTAGAAGAACAACAAACTTTGTAGATGAGTTGTAGTATATCCAGCTGTCATCTTTATCCTCAAATGATGAAGTATAGTGGCAGGCAAGATGGCAGACAATATCACTCTAGAATAGTCTGTCGCTCTTATGACTTCCCTTCGCTAACGACAATAAGCTGGCCCTTGTGGCTGTAGGAGTCCACCTGTAAGATGCAGGCTTTCGAGTGTGCTTCTTCTGAACTGTGGTCATGGGTGTCCTAACTTGTTATCCCCTCACCTTGCAGTGAAGTCTGTTTAGCTGTAGTGCTGACCACTCTGCTGACTTTGTATGCTGTAGCTATCAGATCTTCTGGTGGCCTAGGACCCCGCAGTCTCCCTGGAGTAGTGGTCCCCACAAACTGGATGTTTTCGTAGTCCCAGGGCCCATGGAGCGGGAGCAGATGGACATGCTCCCTCACTCCAGGTTTGATCTGCTAAAGGGTGTATTGCACCTGCTGATATTTCAGGAGGAGGAGATCACTTCATGTAATAGCAGCAGTCTCCTCTGCTAGCTAGCAGACGATTGCCAGGAAAGAATGTTTCCTTCCCGACAATCCCGTCTAATACACCCTTAACTCTGCAGTGCAGAATTTGATGGATTGGTTTGCAGGCACCATGTTGCTTTTGTTCAGCCTCTGGGGTACTAGTACAGCCATTTTCTGGGAACTATACTTTTTTTTTATTTTTCTCTTGACTGAGCTCTGTGAGGGCTTATTTTTTGTGGGATGAGTTACCATTATTGTTGGTTCTATTTTGGGGTATGTACAACCTTTTGATCCCTATTTTTATTTGCATTTTGGAAAGCTGGAGAAGGAAAAATTGTTTTTTGGGGTTTTGTTATTATGGTGTATACAGTGAGGGTAAAATGACATGTTAACTTTATTCTGATGGTCAGTAAGATAACAGATACCTATTTTATCTTGTTTTCTTACCTTCTACCATTTTTACACAAAGCATTTTTGAAATGAGAATAACGTTTTTTGCATTGACATTTTCTGAGAGCCATATTTTAAAAAAATTCTGGTGATGGTCTTGTGTGAGGGGTCTTTTTTTGTGGTATGAGTTGATATTTTCATTGATACTATTTTGGGTACATACAACTTTTTGGTAGCTTGGTATTACGCTTTTAGGTGAGTTGAGGTGACAAAAAATGGCTGTTCTGGCACAGTTATTATTATTTTTTATTTTACAGCATTCACCTGATGGGGTAGATCATGTGATATTTTTTATAAAGCAGGTTGTTAGAGATGTGACATTAGTTCCTATCATTTCCAACTACTATACTATAGTACTACTATAAAGTGTTACATCTAGCTCAATTCCATATTCCAATTTCAAAAATAGCTAGTGCCGACTATACTCCACCATATGAGAAACTGAAAATACAATTTTCTTTGACAGGTAAAACAGAATGTCCTGGGTAGGTAGAATAATGCTCTGCAAGATGATAATCCTTCTGCAGCTCCGTTTTTATTTTTGAACCTTAACAGTTGCACTTTCCAAATCCCTCATAGATAAAGTGTTAGATTTTATTTATGGAGGGTGTAAACCACGGGTGGATTCTTTGATTTTATGCCACAACAGGAGGAGGTGGTATGGGTGTACCCATTTTACTTTGCCATCATAAATCTGAAATCTTAAATCAATCATGATCTCCGATGTCCATTTCAAGGATCTAGCCTTATAATGAACAGAACCTTAATGTGGGTAGGGGTGGGCTCCCCTTAAGATCTTTATTATTAGTCCACACACTTGACCCAAATCTACCTCTGTCCTCACCCTTAACACTGAAGGTCACTCTTTACGCTTGGCTAGCACTTTTGAATAAATCACATCTTTTGGGGGCTTGTAGATCTTTCCCTGCTTCCCTAGATGTTCTAGAATATTTTATCCCTCATTTTCAGGCTTAAGACTGGAACATTAAAGCGATTTGATTTGTAGATGACCATCTCTGAAATAAACAGCCTAATCACTTTACAGAAGGATCAAATATCTTATTCTCTCTCGACCCACAGTTGACACAAAAGATTTTTATAATCCTATGCTTTCACCATCAGATCCACACAAAATATCTATGACGCTATTCTAAAGGATGTTGAAATTTCCAAGAGAACTCGTTTTCTAAATTGGAAAAAAAAAACTTTAATTTCATCTTTGCTCCATTACAGTGGTGAATTTATTAGAAGTCCACTGTAAACTTTTCACACTATAGTGTTACATCCTGACTAGAGATGAGCGAATCATTCAAAAAATTATTCGCCAAACTTTTCCTAAGATTCGTATATTCGCCGAATAGGTTTGCGTACAAAATATACGTTATTATATGCTATTAGCGTACATTCGCGCACTAATAACGAACATTCATTAAAAAAATGTACGCAACTTCTTAGAAGACATACGCATGAGCGTACAAATAGTGTACGAATCCTCAGTGTACTATTGTCTACGCGATTACGTAATACGCAGGCGAGAGGCTGCGGCGTACACACCTCAGAGGCAGAGCGAATATTCGAAAATGGCATCCAGGCGATCCTCATCATTTAGCTCTAAAGAGCTGAAATTCCTGATCCGGCTGATGGACAGAGAGGATTACGATGGCACACACTGCCATCCAAACCAGCATAAGAAGGAGGTGATCCAAGGCCTGCGCCATTGTTTCCACACCGTGCGGACCCCGGGCCAGATCCAGCGGAAATGGTCCGATATGAAATTCAAATGCCCAGATTGGCTTAATGAGATCCGCGCGGAGATACGGCAGGGTGAGTAACAAAATATTTGATAAGTAAAAACATGTAAAAAAATGAGTGTACTGTATTGTATATATACCAGCAGTCACTGCCAATAATGAAAAAAGTATAGAAGGACAACGTGGTTGTGCATAGTGCGCTGCAGTAATTTTGTTTCATGCTAGGCAACGCCTCTAACTCTCGACCCAAACAACTTAAGTGAAGGTATTCTAGTCATTATTGTTAATGGTGCTGGCCGTTCTCCCGTTTGTGTCAGACCTCAGATCAGCCCACTCAGCCACTTTAAAAAAACATACTTACCTATTCTGCGCTGCCGCTGCCATCAGGTTCCCCGTTCCACTGTCTTCCTTGCCGGCGCACACTATGACCTGACGCTGCGCCAGGTCATAGTGCGTGCCGGCAGGGAAGACAGTGGAGTGCGGAACCTGATGGCAGCGGCAGCGCAGGACAGGTAAGTATGTTTTTTTTTAAGTGGCTGGGTGGGCTGATCTGAGGTCTGAGGGGGGACACAAGACGCTGTACAGGAGCAGGCCGGGCCATTAAGGGGGCGCTCTGGCAGGGCGCCCCCTTAACTGTCCGGGAGTGAAGAGCCCTGTGCAACCACACGGGTCGCACACCCCAAAGGCCGGCCCTGTTGTTTACAGGCGCCCGGGCCCCCCTTTCTCAACGAATCTGCCCGGGCCCCCCACAGCAGGTTCTGCTGTACCCCCCTGATGGTGGCCCTGCCCGCTAGTGTAGAAGTAGCCTTAGGTCATTATTTCATGATTTTTGACAGCTACTGCACCACAGAGGAGCCGCTCTAACCGTCCTCCACCCCAGTGAGAGAGGACCCAATCTGCCCCTCCGACACCACCAGTCCAGCTACCAGAGGTGGAAGCTAGGTAAAAAAAAAAGGTGCAATAGGGGGACCTTCATCTTCAAAATATGAGCTAAATGTATGTTTTATCTTTGGTAGCTCCAACCGACAGGGAGTAGTTTTCCCCTGGATCATGGGAAGACCACGCCGTATGGGTGTCCAGTAAGTACTACAAAAGGCTCAGTCAGTACAGAGTACATGTCACAGAATAAGTCGCTCCAGTACATTAAAGTTTAGGTTTTTTTTGTGGGACAACCACTGTAACTCGATCATACAAACTAAGTATATAACTGTTTCCACCCCTACAGACATCCCCACTGACTTCGAAGTGGAGGCTGGATTACGGCGCCTTGGCTCCAGGCTCCACGCTGTGTCCCGGCTCATTCGTGGCCCACAGCTGGAGCTGCAAGAGCTGCAGGACATGATGGCCCGACGTCGGCAAAAGCTGGCGTAATCTTATTTTTTTGTTCCTTTCTTTTGTTTATTATATTATTTATTTGTTAAAAAGAAGTTTTATTTATTACTAAAATATTCTTGAAAAACCTGTGTTTTGAGTGTTTTGTTAAACCTTTAACACCTTCCCGATCCTGACATAGTGTGAAAAAGACAGAGTTTTTTTCCCGCGGCCATTTTCCCATATTAATGAACACAGCGGTGTCTGCCGGCCGAAGTATTGCTACATTACACACACTCCTGTTCACTGATTACAATTGACAGAAAAATAAAGAAGGCTTGGCTTGCTTGGGCAACAAGCCTGTACATTCTACCTTAACATAGGCAGTGATAATTATATATGAGCTTTTTACGGGGTACGGGGTACAGGGTATATCAGCATAGAGTGATAGGTAAAATAAATACAACAGACTGCGGTGGTGTATAACAATGTCCGCTAATATAACTTGTACGGGAGGCAGAGGCAGTGTAAAAAAATTTTTTTTAAAATATATATAACACATATATATATATATATATATATATATATATATATATATATTTATATATGTATTTTTTGGAGGGGGGGACTAAAGGCTGAGGCTCCAAAACAAACTTAACAGTACTAAATAGAACTATTAGTAACATTAACTAACAACAGCTACTCTCCTACTAAGCATAGAAAACGGAGGCGGAGGTAGACGGTTTTGGAGACTTTGGGTTCGCACAGCCCATGACATGACACAAAACATTTGGCTGTAAAATTATAGCCCGGCTGACTGCAACAGTGGGAAGACACTCAGACTATTCTGCCCTGCAATGCCTGATCTAATCACCACCAGCGTCAGCAAGAGGAGTATGAAATTCGGATGTAATCCAACCTTTATTCATTTTTATAAAGGTATTTTTTTTGAACACTGCCCAGTGACAGATTTGTCCTTTTGGGTGTTACCCCCCCCAGCGGCACTAAAAACCCTCTCTGACATGACACTTGAGGCTGGGCAGGAAAGAAGCCCTAGTGCATAGTGGAACAGTTCCGGCCACTGTCCTCTATAACCGCCGGATTATAAGGTGGGCTTCGGTGGCCTTTTTTTTTAGAAATTGCAGAAGGGACACTACTAGGAGGGAACACTGAAGCCCGAGAGGTGGCAGAAAATGATGGGGTTTGCTTGAGTGGAATGGTGGAGCAGGACGAGTCTGACCCCTGGCTACATATGGATACTGTATCAGCCGATGACAGCAGATCATCCGGCTGAGACTGAGATGAGCGTGCCATCCACTCCACTACCTCATCTACTTTCTCCTCCACTACAATTTTGCGCCTCGGTGGCTTAGCTTGGTGGAACAACGGCCAAGTATTGCGAATACTACTAGTAGATGCTCCGGCTACAGGTCCTTTGGCACTGCTGCCCTGTGCCACCTTCTCCTTTTTTTTAAAGCTCAAAGTCTGGCTGGAACAGGACCCCTTTTGCTTATCCATTCCAGACATTTTTCAATTCACTCTGTGGCCCTGCAGCTGGTCTTTGTCCCTGTATCTCACTGTCTCTCCCTATCTCTCCCTTTCTCTCTATCCCTGCCTGATTAATTACTAGCCCTGAACTGGCCCTGCAATTGCCCTGCAGTATCCCTGATATGTGTAATATGGATTCCCAGAGCTATTATATCAAATTTTCACAAAACAGGTCTCAGAACTTCACACACAGTGCTTCTGCTCGTCTCAACCAATCAGAACAAGCCCTGCCCACTAGGTCAGGTGACCGCTTTCTTCCCGGGCTCTTGTGCACAATAAACGAACTAACAGTAAAAGTTCACTAATGAATTGAATTTGTACGCAACAGCGTATAAAGTAACTTATACGTAGCAATAGCGTATAATTTATAGGACAAACTACGTAGCGAATGCGTACAAAACCGAATCGAATCACCTAATATTCGGATTTGCTTCGCAGCTAAAAATTCCCACGATTCGATACGAATCAATGAATCGACGAATCAATTCGCTCATCTCTAATCCTGACTTGTCTTTCATGTGTCTCCAAAGCTAGTCCTACTTTCTCTGGGAACAGAAA
Organism: Rhinella marina; assembly: GCA_900303285.1. Lineage (NCBI taxonomy): Eukaryota > Metazoa > Chordata > Amphibia > Anura > Bufonidae > Rhinella > Rhinella marina. The sequence goes on from ONZH01024619.1 coordinate 116,965, forward strand.
AAGTTCCAGCTCTCGTTCATAAATCCTTTCTCTCGTCCCTACTCTTCACTTTATCTCCCCTTTCCCCAGGTTGTATTTTTTTAAATAGTTGCTCATTTTTGTGATGATATATTTTATAAAGGTTATGTTGTGACTCAGTAAAAATTTATTTAAAAATCAAATAAATACTGCTGAACAGCTTTTAAGTTTTGTCGAAGCTATGGACTGTCAAAAGTCTCAGTTGTGATATACTGTCCGTTCAGTCTTTGGACTCAAAGGTGATACTGGTGAGATTGGTGACTGCCAGTATCTGTAAAATGCTTAGATGGAACCTGACTGCAGATTGGAAGTCAGCATGCAACTACTGTGGCCACTTACTGGTCTCAGCCGTATCACTGATGTGATCAGTGAATGGCTGGAACAGTCATATGCTTAGACAGAATGTGACCAATTCCTGGAAGTAAATGGAGTCTGGTGGGAAGCAGCGCCAATGCTGAATCAGCAGCTCAAGTGAATAAGTATTTTTTTTTTTTAAATGGACAACTCTTTTTAAGACACAACCTGATCTGGGCATCTTCCCCAAAGTTAAAAACAACTGTAAGTAAGCATATTCCCATATGGTTATTTCCCAGTACTAAAATCATGATACTAAATCAAACTTGAGACACTGAAGCATTGTAGATTTTATTTCACATTTCTCTGATACAGAACATGGCATCTTGCAAGCATCTGCCCTTTATAGAGTATATATACAGGTATAAGTATGGATTAGCTTTTACATGACTATATACATATATAGTATATATATTAGTACACAAAAACAATAAATAATAGTGCAGTAAACCTAAAGTACAGTCAACCTAAAGCTTATAATAGTAAAGCCTAAAAAAGGTTTTATTAATATAATATGTAGTAATATGTGCATATAGAAAAAATGGCAGCACTCTCCAAGTAAGTATAAAAAGTGACGGTCTTTATTACCCCATGTGGGAAAGCGACGTTTCGGCTCTGAACTGAGCCTTTCTCAAGCTTGAGAAAGGCTCAGTTCAGAGCCGAAACGTCGCTTTCCCACATGGGGTAATAAAGACCGTCACTTTTTATACTTACTTGGAGAGTGCTGCCATTTTTTCTATATATATTGATCTTGGTCTGATCCTGGGCGTGCACCTCTGCTTGTGCTTTCCAGTGCTGCCGATAAGTATTTTTCATTTGTAATATGTGCATAGATTTCTGTTTCCCAGAAATGGATATATGGGACATTCTCCTGGGAATGGAGCTGAGCTGCGATACCAAGCAGAGCCACTATACAATGTACGGCACTGTGCATGGTGACCACAGAGAAGGTGTGGCACTCATAGGAGTGCCGGTGCCTTCTCAAACAGCTGATCATCGGGGGTCCCAGGGGTCGGACCCCACCGATCAGATACTGATAGCCTATCCAGAGGTAGGGCATCAGTATTAATGTTCTGGAAATCCCTTTTAATATCAATTACAATCTATTGAGATGAGAAGGAGGGCGAGTCATGTGATATATGCCGATAAGAGCACCACATCTACCTTGGTGATGATGAACATACAAACAGTTATTTAACAACTGTCTAATTACTTTTCAAGTTTCTTTTTTAAAACCGCCATCATATTTCCATGATCATCCCGTGCTATTTATCATTTGACGTATTGTGTTTGGATCACAGTTTTTTTAAAATCATTTATACCACCAGCCACTTATTTTTAGCTGTTCTAGCCATTCATTGCCATTATACTTTAGGGCCCAGCAATATTGAAATTATACGGAGCGTGACTGCAACTAAACAGCATTTATATATTACTGTATGAGATATTTATCTTATGTATTATTTTTTTATAATTTTATGTACTATTATTGGATTATTAACTTGGTACTTGACCACTGAGAGCCAGTCATTTTTTGATAATTTTCACAATTTGACTTATTGGTATTTAGCAGATATTGTGCTAGTTGCAAGGTTCCATTTTATAGATTTTTGGTGAGCATTCCCAATATTGTTTATTAAAAAAATCTGGGGGACTGGACAGCCCCAGTTACATGAGGAGCTGAATCTGTGCATATACTTGGCACTGCTAGGGCTGTGCTGGGACTAGATAGCAGCAGCAGCGGATTCTATGTGCAGGGATCCCCGTGATCATGTGACCGCCATGACCAATAGAGGTAGCCACTGCCACTCATCTATACACCATGCTAATTGACTGCTGTGTATAGCAAATCAGAAGAAAACAAATTTTGACTTCTCTCCCAGGCATTTGGCAGTCTACGGCTGGTTTTAACCTGTACTATAAATATACAATGGCACAGATTCTCAGTCCACATGCAATAAGCATAAGGCAGATGAGGTCTTTCCGCAGATAAAAGTTGAGGCCAATAAACCACAACATGGTCCAAACTATTATAAAGAAGGCCATCATTAAAGTGTACCTCCAGTGACCTACTTCAAAACCTCTTAGGACATATACCTCAATGGGTAATCTCAAACTCTTAAAAAATTGCGCACTCTGTTACATGTTAGGTACTTCCACTTACACACTCCATACCATGTATCATGAGGCTGGCTAGGAGGAAATTTAAAGGGGTTTCTCACTTCAGTAAGTGGCATTTATCATGTAGAGAAAGTTAATACAAGGCACTTAGTAATGTATTGTTATTATCCATGTTGCTTCCTTTGCTAGTGGGATTAATTTTTCCATCACATTATACACTGTGTGTTTCCACGGTTACGACCACGCTGCAATCCATCAGTGGCGGTTGCGCTTGGACACTATAGAAAAAAGTGCTGGTTTATTTGGTGGCTAGGGAGGTGGGAGCTCACATAGGCTAGTACATTAGTAAGTGGCTTGTATTAACTTCATCTACACAAGAAATGTCATTTGCTGAAGTGAGACAACCCCTCAAAGTGAACAGAGCCCTTTACTTTCTTTCAGAGACAGCAATTACATGAACAGTGACCATGACTGGACTGCAGCTGTAACAAGCCAGACAAGGATGACAACTTCCTGATAGTGATGTAGGAAGGAAAGGTTGGCTCACATCAGCTGGCGGAGGGAGGGAGGGGGAGTCTTTACATAGATACTGTATATGAGTATCTAAGAGCACTGTGAAGTTTTTATTTCACACTAGATGTACCAAAAAATTGGCCAATACAATAAAGGGTTAAATCAGATTTGCTATATGTAATGGAATGTGAAAGGTTAACCAAAATTCTTGATGCCATGATTAAATCCCACCCTAAAATATACTACACCTGTTCATTTTTTGCTATAGTTATTTGGTAAAAGTAGAATTGGTTTAGTTGCCCATAGCAACCAATCAGATTCCACTTTTCATTTTCCAGAGGAGCAGTAAAAATGAAAGATGGAATCTGATTGGTTGCTATGGGCAACTAAGCCAGTTCTACTTTATACCAGTTTGGTAAATCTCCCCTTGTGCTCCTAAATTTATACAGCTTTTTTTAAAATAATTTCACAATACAATAACATATGTAAATAGCAATGTTCTGACATCCACAATATGTACATTAAATAGTCTACAAGTTGTGTGAGTGGCTTTTACCCATTACATGATTGTGGATAGGTCTACCAATGCCAGTGATTAAAATTTTGGAAAAATCTAAAATAGAAATGTAGTTTCCACATGACTCCTTATTTCTATCACACATGATGACACAAGTGTCTATCTCTAACCTTAGCATCTACAATATTCCACTGTACCATTATGTCCTTCTGCCACATGAAGCATTTTGAGGTCTGAATATCTTCTTAAAGACTGTCTGGTTACCATTACGTAGATCCAAACAAAAAATGACATCATTCTTTTGTGAACATTGTTTCTCTCTGTTAATTGATCCACTAGACAGTTGGCTTCTCTGCTAGGCTATTTCCATGTTCTCCATGTTCTTCTTCTGGATATTGACAGCTCCAGGAATCTATATCTTCCTTAGCGTTCCTTTTAATGATGAGCTGAGGTTGGAATGGATCTGCTAGAAATAATATTAAAATAAAAATGTAAAAATGTAAAATTAAATTGTGATTTTTTTTTAAGAGAAAGGGGCACATTTACTAAAGCCATACTCCAATAGTCTTTTTAAGATTTTCCACTGCTTGCAACACAAGGCCTCCTCATCCCAACACATTTACCATGATTTAAGCCAGAAAACTGGCATAAATGATAACTGGCATAGATTTCAGTTTGTGGGACATGGACAGTGCAAATTTATTATGAGCCCCTTAAAAAATTTGTTGAATCTTACATTAATGGACCTCTTATTAAGGTGTATAAATATCAGTCTTTAGTAAATGTGCCCCAAAAAACAGTAGCACAAAAATGTAAGAAAATATAAGAGCAGCACACAATTCTTAAAGGGGTTCAGAGCTGAACCTGGACATATACCCATTTTCACCCAGGCAGACCCCTTGATATGAGCATGAAAGCATTTCATGCTCTGATGTTCTCCTTTGACCTGCGCTGAACCACGCTGGGCAAAGGCTTTTTGTGGAGATCGGCTGGAGTACCAGGTTCTCCGTGGGGGAAAGCTAGACGAAGGCTTCCACCTGGCAGTGAGCCGAGTGACGTCACCGGCACTGATGGGAGGTCTTTAGCACTGCCCTGGGCTGTAAAAAGGCTAGGTCATTACTAAAGCTAGCCCATCAGTGCCAGTGACATCACTGGAAACACTGCTAGACAAGATATAAACAAAAAAGACCTTGTCCTGCGAGATCCAGAAAATATCAGGGGGGCCGGAGGGGTGAGGATAGGTATATGTTCGGGTTCAGCTCCGAATGTTGAACATTTTTAGCACTGCACAACCCCTTTAAATACTTTAATACTAGCTATCATTGTATCATTTTGTTAATTTGTATAAAATTATGATGGCTTTAGTGAAAATTTATTGTGAAAATATTTGATTATTTCTTTAATGGAACTCTTGAATGATTATAGAACATGTGTGATTATGGAGCTTGCGCTAAGGACACTACAACCACTAGAAACTGGTTCCTCAGAAAAGAGATTTGTAAAGCAAACAAATTTGTGATCAGGGACTAATAGAATTGTTTTTCTATTAATCAATGTCGACTCCCAATGTGGACACCATCCAATTAGATTGCTCGGTGCCCTACAACGTGATTTATTCAACCTGCAACAGATTCAACAGAATAATTCAACAGATTAGTTCTTAATGGTGCAGCAGGAGAACTAGATAAACAAGCCTATATATTAGACCGCCTGTTGACAATGAGCAAGGATGAACTGGGAACTTAAAGTGGCTCTGGAAAAAAGCTAAAATTGGCCCCATTTTGTAGTTGGCTCTAAACTGACAGAAGGCAGGGCCAACACAAGTAAGCAGGTCAGAAATAACATATTGTGGCACATTATACCACCTCAACAGAGCCAAATACAACATAAACATAAAATGATGCACCAGCAGCACCAAATACATCCCCAATAACATCCACTGGCTGGCTGCAAGGATGGCTCAAGTGGCCCCCTGGGCATCGACCCACATGGAAGTTTCCCTGTAGGGTTTATGCCCAATCCACCCCATTATCATTTTTCTTCATCACTCCTCTGAACAACATAATTATGACAGAACAGATTAAGTATGAGTGGCACAGCAGTTGAACAAAATACAAAGGGCATTGCACTCAGCCTGCACTGTCCCTGCAGCCCCCAATGTTCTCCCTACAGTGTCTAAACACTCTCCTTAAGATCTCCCTACCCTGTCTCTGTACTGTTCCTATCCAATATTCTACAATTAAAATCTTTTTGAAACACTGTCCCTAACGCTTGCTACATTTCTCTCTGTGCTCAGCAAACAGTGGCAGAGACTTTGTTGGATAAAGCTTTTAAAGGTCTGTGATATCACAAGGGATGGCTATCTACAGATTGCAAAGCATTATGAGTCATATCACGTTCCTGGGCTTCTTACTTTCACTTTGTAACACAGTTGCGATTTTATGGAAAAAAAAGCCACAAATTTACCACAAGAGGAAATTCAGATTTCTTGCAATTGAATTTTTCATAAACTTAGGATCAAATTCCACTTTGATGGTTTTGATTCATTCATCTCTAGTCACAGTGTTAGGACCCTATTAGACTGCCTGATGTTCAAATACCTCTGTTATACCTCATGCAATGTTATATGCCACTATGATGGAGGCACTTAAAGGTATGGATCCATAGTAGGCTATGTGTATATAGTATTCAGAAGCAGTACAACATAGACCAATCAAATGGTGTTCTTTATATTTATGATACAGACCTGCAATTTTCAATAGTGGTGCAGATTTCATTTTCCATATGAGGAGGTGTATGGCGACCGTTATTAACACGAGAATAAACACAGCTATGGCCAAATATAGCACCAGAACTGTCCAATTATTGAAAGAAGGTTCTGTGAAGAAATAAGATAAATAAGTCAATGGTTTCTTAAAACTGACCAACAGGATGTATAGAACAAAGAACAACCCCTTTTCACATCTGTTGGCTGTGCTGGGTGTAACTTTCTGCTAAGACTGGGAGGAAATTTAGATATTTGTTAACCACATTGTTGTCTTCTGGGCAGTTTTTGTTGTTGACTCCACATGAAGGCAGGAAAACAGATTGAAATTTCTAGAAACCAGCTGTGGTACCTCTTCTAGAAATAGTTATGTCTGGGAACTTTGGGGACAGTTGTATAAAATTAGGGGTCTAATCAGGGACTTTCATGACTTTGTAAATGTACGCAGAGACCTAAAATACTCACACCTTTATGTAGTTTGGTGCAACATCACTATCTCAGCTACCAAATAGGCTACAGTTTATTCTATTTCATGTCAGTTCCCATGACCAAAGGTATATGATTGTAAGCAGATCCTGCTGATGTCTGTAGGGGGTGACACAATTTGCCCTACCAGAACTAATGTCATGGACAGTGAACTTACACATTAACACATAACTTGTAGAACAATGTATTTTTTCCCGTAAAGGATGTCTACACCGAATATACTTGAGTTGCCAAATCTGATATATTGTGTGCTTGCCTTGTGTTTTCTTTCCTTTCTAGGATGAATCCATAGTGGAAAAAGGAGTTAATGGGATCTGTTTGTATATATTTACATTATGCCTGTACCTTTAAAAAGATGCTAAATAATGCTGATGCGAGTATGGTGGTTTTCCACATGTAATTAGAGTAGAAGATATAGTGATAAGAATATAATTTGAGGGCTGATTCACACAACCACGCTCGGCATTAATTATCCTTAAATGAGTGTCTGTTAAGGCTCTGGAACCACTGTGCAAACCACCAGGAGGGGTTGGTTGTAGACTCATTTTGGTCAGAGACACCAAACTAGGCACCAGAGATTTCACTGGAAATGAGACATTCAATCCAGTTCTCCTTCCAAAAGGACAAGAGTACTGGATATCACAAGAGCAAATTACTCTACTTAGCTGAGTGGCCTTGGAGGTACTCTTGGGGGTGCTCTTTCTCATTAGGCAGAACAAGTATGAATGAGGACTATTGTAGGGCAGCCAACACTGCTCAGCCTTTCTGGAAAACATATATGAAAATTTTATTATCTTACATCTTTTGGCATCAGATTTGCATTGTGTTCTTTTCTTTTTTGGAAGAAAACCTAATTTGTATACCTTTGGGTTTCTGGGAAAGATATTCAAATTAGTTTTCCTTCCAAAAAAGAAAATAACACCAAGCAAATCTAATGGCAGCATATGTAAGATACTAAAATTTGCATATAAGGAGAAAAAATGAAGAATTCATCAATCCGATACATGTAGACCTGACTGTGGGGTTCCTGTTTTTGTATTATGGATTTTATGAGGATTTAAATAGATTTCTACGTATTTTATCAAGAATTGGGTTTGGTGCTGGAAATTTCTATCTTTGTGATGCTCTGTTGGATTGCTTTCTCAAGAGTCCAAACCCATTTGGGAGATAGATGATGAGCTGGTCACTGTATTGTTTTTAAAAAACTTGCATATATGTTTCTCAGAAAGGCTGAGCAGCGTTGGCTGGACTAAAAGACTCCTCATGCATAAATGATCTCCCTAATGAGAAAGAGAGCCCCAAGTGTCCCTCCAAGGCCACTCAGCTAACCGGGGCAATTTTCTCTTGAAACATCCAGTACTCTTGTGCTTTTGGAATTAGAATTGGATTGTATGTCTCATACAGTGATGCATTATACTGGGACACCCATTATTCTTGTCCTTTTGGAAGGAGAACTGGATTGTATGTTTCATTTTTAGTGATGCATTACACATGGGTTTCTGTCTTTCTCTTTGATTAGTCTCAAATGAACCACAAGAGATTTGGATTTGTTAAAATCTGAAGAAGCACCCCAAGGCCACTCAGCTAACTAGGGCAATTTTCTCTTGAGATACCCAGAACAGTTGTCCTTTTGGAAGGAAAATTGGATTGCATGTCTCATTCAGAGTAGCAAAATACTGGGACACCCAGCACTCTTGTCCTTTCAGAAAGTGAACTTGATTGTATGTCTCATTTCCAGTTTAGGCTCCGTTCACATCAGCATTCAGCCTTTCCGTTCTCCTGCTCCGTTTAGGAGCAGGAGAGTGGAAAGGACGGATTTGGCACATAACCGAGCCGAACGGAGCCTAAGGACCCCATAGACTATAAAGAGGTCCATTAGGTTTATGCTCAGAAGAAGATTTTAGAGCAGAGACAAAAGTTGAGAATGCAGGACTTTTGTCTCCCCTTTAAAAATCTTCCTCTGAGCGGAAACGGACCCCACTATAGTCTATGGGGTCCTTAGGCTCCATTCGGCTCAGTTATGTGCCGAATCCGTCCTTTCCATTCTCCTGCTCCTAAAAGCCTTAGTATTAAACATAGATCTCATCCTAGTTCAGAGCATATTTCATTCGGATCCGCATTGAATTTTGTCAAAAATTAATTGAATTGAACATGAGACAAATTTTAAGAAATTCACTTATCTCTAATAAGTGCTCACAATTCTCTCCTTCAAATGAGAAAATATTGATGGATATAATCCAATATCTGTTTACCTGTGGTGCCTGTAGTGTTGAATTTACTTTCAGGTTTCTGGGTTGAAGGTACTGAAACATAAGCTCCATCTCTGTTACTTTCTGTAGTGAAGATTTGCCTGTAAATTAAGAAAACACTGTGAAGTGAAGCATTCAAAGCAGAATTTGGTCTGAAGTTTAGAAAAACTTTGATTATAAAGGAATCTGAAGTTTCTTGCGCTTTTGGTAACGAATCAGGTTTTCCTAAAATGGCAGTTGCATGTGTTAGAAAGCGAAATTAAAGGGGTATTCCCATCTCACAAATGTGTTTTGTATAGTTAGATATAGTCATACCGATATTATTACTAATAGAATGTATTTATATAAAATGTACCGTTTAGAAGATTTGCCTATTTGTATATCCATTGTCCCACACACATCAGTCAGGTCGTTGCCCCTGGTTACGACCAATGCGGCCGTGTAGTAGTGGTGATCGGCTTACTCCTTTTCAAATCCGCTGTGAGGTAAGTGCTGTATTATGAATGCACATTGCATGAGCATGTGGAAACACATCTTACGGTACTTTCACATCTGGGTTTTGGACGCTACCAGTCCAAAACGCAATGGTCAGGATCCGTCCAAAATGCAGACTCCACTCCAGGATCCATTTCTGTGCGTTTTGGAAGCACAGGCAAAAATGCTGCAACCCTAAGATGTGTCTCCGCATGCTCATGTAATGTGCGTTCACAATACAGCAGTTTCCTCAGAGCGGGTTTGAAAAGGAGCAAGCTGACCTCCACTACTACATGGCCGCCGTGGCCATAACTAGGGGCAACGGCCTGACTGATGTGTGTGGGACAATGGATATACAAATAGGCAAATCTTCTAAACTGTACATTTTATATAAATACATTCTATTAGTAATAATATTGGTATGGCTATATCTAACTATACAAACTACATTTGTGAGATGGGAATACCCCTTTAAGTGTAGAGGAGACAAGCCTAGGAACACACAATCTCTCATAATGCCATGCAGCCAGCCAATCCGCAGATAGCTATCCCCTGTGATACCACAGCCCTATAAAACCCTCCCCCTGCGCTGCCTCCGGCATTGTCCTGTGAGCTGAGCATAGGGAGAGATGTGGCAAGTGATCATGCACCAGGAACATTGTTGCTAAAAAATAGTGTTGCTAAAGAATATTGGAGAGCGAGAGTGCAGGGAGCCTACAGAGAGAGGTATTCTGCATTAGATTTTTTTACTTATTCCTACATCAACCGTAAACTAAGATATGTAATTCAATATCAATAAGATTGAAGCCTCTTTTTATTCCACTGCAAGCGTGCCAATCAATACCATCTAGTCTGCACCCCTTAAGGGGGCCGGGTCTTAATGATGAACATCCTGATCTTTTGCTGGCTTTACTTCTTCCAAATCATTCTTTTTGGTCTCCATGTCCTAGAAAGGTCAGCAAGATGCAGAGAGAGGAGGGGCTGGATGTTCCTGATGACATATTCTCATCGATATTAGATGATGTGGAACAGGAGGAAAAGCAGATGGCAGAAGAAGGGCTCCCACTTGTAGGGCAGGAGAGCGCTGGAGTTGGAGAAGTGGGTATGTCAAAACTGATTAATATTCAGTGTTTACTGTCAAATAGCCTGCAAGAGATTGCAGGTTAGAACAACAATACTTTGCATATTGCCCACCACCTAACCAGCCAAACCCCATACCAGCAACAGCCTCTGTTTAAAGGTTCATTAAAGGTGCTGGGTGACCAGTAACAATGAAGAAGAAGTATACAGTGCAGTCTTCACTGCACCATGGCCGCAACCCGCCTTCAGCACGACCGCTCGGTGTGGCGAACTTCGGTGATGTTGTTGAATAGAATTTTTCAAAACTTCACTCATCTCCAGGGGCGTAGCTATAGGGGGTGCAGAGGTAGCAGTTGCTACCAGGCCCAGGAGCCTGAGGGGGCCCAAAGACACTTGTGCCATATAGTGCACACTGGGAGGGCTCTGTTATAGATTTTTCACTGGTGCCCCTAACCACAAAGCACTGAGGGAAGGGGGGCCCAAGCTGAAATCTTGCACCCATGAGCCTTTAACTACATCCCTGTTCATCTCTAAACAGAATAATGTTGCAGACAGATTAAGACCTCGAGGCAAGGAACAGTCTTTTTAAAGCACTTCAGCAGCATACAGAAAACAATCACAGTTGACTACACATAATTCTCTTCTTTAAATGAAAGGCACAGTCTCTTAAAAGAGATGTCTGAGATACAAATCTTAGACAAGCCCCCTCGATTGCCCTCCCCCCAAAAAAACAAAAACATACTATATTCCTTTCTCCAGTGTCATTCTATGTGGTGCTGGTCTGGTCTTCTTGACACTGCTTGTTTATCTTGATATGTGTGCCAACAAACATCATGTGACTGCTGTAGCCAATCACTGTCCTCAATGGTATAATGCAGCGATTGGCTGCAGTGATCATGTGCCATATGGCAACATAACAGAGCAGCAATTTTTAAACAAGCAGTGACATCTATCACCATGGAGAAGCGTGCAGGAGAAAGGGGTGACTATAACATGATTTTTTTAAATTATATGTAGGGTTGTCTGAGATTTTTAATTTTCTAAAACAACCATTTTAAGTTTTGTGCTAGTGATAATTATTTATAGTAGTAATAGCTATAGTATAGTTCAAAGGTGGCAAAAATGGCAATAGAGCTGTCCTTCTTGATGCTTTCTTCTGCTGAAGTTATATCTCCTGAAAACCTAAGTCCAAAGACTCTGGAACAAACCAGCAGATATGTTGACAGTGGTGATCGGCACACTGGATGCCGTCTCCAAAGACCTCGGAGGCACTTGAATGTTAATAAAAGCACCATTTGTCAACTTCAGAAAGCCACACTGCTGGGATCTGCACACATTATTCACCGATACATCACCACAGTTAGTGATGAAGACGAACATCAACTGTGATCTTGTGTTGTGCTGTATATCTTTTTCTAAAATAACTAACTAAATGATAATAATAATGTTTGGCCACTAGGTGACAGCATAACAATGGAAATATACAGAATATACATAATAAATAATAAACTACGGTGTATGTAAACTCAGTCATTCTGAAAGCCATAGCAGTCCAAAACATAACTGGAATGGGCTGCTCCACCACCATTTAGCATCTTGCATTTTGAGAAGTCATCTCAATATAGCTATAATACAATAGAAAATTGTGTAGGAAAGTATCATTTTTACAAATTTAGAAAGTCAGTAGGAGGTAACGGGACAGGTGGAAGAGACTACATATACTAGGCTAATAGCCCGGAGTAAGTGTATGGCTACATGGCGACACTGCTAGCTGTAGTGATATCTGTAATGGCCAGGATTTCAGAGTGGCGCTGATCCCATAGAAATGATTAGGATTGCAGATCCAACACTGCAGGATTTTTTGTCACTCGCACTGCAATCCCACACATTTTTATGGGATCACCGCTACGCAGTGATCCTGGCCGTGACAGCTGTCATCTGTGACCAGTGTCGCCATATTTCCTCCCTAAAAATATTCTAACCTATTGTGCATACAGGTTCTATGCAGACCTCCAAAGTTACAGATTAGAAAAAGAACAGTTAGTAAAAGGTGGAAGGAAACGAATAAAACACGACTGCACACGCACAGCTGTAGACCCAACAGACACAGTACAAAGTTGCTTCATTTTTAGTTTGGATGCATTAGAGTAATATAAAAAATGGTTGCAAAGGTGGAATTTGGCAAGAATACAGATTTATTTGAGCTATACAAAGAACAGCAGCAGTTATCTCCCAGAATTATTTATCTCAGTATTTTATTTCATTGTACCCTTCAGATGTCATACATGATCGTGGCATCTGAGAGTAAGAATAGTGTAAAATTAACAGAAAAAAAAAAAAGAAATCATACTTACCGCCTTCATTTGCTTATGACGGGCCAGCCGCCACCATCTTGCTTGAAGATATAGCACAAAATCTTGTGCGGCCCGAGATGACTTCATTACATCACTGCGCACGGGATTTTGGCCGAGATCTTCAAACAAGATGGTGGCGGCTGGCCTATTGCGAGCAAATGGAGGAGGTAAGTATGATTTTTTGGTTTTTTTTTACACTATTTCAGGTTAAATCGATTCGTTACCACGAAGCATGAGGAAATTCGGCTTTACAGCAAATCAAATTTATCCTGAAATTCGGATCAAATTCCAGTTCTCATCTCTAATCAGTATCATAGAAACAAATGGAGTGCTGGACCAAATGTGCATAACCGCTTCAAGGGCTCCTATGAACCCCTTATTCTCCGTATCATGAGGGGTGGGATCCAAGAGGTTAGACTGGATCGCCCACCATACGATAAATCATTTTCATGGAATAACCCATTTAACATAGTTCATAATTAACTTTGCATCTATCATATGTACTCACTCGTTACCAGGCTTGCAGATTCCATTTTGTACTTCAAAATAAGTCCCCTTTGGACATTTTTCACAAGAATACTCATACATTGTGGTCTCTTTTTCTAAAAATGAATAGACATGAAGATATAGTATGTCAGTAGGGCCCAAGAGCCTCGTGTACATAGATGAAAGCACAATCATTTTCTTTGACTTAACTGGCAACTGGATTCTGAGACGTGAGAACAGATCATGTAAACTCTTGTCTTTTTATTTTGGACATAGAAGTAGCGTTTCGGTTTGCCTCAGTAACCTCAGATTGTGGTTATAGAATAGGATTTCACACTTCTGGGAAGGTCTGACAATATTTCCAGTTAGCTAAATGCTCACAAGTAGCTAAAAACAGTTTCCGTGGTCAAGCATGGTGCAGCACTAGACTTCTCGGATGTTGGAATATCTTTTCTCACCAGACCGCCTACCCTTTATATTAAAATTCACTGTAACCCCAAGCGGAGCCTTTGTTTTTTCCACTTTCCCTACATGTGTTAGCTGGTATCGAGAACTATTTACTTAGGTTATGACTAGTTTTGAGCTAATCGAGCCCAACAAAGTGAAATTAGATCCAAATTTCAGGATAAATTCGATTCACCGCAAAACCGAATTTCCTCGTGCCTTGTGGTAGCGAATCGATTTCACCTGAAATAGTGTAAAAAAAAAAAGCACTTACCTCCTCCATTTGCTCACGACAGGGCGTTAGCCACCATCTTGATTGGGGATCTCGCACAAAATCATGTGCGCGGTGATGTATGGCATCACCACACCGGCCTGAGTGATAACGTAAGATTTTGCGTTAGATCTTTAATCAAGATGGCGGCTAATGGCCTGTTGCGAACAAATGGAGGAGGTAAATATGATTTCATTTATTGTGCTGCTAATTTTACACTGTTTCTACTATCAGATGTCGCGATCATGTATGAACACGGCATCTGAGGGGTACAATGACAGGGAGCAGCGCAATCAAAGTGCCTTGTCATTGCACCCACTACTTACAAAGATATGCGCTTTTTGTAAAATTCGGTGAAGCAGCCAAATCAAATTTTCCAATACTTCGCTCATCTCTAGTTATGAAATTTTGAATTAATGGATCTTTCTGTTAACCTGAGCACAGTGGCTATAAAGAACATGTCTTGCTCCGGAGGACTTAACAACTTGTAATACTTCATTTCCCCTGCAGTGGTGCTGCAGGAAAGTTAAACACTTGCTGCCAATTCCACCCATAGATTACAGTTGATCACTGGTAATCCCACAGTATGAGCATTTTTCTCACATGAAGTCCTTTTAACATAAAGGCATTCTTCAAAGCTTGTTTGACCACAACTTCTTTAGGGATGGAATGAATAAAAGAAATCAAAAATTGACGAGGAGAGGCTGCAACCAGAGCACCTCCAAGTGCAGTATCAGGCACCATTAAGTATTGGTCCATTGAGTTTAAACCAGTCAAGAAGGTCTCTCCACACCTATAATGGAGGCAGGCCATTTACCTGCTTGGCCCCAGGGGAGAGGGCAGTGCTGCATTTTCATGCTGCTGCCACTATTGGGAGCTCAGTGAAAAGAGACAGCTTCCTTAGCAGTTAATGTTAACTGTATAAATCCCCATACAGTGAGCTCAATAAAATAATAGGCCACAAGCAATGACATACCTTCAAAGGAGGCAGACCACGTAGCAGTGGCAACCAGATTAATAGTATATTATCAGAAGGTAAGCAATGATCTTGAGCTGTCTGGGGGAGTTGTCAGTGTATTTATGTCTGTTCCACTTTTCCAACATAGAAATAGGCGAAGCCAAGGAAAATTTCTTTATTACAATTTTTAAAATGAAAATGACTTTTGCTTAGTAAAAGAAAGTAAATCGTAAATTTGTCATAAATCTGGGGTATTGCTTTCTGCGTTGCCTGGGAGTGTCTTACATATGTGTACTGGGAACCTGGGGAGGTGCAGGGGGCCCATAGTATGTTTTTCTACAGGGTACTATGAGATCTTTGTATGCTTCTGACCACAAGAGATGTGAATTGCTGAATACAAGGACACTTTTGCTCTCTTTACATAGTTCTCCAGATAGCGCTAGAGATGTCGTGCAAGCTTGACACTAGACAATGTGTTAATGTCTGCAGCTCAAAGCTTGGATTTATCTGCTAACCTGATTGAGTGAGTTATCCTCTACCTGTTATTTGTTAATTGGCTGCGAGGGCTACAAGGGAAGTTGAAAGTTCTGTTAGCTGATGTATTTGTATATGTAAAAAAAAGAGAGCATTTTCAGCATCTATTTACCACAACTCGTAGAGCTTCAACTTGTCTGACCACAAAATTGTGTAAAGTTGCGGCGAGACATGTCTGTAATTTATACTACTTAGTGGTTATTCCCCATTACGTCCACATAAAGGCACAAATGTTGGGTTAACATTTAATGTTCATCTGAAGAAACACTACCAAGAAGAGCATTTATGGCCACTTATCCACTCACAGTTACCAAGAAAAAGGACCCCATTCTCTAGAAAGATATGGATCTCAAAAGTGGATATCAGATATGTATGATGTACCCTAAGGTTATGCCAGAAATGTTGAGATGGGAATATCCCTCTAGGCATCAGTGACACCTTCCTAATGCAGGGTCAACTTTGGTGGGTAGATTCTAGATCTCAATCAGACTGGCTCTCTTCAGGGCTGAACCTACAAACTGAACCCTGAATGGCTGTAAAAGCACAGACTAGAGGAGCCACATGCCTACTACTGCTGTGGCCAACATGACCACCTCCCATTAGTTTGGTAGATGGGGTCTTTTTTTTTTTTGCTTCTGCTAGAACTAAACAGAAAGGGACACACATACCCTTCTGTCTGTCTATAAATGATAAATCACATCACAGGAATACACAGTATAACATACACTATTTGCATTGCCTTGTATTGAACACCATATTTCTATAGATAGAACTGCAGCCTAGTCATCAAAATTGAGCGTGTGTGTGTGTGTGTGTGTGTGTGTGTGTGTGGGGGTGTTTGGAGAATTAATAGTTCCTGTGTTTTTTTAAAAATAAAAGTCCAGTATGCATCCTTTAAATATGGAAACATTGTCAAGTAAAACCGCAAGGGGCATGAATGTCTACCACTGTTACATCTAAAAAGAGAAGACAGAAGAGAACCAGAGTTCAGACCCACGTTGATCACGTATATCTGCTACTGTATGAAATTGATACTCTATGTACTCTAGTGGGAAAATCACTCTAAGAAGGCTAGAGACCACATCATATGCCTATGTTACTGTCAGTTTTTGATGTTTTTACCAGTGTAGGCTATGGAAAAAAAACAAAAAGACATTTTAGGTTTGGAACATTCCATTAACTACATTCAGAAATATGTAAAGATTCTGATGAAGGAAAAAGCTTCAAGGCTGCCTTAAAATACAGTTAACACCTTAATGACAGCAGTTTGGTTTGGGCTACAGTTCCATGGGCCCACCAGAGAAAATTATTCTCAGGGACCAACCCCCATATCCTCAATAATAGGACGTTTAATAGGTTTTGATTCAAAGAACTAGATCCTAGTGGTAATTTATTCTCTCCAAGGGTAGCTCTGGACCTAGGCCTTTTCTCTGGGCCTTTGGGCCCACTATGGCATTAGAACCTGGGTGGACCAGGGGATCATGTGGTATGCTGGTGGGAGAGTCCAATGCTTCAGGCATGTATGGCATATTCTGTGATTGATGGGAATACCCTTTTAACTGCAGAATATTAAATCCAAAAGTATTTCCATTGTACTACATATCTAAAAATTGCCGTGATCATTCAGGACAGAAAGTGGGGGCAGTGGGAATCCTAGAAAAATAGGAAAGGCCGCAGATACAGATTGGTGGAGCTGAGTATGGCTTCCTTGAACCTTTTCTTCCAGATTGAAGGGAAACATAACATACCATTTCACCATTGTATGAAACTGAGGTGTACACATCATTCCAACCCTGTAGATCATTTAAAGAAACTGTCTACTGACTTGTTAAAACTTCGATGTAGGCGTTACATATGTTATTTTTCGATTATTTCTGGCAATCAATAAATTTAGCTTTTTCAGTGAAACCCTAGGTGGCTGACCACTCTGCCTACCCTCAGACCAGCCCTCCTACCTCCTAGATATATTTGCTCATCATAAGTCGGGGAAATGTGGTGACAACCTCGAGTCGATAGGATCTGTAGTAACTACCATTTCCTGCTATCACTATTGGAAAATAAGAAACAAACTGAGATAAGAAACATTACCGATTCTCTTCAGCTGAGATCTCTGACAGGTTGGCAACTTTTCACATCTAGTGCAGCTTTTAGAATCACAGCCATAGCCTTGACTGCAACGGCATTCGTTCTGTCTTTGGCTTACATCTGGACATGGCTGGCCATTTCTACCTGCAAATAAAGAATCTAATTAATTTACAGTACTTTGCAACTTTTCATCAGTTCTGCAGTTACCCATTGTTCCATAGCTTGGCAGATTTAGGCCTTATTCAGACCTCAGTGAATCATGGATGTGTGCTGTCCATGTTCTCCACAGACAGCACATATACACATTGATTTTAATATGTTTATTCACACATCTGTGATTTTTCCATTCACCTTGAGTCAGTGGAAAAATCACAAAGACATGAACTATTTTGGTTCGTGATCTGGACCAAACATGACTATTGAAGTCTGTGGGACCATGAAAACAACACAAGCATGGAATCTGGTGGTCCTACTAGAAGTTTATGAGTGAATTGCAAGCAGTTTGTCATAAAGGTCCAGATGGGTGTTACCAGTTGAGGGTGTGTTCCTGCACAGTCTAATCATATCCAATCAGTGCTGTCAGTGTCAGACTGTGCAGGGAGACTCCCCAACTGGTAACACCCAATATTGCAGATCAATTCATTCATAAAGTTCTAGTAGGACTAATAGAGGAATGACATAGAGCCACAAGAATAGATGCTCCACAGTAGAGATGAGCAAATTATTTAAAATTTTATTCGCCGAACATTCGTCAAACTTTTCATAAGATTCGACGAATCTTCGTTGAATCTGCATACAAAATATACGTTTTTATGTGGCATTTATCGAACATTCGCACACTAATAACGAACGTTCAGTTTTAAAAGGTGAGCAACTTCTTTGAACACGTACGCATTAGCGTACAAATTGCGTACAAAAATGACGGACATTGCTGGAGAGGAATGGTGGAGCAGGAAGAATGCTCTGAGTCTGACCCCTGGCTACATATGGATACTGTATCAGCAGATGACAGCAGATCATCCGGCTGAGACTGAGATGAGCGTGCCATCCACTCCACTATGTCATCCACTTTCTCCTCCACTACAATTTTGCGCCTCGGTGGGTTAGCCCAGTGGAACACCGGCCATCTATTACGAATTACAGAAGTAGAAGCTCCGGCTACAGGTCCTTTGGCACTGCTGCCCTGTTCCACCTTCTCCTGTTTTTTAGAGCTTGAGGTCTGGCTGGAACTGGACCCCTTTTGCTTATCCAGTCCAGACATTTTTCACTTCACTCTGTGGCCCTGCAGCTGGTCTTTGTCTCTCTCCCTGTCTCTCTCCCTGTCTCTCTCCCTATCTCTCTCCCTGCCTGATTAATTACTAGCCCTGAACTGGCCCTGCACTTGCCCTGCACTGGCCCTGCAGTATCCCTGATGTATAATTGATGTGGATTCCCTGAACAATTACACCCCAATTTCAACAACACAGGTCTCAGTGTCTCAGAACTTTACACACAGTGCTTCTGCTCATCTCAGCAGTCGCAGCAGAAGTGATGCATCACTGGCTTACCGAGCCTGAGCCAATCAGAGCAAGCCCTGCCCACTAGGTCAGGTGACCACTTTCTTCCCGGGCTTTTGCGCACGAATAACGAACTAACAGTAAAAGTTTGCTAATTACTTGAATTCTACAGAACAGCGTATATAGTAACTTATACGTAGCATTAGCGTACAATTTATCGGACAAGTATGTAGAAAGCCTTAGGAACATTTTCGAATCTTAATGGAGCGAATCTCTACTCCACAGTTTATTTACTTGGGGAAAACAAGTAGTTGCTAAAACAGACGTCAGGCGAGGTGACAGGTTGTCTTTAAGATAACCAGCGGACCTATAATCACCTTAAAAATGCTCACTGTGCCCATGCCACATGTTTCCAGTCTCTAGTTGGGACAACATTGTGGCTCAGAGTTAAAGGAGTTCTCTAAGCTTTTAATATTGATGACCTTTCCTCAGGATCGATATCAGGTCATCGATACCAGATTGGTGGGGGTCCGACACCCTATGAGAAGATGGTGTGCACAGTGTGCATATGCTGTCTCCCTTCTCTCTTCCTGCTATGTCTATAGCAAAGCAGCAGCGAGCAGGAAGAGAGAAGGGAGACTGCACGTGCACACCATGTGTCATCTCCTCATAGGGTGCCGGGTGTCGGACTCCCGCTGATCTGATATTGATGACCTATCCTGTATAGTCACGTGTAGACAATATGAACTTCAGATTGCTTGCTTGATTGTGATCTTGATTGTGATTAAGCTAGTATTTACTGGGCCTATAGTATGAAATAATTAGTAGTATTTTGGTAAAAATTAGAACATAATGGTCATAATAAGCGAAAGTCCATTTCTATGTCTGGTCCATGACCTGTTGACAGAAAGGTTGGGTGAAGTGGGTTTGAAGTGATCCTCATGGTGGTTTGGTGGCATGATGCAGCAGCAACTAATTCATTGGCCGAGCCTGTTGTTTCCCACCACTAATTGGTAATTGCCCACCATCAAATAGTCAGACTTTACACTTCCTTGTTTAATAAATGTATTAGATGTATTGTGTAGAGTTCTACATTGGTGGAAGTCCAGTGCTGAAGAAGCTACAGTAGCTACCAGGCGGGCTCCAGCAATTACTAATGTACATTAGAGGATAAAATACATATTTTACAAGCTGGACTCTACCCTTACCGATTGGACGGAGTAATATTCTATTAGTATACAATATTTCTTTCTTAGGATATGTTCACACCATGCTTGGTATTCATGTTCATCATATGTGCTCAGTGACATCTATAGTTGACTAGACCCCATAGATGGCAAAAAAAGTGTCCATTTGGCATAGGCTAGGCAGCTATATGTTAGTATACCTTTTTTTATTTTTAACTGTACTGGAAAGTATACACTGTTACAGTCAGCTGCCACAAAAACAACATATACGGTACATATGTTAGAAGACTGCCTTTATACGCATGATGTTGAGTCCTGCAAACATACCTTTTAAAGTCTGACCACCTGAACGCAATTTTCTTTTTTTTTTTAATGCAAATGAAATATGCACTAATATTTGAGTAACTTTTTCAAAGCTCAGAACTTTATTATTCACAATTTTGCTGCTTGCCATTGCAAACAGTCAGGAATTCAGAAAATTATAAGGCATAACTTAGCTGAGATTTTATCATGCTGTGGGTAAGTTATTTTTACCTTTATCAGATTACTGCACATTGCCCAGTATAAAGCCTATACTGCAGAAACAGTTCATTCAAAAATTGCAAAGGGTTTTCAGCTATGAAGCCAAGAGAATTGTGAATGCAGTTCTGGACAATGATGGATCAGTTCAAGATGTAATGTATGTATTTACTCAATATTTCTTTTCTGTGACATTCAATAGTTAACATTTATAAGGTATATATAGTAATAAAACTCTCCAGATTTAGAGGATACTCACTTTGTTTACATGGCGGACAGCATACGGAAATTCCATTTATGTTCACCTTGTAATAGTTGTTAGTGCATTCGGCAGCAGCAAATATGGCAGTGCCCTCCAGAAGAAATACACACCACACTGTTAGCCATGGTCCCATCTTCCATGTGAGTCTCATTTTCATTAAATATGAAGTCTGCTCTGTGTCCTGAGAGACTCTGCTACAGCTCAGAATCGCTCGCTCTATTACTGATGGATGATTTGTCACAAATGTCAGCCTTATAATAATCCTTGTGGTGGGAGGAAGTTTTGTACGTCAAACATGCTTCCTTTCAGTTTTACATTTTTTCCTGTGGTCTTGTTTATAAATATATATATATATATATATATATATATATATATATATATATATATATATGAAGGTGTCTGTATGGTTATTTTTGAGGGTTAACTAAAATGTTGAGGTGACTGCTTTTTTCATTCTTCATTTTACATTATTATTTTTATTTTTTTGTCTTTCATAATAAGGCAGATATCTATGATTAAAATGTTATTATCTATGTCTTTGGACGAATCATTTTAGAAAAGATACAGTAAGTTAAACTGGATGGATCATGTTACTATGCTATGTGTCAGAGGTAGTCAACTGGTGGACCATGGTCTGAGTCGAAACTCCAGACCACAGATCCCTGTTGTCTAGACCGCTGTTGACAGGACCAGGAGGGGAACAGTGTTCTGAGGCCACACAGAATCTGTTAACACTATCACTAGTATTGAGCGAAGCAGACAAAGTGGAATTCAGTCCAAAGTTTAGGAAAACTTTGATTCATGGTATCGAGTCAGGTTTTCCTAAAATGGCGGCTGGAGGCGGCTGACTAAGTGTAGAGGAGACAAACCTGGGAATGTGATATGGCACATCAGCCCACTGTGCCCCCATCAGACCTCAGATCAGCCCACTATGCCCCCATATAATCCCACTGTGCCCCCAATATCAGCCCACTCTGCCCCATGAGTCCTCAGATCAGCCCCCATATCAGCCCCCTCTACCCCCATCAGACCTCAGATCAGCCCATCAGCCCCCATATTAGACGACTGTGCCCCCATCAGACCTCAGATCAGCCCACCCAGCCCCATAAGGATAAAATAAAAAAACTCTCTTACCTCTCCTGCGCCGCGGCTCAAAACGTGCCAGACCTAAGCCAAGCTTGGCTGCTGCTAGCTCTGTGTGACTATTTCTCTTATTGCAGTTTTTCTCCACAGTGCAGGAAAATAAAAGCACTAATGTGTGCAAGATTTGCAGGATATTCCATAAATAAGCCTTGGGCATTCAAACACAAAACATAGGAACTACGTTTCAATTGAACCACATGAAGTGGAATTAACAAATCCAGTGGCAAAAATAGAACTGGTCAGCAATTGGAACAAGACTGTCCTCCTTCTCCCAGTCTCCTTTACGGCAGCCAGGCTGCATCCGTATGCGGTACAGTGTCTTTGTCATCATCAATTACTGCTTCTCCCGTTTGGACTCTTCCTCCGCTCCATCTTCAATCATCCATAACAGAATGTGAGCCCAACAACTACAGTATATGCGTCTAGCAATCTGATGTTGTGCAAGCTCCCACCCGTCAAAGTTATTCGCGGCACATTCGGTGCTGTACCATTTAGTTGAGTCTGATGCTTTTGGTGTGTGTTAAGCCTCACTGAAAAATACCTAACCAGCATTATTTCTCAAAAAAGCCACCCTTGCTTTGTACTGTCACATAATGGAAAATGTGGGCCACTCCTTGCAATTCTTGCAATGCAGGAAGGTGCACAACACGGTGGACAACTGGAGCAGCTTCTACAGGCAGGGAAATTACATATCTTTTACGGCCTACTGGGCCAATGTTTTTCATGGTGAGGCAGCACTGCAGCAATAATGTCAGAGCCTATTGACATCTCCATGTTTGAGTCAGTCTGGTTCCCACACCAACCAGCCACTTATTTGCCTCCTCCAAAGACTTCCTCCCTTCCCCGAGAACAGCCACCGAGGGCAGAATGTTGATCCCAATCCTCCTCCCTTCTATCACATGTGCAAAGTGAGTAACCACACAGCTGATCACTTGCTAAAGTGCATCAAGCAGAAAAAAATCCCACCAACTCCAACTAGGCAAGGAATTACATAAAAACTAAACTCCTATCCATAAAGATGCTGTTTAGGTATTACTACCACTGTGGCCTTCAGTTATTTGTTCAATATCCAAGAGGTTGTGTTCTAATGTTATTGCATGGCCCCACACAAACAAACTCTCCTACATATGACCAGGTTTTTGTTTTTTAAACTTTGGCTGAGCAAACACACCGTGTATTTCCTTTGTCCAATCATATGGTTAACAGATAACGTTATCAGAAGTCCTGCCCTCTAGCCAATCTATTTGGTGACTGGAGCTTAGGCTACTTTCACATTAGCGTTTTTGAATTCCGGTATTGAGCTCCGTCATAGGGGCTCAATATCGGAATAAAACGCTTCAGTTTTGTCCCCATTCATTGTCAATGGGGACAAAACTGAACTGAAACTCCTAGAAGCATTCCGTTCCATCTTCAGACCGGAGAGCAAACCGCAGCATGCTGCGATTTGCTCTCCAGTCTAGGCATCCGCACCAAGACGGATCCAGAATGACCCCCAATGCAAGTCAATGGAGGACGGATCCGTTTGGTGTGACACAATGGTAAACGGATCCGTCCTCCATTGACTTTCAATGGAGTTCATGACGGATCCGTCTCCCTGCAATTTCCCTGTGGGTAAACTTACCCTTGTGCGCGCCGTCCTCCTCCTGTTCTGCGCCGCCCTCCTCCTGCTGTCCGGGCCTCCTGTCTCCTGCTATGTAAGTATATATGTATGTATGTAAGTGTATGTATGTATGTGTAAGTGTATGTATGTGTATGTATGTATGCGACTGTCCCTGTGCCCAGTGTATGGTGCTGTACTGCTCTGTTGCACCCTGTTTATAGTGCCATGCTGTGCTTCATATACTCTGTGCCCTGTCTCTGGTCCCATGTTCTGCAGAACATCGCACCACTTTGCCCCCTATGTGAACATTTGTGCGACTGGACACGTGTGGGGCCAGAGCGCGGTTCCGGCCCCACACGTGCACCTGCGGCAGCACGGATCCAGCGGCACCCTTCACCCACCGGATCCGTGCTGCCGCTAGTGTGAAAGAGGCCTTAGATGGTTTCAGGCTGATTTTCAGTCTCTTTAAACAAAGGGAAGATGGAGCCTAAACAATCCCATAATCCTCTACTTGCCTTGCCCAGTCTAAAAAAGAATGTGAGGCCGTAAACTACAATTCAATTATTAACCCTTTGAAGCATTAAACATAGATATTGGAACACAAGGGGGGAGATTCACCAGGACTGGCATACCCTTAAGCAGTGGCGTTTATAGAGAAGTAAGGGTTAAATATAGCAAGGATCAAACCAGGCCCCCCCACACAGGACATAAGGGTTTTTGCCTAAACCCCTTATAGTTTAGGCCATTTTTTTCCACTGCCTCGTTTGCTAAAAGTTGTTTCTTTAAAGGGTAGAGTCCTGACCAAATTTTTACAACCAGTAGAAGAGGGATGATCCCAACTAAGACTGGGCCCCCTCTTGCCCTGAGCCCCATAGCAGTCGCATGGCCTGCTGCTATGGTAGTTACGCCCCTGCCCTTAAAGGGAACCTGTCACTTCCTACACACACATAAAACTGCCAGCATTACCTTAAATTAGGCTCCAGTGTGTTCCTAATCATGCCTTTCATGCAGAAATTTGATCCCCAAACTTCATGAAAACAAGGTTTTAATCGCCATCTGCGCTGTCTCTGCAGTCAGCTTGAAGTCAAGGGGGCAGCGGCCTCCTTGCTTCAAGTCATGTAAAGCACGCCCCTTTTACCACTGACTGACGTCCTCTGTGTGGCCTTCTTGCTGCGCGATCCCGGCCCTGGCTCCTGCACTCCGCCTTTGCAGCCAGTAATCACGCTCACGTTCAAGAAATTCAGGCGGGCAGGCGAGCGAGCGCGCTCGCTGGAGCTTCTGGAGCATGCGCAGTAGGCAGATGAAAGCCGGCGGAGCGCAGGAGCCGGGGCCAGGATCGCGCAGCCACACAGAGGACGTCAATCAGTGGTAAAAGGGGCGTGCTTTACATGACTTGAAGCAAGGAGGCCACTGCCCCCTTGACTTCAAGCTGACTGCAGAGAGAGCGCAGATGGTGATTAAAACCGCGTTTTGATGAAGTTTGGGGGATCAAATTACTGCATAAAAGGCATTATTAGGAACACACTGGAGCCTAATTTAAGATAATGCTGGCAGTTTTATGTGTGTGTTGGAGGTGACAGGTTCCCTTTAAGTCAGTCTTAATCTCCCTGCCCTGGTATGAGATGCACCTAATTCATGAGGAGGCAGATCCCTCTTAATCTCTGTCCTGCCGTGCAGCAGAAACTGAAGTCGATTCCAGCTAGGGGCTGCTGCAGATTTCAGCTATGACTTCTGCCAGTTTCTAGTGAACGTTATAGTAAATCCGGCAAATGTGCGAAGCCCCCGGCTTTCCTGCTAAGCCCTGTCCCTTTTCTTGCCGCAAATTATGATGCACTTATGTCATGTACCAAATGTGCAACTTTGTAACCCACAATTGAGGTGTAAACTTTAATAAATGCCCTGCAAGAAGTCAAATACAAATGTCATATTTAGTTCATTCTCTGTATAGTTTCTGGTGTCGGCGACTTCCCTGAAAAGCTGTTTGGTGGGTGTGCTGGAAGTCCTGAGGATATCTCATCAATATTTAAAGGGTTTCTGTCTACAGTGTCATTTGCAATGAGCAAATATGCTCGCCTTAACTTTTTTTACCTGTGTTAAAGGGTTTCTGTCGCGCATTGACCAGTCTTTTTCCAGTATAATGAATCAGCGCGCTGATCGCAATTCAGCGTGCGTTGAGAGCCTCCCGTGCTTCAATGTCAATCCTGATTCCAAAAATATATATGTTTTATTTACTGGTGCCCACATTTTTATATAAAATGAACTTTTATATAAAATATCTAATTGTGAGAGGTACATACCTTATGGGAATAAAAGGTTAAGGAACAAGAAAAAACCAATGTGGATAAATAGAACTGTAAAGAAAGCAATAAATGACAAACATAAAGCATTTAAATCACTAAAACAGGAGGGAAGCGAGGAAGCATTGAAAAAACTAGAATATGTAAAAGACAAATAAAAACAGCCAAACTAGAGACCGAGAGATTAATCGCCAAAGAGAGTAAAACTAACCCTAAAATGTTCTTTAATTATATAAATGGTAAAAAGTATAAACCTGAAGGTGTCGGCCCCTTACAGAGTAATGAGGGGGGAGTTGCAGAGAGCGATGAGGAGAAGGCAAAGCTACTAAATATCTTTTTCTCCACTGTATTCACTAGGAAAATAAACTGTCAGATGAAATGCAGAATATAAAAGTAAATTCCCCATTAAAAGCGCCCTGTCTGACCCAGGAAGAAGTAGAGCGACGTCTTAAAAAGATTAAAATAGACAAATCGCCAGGACCGGATGGCATACACCCCCGTATCCTAAGAGAATTAAGTAATGTCATCTCCAAACCCTTATTTCTGATATTTAAGGACTCTATACTGACAGGGAGTGTTCCACAGGATTGGCGCATGGCAAATGTGGTGCCAATATTTAAAAAGGGTCCAAAAACAGAGCCCGGGAACTATAGACCGGTAAGTTTAACATCTGTTGTGGGTAAACTGTTTGAGGGTTTTCTAAGAGATGCTGTCTTGGAGTACCTCAATAAAAATAAGCAAATAACTCCATATCAGCATGGCTTCATGAGGGATCGGTCATGTCAAACCAATTTAATCAGTTTCTATGAGGAGGTAAGTTCTAGACTTGACCGCGGCGACTCAATGGATGTTGTATATCTGGACGTCTCCAAAGCATTTGACACGGTACCACATAAAAGGTTAGTATACAAAATGAGAATGCTTGGCCTGGGAGAAAATGTCTGTATGTGGGTAAGTAACTGGCTTAGTGATAGAAAACAGAGGGTGGTTATTAACGGTACGCACTCAGATTGGGTCACTGTCACTAGTGGGGTACCACAGGGGTCTGTATTGGGTCCTATTCTCTTCAATATATTTATTAATGATCTTGTAGAAAGCTTGCACAGTAAAATATCAATTTTTGCAGATGACACTAAACTGTGTAAAGTAATTAACACAGAAGAGGACAGTACACTGCTACAGCAGGATCTGGATAGACTGGAGGCTTGGGCAGAGAAGTGGCAGATGAGGTTTAACACTGACAAATGTAAGGTTATGCATATGGGAAGGAATAATGCAAGTCACCAGTACATACTAAATGGTAAAGCATTGGGTAACTCTGACATGGAAAAGGACCTAAGAATTTTAGTGAACAGCAAACTAAGCTGCAGAAACCAGTGTCAGACAGCTGCTACCAAGGCCAATAAGATAATGGGTTGCATCAAAAGAGGCATAGATGACCGTGATGAGAACATAGTCCTGCCACTTTACAAATCACTAGTCAGACCACATATGGAGTACTGTGTACAGTTCTGGGCTCCTGTGAACAAGGCAGACATAGCAGAGCTGGAGAGGGTTCAGAGGAGGGCAACTAAAGTAATAACTGGAATGGGTGGACTACAGTACCCAGAAAGATTATCAAAATTAGGGTTATTCACTTTAGAAAAAAGACGACTGAGGGGAGATCTAATAACTATGTATAAATATATCAGAGGTCAGTACAGAGATCTCTCCCATCATCTATTTATCCCGAGGACTGTGACTGTGACGAGGGGACATCCTCTGCGTCTGGAGGAAAGAAGGTTTGTACATAAACATAGAAGAGGATTCTTTACGGTAAGAGCAGTGAGACTATGGAACTCTCTGCCTGAGGAGGTGGTGATGGTAAGTTCACTAAGAGAGTTCAAGAAGGGCCTGGATGTATTTCTGGAGGGTAATAATATTACAGGTTATAGTTACTAGAGATGGGTCGTTGATCCAGGGAGTTATTCTGATTGCCTGATTGGAGTCGGGAAGGAATTTTTTTCCCTAAAGTGGGGAAAATTGGCTTCTACCTCACAGGGTTTTTTGCCTTCCTCTGGATCAACTTGTAGGAAAACAGCCCGAACTGGATGGACAGATGTCTTTTTTCGGCCTTATAAACTATGTTACTATGTTACTATGTTACTAATAAGGCCTCTAGGTGCAAGGGGCGTTACCCCTGCTCCTAGAGGCTCTGTTGATTGACAGGAGAAAACCACTCCATTCACCATAGCTTGCAAGGACCTTCAATGATGTCATGACCATGTGATCAGTCACATGGTTTAGGAGGAGACAGGCTGTTTGTGTGATCCTAACCATGTGACTGATCACATGGTCATGACATCATTGAAGGTCCTTGCAAGCTATGGTGAATGGAGTGTTTCTTCTCTGCCTGGTCCTGTCAATCAACAGAGCCTCTAGGAGCAGGGGTAACGCCCCTTGCACCTAGAGACCTTATTAGCATAAAATAAAAGTTCATTTTATATAAAAATGGGGGCACCAGTAAATAAAACAGATATATATTTGGAATCAGGTGACATTAGCACATCTCTAATGTCAGCCTGATTCATACCGAAAAAACTGGTGACAGAAACCCTTTAAACACTTTCAAGATAAAGGTTGTTAGATAACAACCTTTGAAAAAAAAATTGTGCAACTCAGTCAGCCTTGTGGGAAAATTTAAGAGTTTTTGTACTTTGTGATGAGTAAGTTTCACATGCTCATAAGTAATCTGTAACCTCTCGTACATTGCTTTATTGCACACTTGTGGATTAGAACACATGCAGACAATGAATCAGCAGGTTTTATTTTCACTTCACATTGTATTACCTCTATCAGCACCGTGCATCTACTGTATCATCACATCCAAGTCACACGGCTGAAATCTGCAGTTCATTATGGAAAAGACAGAAGTGTGGTTTAAAAGTCAAATATATGGCAAAGTGCATCAGGTCATTGATCAAATGTGCATGAAGACAAGTCTCTGCTCATATCCGCCGCCTTGTTTCATTGTAATATATACATTGCTAATATTAAAGGAGTTGTCTGAGTTATTGAAAGGGTATGGGCTCGTGGTCAGATTTCCGAAATGCTGGAGTGAACGCAAAAACCAGAAATTACTTCAAACAAGTGGATAAGCCCTATCTGTCCTTTATACGCGTCACGCTGGTGTTCTTGCGGTCCCGGGCAGGTGCGGTCATCGCTCTTCTCTCCCTGTGTGAATTGGTATTAGAGCTCTGTGAACGTTCCTTCATCACTGACAGAGTTCATGCTTTCCCCCTGCCCCTTTCCAGGTGCTGGTTAAGTTGCTGATCAGTCTCCTTATTGAGCTTTGAGGTTATTCCTTGCTAGTAAGGGCTCATGCACACGACCGTATGTATTTTGCAGTCCGCAAAGCATGGATCAGCTAAAAATATAGATGACGTCCGTGTGCATTTCATATTTTGAGGAATGGAACAATGGTTCCTAATAGAACAGTCCTATCCTTGTCCGTAATGCAGACAATAATAGGACAAATTCTATTCTTTTGCAGAACGGACATACAGAAACGGAATGCACACGGAGTCACTGCCGTATTTTTTGCGGACCCATTGAAATGAATGATTTTGCATATGATCTGCAAAAAAATAACAAAAAAAAACGGAATGGACACTGAAAAGAAAATACGTTCGTGTGCATGAGCCCTATGGCTGAGTTCACATTTCATTTATTTAGTTAGTTATTTCCATCAGTTATTATGAGCTAAATCCATATGTGGATCAGAAACACAGAACAGGTGCAGATCTTTCCATTATACCTTATCTCTGAGTAGGCTTCACTACCGGTTTTGACTCACAATCTCCCCATGAGTCAGCAGCCAACCGCACCAGGACTACTCACGAGGTAGCAGCCTGGTTGGTTCTTTGCAGTGAAGTGCAGATCCCTGTACATGGGTTAAATGGTGAAAACCGCCAGGACAATGCTTTTAGCTTTAATCCAAAGCCTAACTGGTTAGTGGCACCAGTGGGTCCACACCCACTTTCAATAACAATACGCTATCTCCTTTTAGGATCCACTCCTGATTTTGGATTCCAAAACTTCATCAGGAAACCTGACCGTTTGGCCATAACCTAAAGTGTGTCCAACACCACTACATGCCGTAAAGAATCCTGTAGTTACCTGTTTCTCCCTTCCCGTTCTCCTCTCGCAGGGGGTGGGAAATGAGTGCCCACCCTTGCTCAAAGCCTACCGAGGGATTCACCTGTTTCCCTGTGGATCAGTCTGAGCCTGGCTGTAGCAGCGTAAACAAATAGTGGGAGGAAGACTGGACACATGACAAAAGATGTGGCTTATATTTGACCAGTATATGTTGAACTGAAAAGTAGTATGAAGCTGTATAGACACACAATTGCATAAGTCTGGGGATATGCACAGCAGAACTCCTTAAATCTGCATGCATATGTCCTGAGCGCAGTGTAAACCAAGGCAAGCTTATTTTATTAAATGTACTTTTTTAAGCATCAAATCACAAAAATTTATATTGGTAAGTGTTACTGTATAAGCCTTGGACTATAAGACGTACCCAAGGTCTAGACAAAAAAAAATGAAAAATGTATTTACTTATTAAGGCTACATGCACACGACGCACATTTTTTTAACGGCCATCACATTTTCGTTTTAAGACCAATGGTAGTCTATGGGGTTATTCACATGGCAGTTTTTTTGACCGTCAGTAAAAAACGGGTGTCAAAAAATAGAACATGCTCTATCCTGTCCGTTTTTCACTGACAGACTGCCGCCATACAATTGCCGCCATACAATTGCCGCCATATTTAACATCCGTTTCTCAGAAAGGCATCAGTGAAAAAAGTCAGTTAAAAAATGTCCGTTTTTAACTGACTTTTTTTTCACTGTCGTGTGCAGGTAGCCTAAAGCCTCCCTGATGTTCTGCTACATGCACACAACAAACACATCTTTTTTTTGTACAATAACTGTCGTTTTGCTGCACGTGTTTCTCTCCTGCCTACACTGATCATACAGAAATCAGGTAGTGAGATAGAGAGAAGTGTGCAGACCCACAATTCTATCACTGATAGGGCAACGCACTGTATGAGCGAGTCAGAAGGTCTGGCACTGCTGGGCCACCCTGACTGAGGACTATAAGGCCACCTGCACATGTTACGGAATGCATGCAGTTTTTAGTTCGGATTTCAGAACCAGAGTATTACAGAACCAGCAAAGTATATGAGATTACACAAATCTCATGTAGACTTTGCAGATTTTTTCTGTTCTGAAATTGACCTGCCGTGAGGATTTCAAAATAAATAGCATGTCGATTATGTTTGTGGTTTTAGCTGCTGATTTCACCCTTTTCAATGGAAGGATGAGATCTGCAGCAAAAACACATAAATCCACGCCAAAAACTGCAATTAGACATTGTCTGTTTTTTTAATGTTGATGACTTATCCTCAAGATAGATCATCAATATCAGATTGGCAGGGGTGCCAGGATCAGCTGTTTGAGACCACGCCTTCTCTTCAATGTTTACCTGCTCACCGTCACAAATGTAATTACAGCTAAGTTCTCCCATTCACTTCAATGAGATGGCTCTGTAGTATTCACTTATATAGCAAGAAGCCGTCCCATTGAAGTGAATGGGATGATTTAAGTGTAATCACACCTACTCACCTCTGCAGTTGTGATGGCAAGCAGGTAAACAATTAATAGAAGGCAGCACTCATACAAGAGCTGCGCTCTCTTCAAACAGCTGGTTGGCAGGGATCTCATGAGTCAGACCTCCGCAGATCTGATATTAATGACCTATCCTTAGGATACGTCATCAAAATCAAAAAATCAGACAACCGCTTTAAATACCTAATTCTCCCTCATAGGTATTGCCCCTTCCCTCTACTATTTTTCCTTCAACTATAAATCACTATTTTCCTCATTAAATAGCAAAATTGTCTGGTTAGATTTTGTCTTTCATATAGGGTGCCTGGCAGGGGCGTAGCTATAGGGGGTGCAGAGGTAGTAGTTGCTACTGGCCAAAGAGCTTGAGGCAGCCCAAAGACCCTTGTGCTGCATAAGAAAACACCAGTTGTATAGAAAGTGCATGCTGGTCAAGTTTCACCTCTGGCTGGAGGGAAGGGGTAAGGTCAAAAGTTCAAAATGATCAACATTCCCCTGTCCGGTGGTCGGGCATGGATTCACTGTTTAAGGGTACACCTTTTAGCTGCCAGTAAATTATATGTAATATGGGGGACATTAATTGCCGTATGTGATTTACGCCACAAGATGCAGCAAATATGGCATGCAACAAAGTCTGCAAGTTTTCCCCCATCACTCTATTTTTCAGAAGTGGCAAGAAAAGGGGGCGGGGAGGGGGTGTCACGTGATGTCCGCCACATTTATCTTTATTTATGCCAGTTTTCTGGAGTGAATAAATACAGAAATCTACAGCATCTAGGAGGCTACTGTAGATTTAAGACTGTTGTATGGCCAGCGGAAGAATGCGCCATATCTATAAGAGGCGCCTCTGCATATATTTGGTGTATATTAGTTACACAAGAATATTAGTTACAAATTACTTAGTCACGAAGCACATTTTTTTGTAAGTAGCGGGTGCAATGACAGAGAGCTGCGGTATCGCTGCTCCCCATCATCGTACCCCTCAGATGGGGCGTTCATACATGATTGCAGTATCTAAGAGTAATACAGTGTAAAACTAACATAAAAAAATGTAATTATATTTTCTTCCATTTGCTTGCACTGGCCGGCTGCCATCTTGCTTGAAGGTCTTGCGTGAAATCTCAAGCGGCCCGAGATGAAGTCATCAAGATGGCAGCAGCTAGCCGTCGCGAGCAAGAGGTAAATATAATTTTTATTTTTTTTTACACCATTTTAAATCGATTTGCTACCACGAAGCACAAGGAAATTTGCTCATCTCTACTTACCACTAACACTGCAATAGACATGTGATGTGATGTTCAGGCCCTTCTCTGCCCGGTTTCCAATATTTCAGATTGGAAATAAAAAAAATGGGATAAAATCCAATTTCTTTATTTTTTCATATGCTGACCAGACAAGCTTTATCTGGTCAGCTTATGGATTTTATAATGAAGACATAAAGAAATTGGATTTTATCCTGAGCCTGCTGCTGGATTTTTTTCTACTGTTCTGATTGATTCCTGGTCTAAACTGGTTAAACTGTCTTCTTAAAACAGTGGCGCCCTGCACCTCTTACCACCTCCCTTAACATAACATATACATTGCTGGCATATTTTTCATTAATCCGGCATATCAGTCACATAACAGTCCAGTTTATGTGGGATCCCTACTACCACAGAGTCAATAAGTAACCCTAGCAGCAAAATACATATGGCAAAGGTTGGCAGGAACAGAGTTAATCACCCCGCTTCTCCCCTCTTTGGAAGAGTGGGCTGGTCCTGCTTCCTGCCAAGGAGGAAGTTCCTGTGTAGCGGGAAGAGGACACAGCCTGCATTGCTCCATCTCCTGTTACAGATTTCTCCGGAGAAAACCGTTACTAAATACACCCAAGTCTAGACTTAAGAAGATAAGAGACTATAGAGTGACCTGCTACAAAAAGCTTCTACAGACACTGCTGTGATGTGAGGAAAAATAGGCCAAAGACACCCTCATCACCAAACAATCAGTATCACCTAAGTGCAGCATTGACACCAACCAACCTGCCTAACTATCCTTTCTGGTGCCAGAAGAGAATTACACTAAAGGCTGCTGCTACTGTTTGTATTCTCAAGTTCTATGTTGCACTTAGTAAAAAGGACTTCCATTAAGTTCCACTCTGGCCTAATTCTTCAGTGCTACAACTTTCTTTGCAACGGACCCCAGGGAACAACGTCCTGAGGTAGGACACCGTGACACAATTACTTTGCATTAGGGCCATTACCACTCCCATCCTCTACAGTACACCAGCTCCCACAGGGGCCCTCTGCACTAGCTATAGTCTAAACAAGATGGGAGCAAGTTACAACCTGCCTTACCGATATTGGGAGAGGGGGGATATACTGAGGATCTGTTTTTTTAGCCTCGTGACTTCTGTTCTCAACTGAGCCATGACAACTACAGTATGACGGATCTGTTTCCAAACTGAACCCAATGACCCTTTTTCTAATCTCAAACGATATATCTCTGATTTTTATCCTTTGCTCTATTGTTAGTGTCAACAGCACTAAAACTATGTACATTTTTAATGACAGTCACTTGAAAAATATCATTTTCACAGCAGCTGCAATAAAAGAGAACATATGTGTTTTCATCAAAACCCAGCCAAGTATGACTAATATCATTTTTATAACTAAATCTGACGGTAAATATTATGTCTGACTTAACAGCTATTATAAAATCCCCTTTCTGTGACCAAACCACTTTGCACCTACATATTATGTTAAACATAAATCCCATATGACCAAATGAATTTCTGAAAATAAAATGAAATGAAACTTAAAGTCAATCCTATTTAACCCCTGCCTGCACGTTGATGTCCATCCCTGCCTGTCCACCTCATATCTGTGCTGCAGCTGTGGCTGTATGTAACCCCTGGAAATGAGCAGTGTATAATGCGATGGAAAAATGACTGCAGCCAGCAAAGGAGGCAATATGGACAATCACAGTACATTAGTAAGTGCCTTGTATTCATTTTACCTACATGATACATATCGCTTGCTGATGTGACACAACTAGAGATGAGCGAGCATACTCGTCCGAGCTTGGTGCTCGTTCGAATATTAAGGTACTCGTAAGTGCTCGCTGCTCGGACGAGTATCTCGCCATACTCGAGGAAATGGCAACTTCCGCATCGTGCTTTTTTGGCGCCTATAAACACAGTCAATGACAAGCCAGGAGACTCTGCGGTACACCCAGCATCACGTGGGGCCCTTACATGTCGATAGCAGGGGTTGGCTGGCCTGATCAGGTGACCCTGGAATATACTAGTGACTGGCCGCGGTGCTCGGCTCAGATGCCGTCTGGATGTCGTTAGGGATAGAGCTGCTGCCTTTCAGGGACAGTGTTAGGGCCTGAATTTAGTTCTCTGTTAGGCAGGAATCACCCACAAAGAACCCAACAGCCCTTCTAAGGGCTAGAAGAAATTTATTTTTTGTCTCCTGGCTTGGCTGGCTGGCTGGCACTAGTAGTGCAGCTATCGCCATATCTAACCCTGTTTTTTTTTATTGTTCTATCTCAGTGATACAAATCCATTGCACACAGCAGTGTGGAACCATTCTGTGTGTCACAGTTCAGCAAACTCACTCCAATTCATATATAATGTCCAGGTGACACTTTCTGTACATCACAGAATACAACCAAGTCATTTGCTACCAATATCATCTACAGCTTGATCCAGAAAACTCTGTGCGACATTTGTCTGGGTCGCAGTATAAATAGCCACCGTTAACAGGGTTTCAGTCAGTTCTATGATAGTTTCTGCACGTCACATTCCCAAAAAAAATTTAAAAAAAATTAGATTTTCAGTTGTTTTAGCTCAGTGATACAAATCCATTTTACTCAGCTGCGTGTAACCTTTCTGTGTGTCACAGTTCAGCACACTCGCTCCGATCCGTATATACTGTCCAGGCGACACTTTCTGTACGTCACTTAATTCTACCAGACTGAACAAGTTTGTGGGTTTCAGTACACCAGGCCCGTTTAATTTTTTTTTTTATATCATACACTTATATACAAAAAATGTTGAACCCCAGGGCTAAGGGTCGAGGACGAGGGCGTGGCCATTGGTATTCAATTACTGCAGGGGGCAGAGGCCGTGGTCCTGGGCAGGGTGAGACAGTACCTACTGATGAGGCAGCAGGGGAATTCCGCAGAGCTACACTCCCTAGCTTCATGTCTCAACTTACAGGGACACGTGGTAGAGGACTGTTGAAACCACAACAGTGCGAACAGCTGATCTCGTGGATTGCGGACAATGCTTCAAGTAATTTGTCCACCAGTAAGTCTTCCACGCAGTCCACCCACGTTACCCAAGGAAGCACTCCTATGGCTCCTCCACCTCAACCTCCTATCCCCCAGTCTGCCCCCTCCCAGGAAAATTTGGAATGCGATCCGGCATACTCTCAGGAACTGTTTTCTGGACTCTTCCAGAGTCACAAACTACTTCTCAGGTTGCTGCTGACCTCGTTCCTGATGCCCAAGTTTTCCAACTGTCGCAGTCTGTGGGTAAAGATGATGATGACAATGTTGAGTTAGTGGAAGAAGTTTGAAAAGAGGTGTCGGACGATGAGGAGACACGGTTGTCAGACAGTGGTGAAGTTGTTGTTAGGGGAGGAATTCCGAGGGGGGGCAGACTGAGGACTCGGAGGATGACGAGGTGACTGACCCAAGCTGGGTTGATATGCCGAGTGAAGACAGTGCTTCTGAGGCGGAGGCGAGTGCTGCACCAGAACAGGTTGTAAGAGGCAGTGGTGTGGCCAGAGGGAGAAGCAGGGCCAGAGCTGGTGCATCAGCAGCAACTGTTTCACGTAGTGAAGCTCCCGTGGCGAGGCCTAGATGTTTGCAAGTCTGGAGGTTCTTTAAAGAAAGTGAGGATGACCGACGGACTGTGGTGTGCAACCTGTGCCACACCAGGATCAGCAGGGGTGCCACCACTACTAGCCTAACCACCACCAGCATGCGCAGGCATATGAGTGCTAAACACCCCACTCAATGGAACCAAGGCCGTTCACCACCTCCTGCGGGTCACACCACTGCTCCTTCCCCTGTGTCACTCGCTGCCTCTGCTAGTCAACCCCCTGCGTCACTCGCTGCCTCTGCTAGTAAACCCCCTGCCCAGGAACCCGGCACGAGCGCCTCCCACCGGAAAACAACACCTTCGCCTCCACGATCCTCCACAGTGTCCACCAACGTGTCCCAGCGCAGCGTTCAGCTGTCTTTACAGCAGACGCTGGAGCGCAAGAGGAAATAACAGTTCCACCCACCCACATGCCCAAGCCCTCAACGTCCACATCTCCAAATTGCTTAGCCTTGAGATGCTGCCCTATAGGCTGGTAGAGACCGAGGCCTTTCGAAATCTCATGGCGATGGCTGCCCCTCGGTATTTCCGTCCCCAGCCGCCACTATTTTTCCCGATGTGCCGTCCCAGCCCTACACCAGCACGTGTCACAGAACATCATCCGTGCCCTGACCAACGCTGTTTCTGAGAAGGTCCACCTAACCACGGACACGTGGACAAGTGCTGCCGGGCAGGGACACTATATCTCACTGACGGCACATTGGGTTAACTTGGTGAAGGCTGGGAC
>ONZH01024620.1:0-20570 GCA_900303285.1 Rhinella marina
TGTTGCATGAAAAATATTGATTAACATGAAAAATCTGCCTAAAAATGAAATTTTGAAATTTGGCCTCCATTTTCCTTTAATTCTTGTAGAACACCTAAAGGGTTAACAAAGCTTGTAACATCAGTTTTAAATATTTTGAGGGGTGTAGTTTCTAAAATGGGGTAATTTATGGGTGGTTTCCATTATGTAAGCCCCTCAAAATCTCTTTATATCTGAATTGGGGCATATAAAAAAATGGTTTTGGAAATTTTGTTGAAAATTTGAAAAATGGCTTCTAAACTTCAAAGCTTTCTCACGTCCTAAAAAAGTAAAATGACATTTATAAAATGATGCCAACATAAAGTATACATATGAGGAATGTAAAATAATAACTATTTTTGTAGGTATTACTATGTATTTTGAAAGTAGAGAAATTTAAATTTGGAAATTAGCAAATTTTTAACAATTTTTGGTAAATGTGATATATATGATATTTATTTGATATAATTTTTTTAGAAATAAAAATGAAATATTTTTCCACAAATTTACTACTGTCGCGAAGCACAATATGTGACAATAAAACAATCTCAGAATGGCCTGGATAAGTAAAAGCATTCCAAAGTTATTACCACATAAAGTGACACATGTCAGATTAGCAAAAAATGGCATGGGCAGGAAGGTAAAAACAGGTCCGGGGTTGAAGGGGTTAAAGATATATATATATATATATATATATATATATATATATATATATATATATATCTCACAACAGTCTGTCATTTGCAACTCTGTGGCCTCCTGATGATGATGCTGCTGCCACTTCCACGCTCTGTCATTGTGCCAATCTGTGACCTCCTGATGATGCTGCTGCCTGTTCCACATGATGAGGTTATCATTCCGGCAGGTTGGTGAACCAGCAGTTGAGACCAAAGGTGATGGGGAGGGGTAGAGGGGGGGAAGAAAAAACTATAAAATAAAAAGAAAAAAATGTTAGAGAACACATAAGAAACAATCCTTAACTTATAACCGTAGGGGGAAAAAATTCCCTATAAGGGATCTAACTAGATTGGAACATCTGGACCAAAGCAAATGTTGACAATCAGCTGACAACTCAGACGGCCTATTGGTAAGGGTTAACATAGATATGTTATTATGAAGGAGATGTTGGTGAGAGAAACATCATATACATTATCTCTTAATAATATAAAAATGAGTTTCTGTCTGTCTGTCTGTTCTCTATGCGCGACCAAACTACTGGACCGATTTTCACCAAATTCGGCACACAGGTACATCAGGTGTCCGGGAAGGTTTTAGACCAGGTCTCATCTCTCTAGGACGTACCGTTCCTGAGATATTCCCAAAATATGATCTCCATTAGCCAACATTACAACTGGGAACTTTGGTTTTAAACTCCAACTGCCATTCTCTGCAAAGCCACACAGGGAGGGCAGGTTTCCATAACAACCAGGTAATTATCAGCAGCTGAGGATCTCATCCATTTCTATTCACTGACACTGTTAAAGGTATTCCGGTGACCATAAATATAACTTATGTGTTTTTCTATTACTACAGTTCAGTAGTAATAAAAGATGTTTTCCTCCACTGCTGCCTATTGCGTGGGCTCATAAATAAGCATGGTATTGACCTTTAATTCAGGCCACCCTAAAAGAATTACTTAAAACCCCCGCCCCAGGTCTCACTAAGCCACACCCCCAACTCTGTCAGGCCACACCCCCTTTCAGTCCGCAGCCAACAGAGATTGAAAAAATAAAGGTAAAAATCAACTTCTGTCAGCTGCAGGGATGGGTGGGAGGTTGACTTTCTTTATCCAACAACACACACACACATTAAATAAAATAGACTAAATACACCCATGCGAAGCGTCTTGCTAATCCACGCCCCCGACTCTGTCAGGTCACGCCCCCTCCCACTCCGCAGCCAATGGGAATTGAAAAAATGAAGGTAAAAATAAACTTCTGTTTGCTGCAGGGGTGGGAGGGTGAATTTCTCTCTGCAACGACACACAAAAATTTTAGATGAAATAGACTAATTATAGACTACAACCGTTTGAAGCCTTTTACTAAGCCACGCCCCGTCTCTGTCAGACCACGCCCCCCTTCACTCCGCAGCCATTCTGCAACGACACACAAAAACATTAAATGAAATCGATTAAATGCACCTATGCAAAGCGCTTTGCTAAGCTACGCCCCAACTCTGTAAGGCCACGCCCCCTACCACTCCGCAGCCAACAAAGATTGAAAAAATAAAGGTAAAAATCAACTTCTGTCAGCTGCAGGGATGGGTGGGAGGTTGACTTTCTTTCTGCAACGACACACAGAAGCATTAAATGAAATAGATTAAATGCACCTATGCAAAGTGCTTTGCTAAGCCACGCCCCGACTCTGTAAGGCCACGCCCCCTCCCACTCCGCAGCCAACAGGGATTGAAAAAATAAAGGTAAAAATCAACTTCTGTCAGCTGCAGGGATGAGTGGGAGGTTGACTTTCTTTCTGCAACGACACACAGAAACATTAAATGAAATAGATTAAATACATCCATGTGAAGCGTCTTGCTAATCCACGCCCCCGACTCTGTCAGGTTATGCCCCCTCCCACTCCGCAGCCAACGGGGATTGAAAAAATAAATGTAAAATTAAACTTCTGTTTGCTGCAGGGGTGGGAGGGTGAATATCTCTCTGCAACGACACACAAAAATTTTAGATAAAATAGACTAATTATAGACTACAACTGTTCGAATCGTCTTGCTAAGTCACGCCCCCAACTGTCAGGCCACGCCCCCTCCCACTCTGCAGCCATTCTGCAACGACACACAGAAACGTTAAATGAAATAGATTAAATCACCTATGCGAAGCGCTTTGCTAAGCCACACCCACAACTCTGTCAGGTCATGCCCCCTCCCACTCCGCATCCAACAGGGATTGAAAGAATGAAGGGAAAAATAAACTTCTGTCAGCTGTAGGGGTGGGTGAATTTCTCTCTGCAATGACACACAAAATTTTAGATGAAATAGACTAATTTCAGACTACAACCGTTCAAAGCATCTTGATAATCCACACCCCCAACTCTGCCAGGCCACGCCCCCTCCTACTCCGCAGGCAACGGGGATTGAAAAAAATCAGCTGCAGGGGTGGGAGGGTGAATTTCTCTCTACAATGACACACAAAAATCGTAGATGAAATTGACTAATTTTAGACTACGACCATTCAGTACTAATAAAAGATGTTTTTTTCCACTGCTACCCATTGCGGGTCCCCATAAATTACCATGTCATCGACCTGTAATTCATGCCACTCTGACCCCCACCCCAGATCTCGCAAAACCACGCACCGACTCTGTCAGGCCACGCCCCCTCCCACTCCGTAGCCAACGGGATTGAAAAAATGAAGGTAAAAATTAACTTCTGTCAGCTGCAGGGGTGGGTGGGAGGTTGGATTTCTTTCTGCAACAACATACAGAAACATTAAATGAAATAGATTAAATATACCCATGCAAAGCAATGTTTTCTTCCACTGTTTCCCATGGCGTGTCCTCATAAATTACCATGGCATCGACCTGTGATTCTGGCCACCATCAAAAGAAGGACTTAAAACCCCGCCCCAGGTCTTGCAACGTCACGCCCCCGACTCAGTCAGGCCATGACCCCTCCCACTCCGCAGCCAATGGAGCTTGAACAATTGAAGGTAAAAATCAACATCTGTCAGCTGCAGGGATGGGAGGGAGGATGACTTTCTCTCTGCAACGACACACAGAAACATTAAATGAAATAGATTAAATATACCCGCGCACAGCAATGTTTTCTTCCACTGCTACCCATTGTGTTTCCTCAAATTACCATGGCGTTAACCTATAATTCAGGCCACCCTGAAATGAAGGACTTAACCCCCCCCCCGTGTCCCATTAAACCACACCCTCTCCTACTCCGCAGCCAGTAGGGATTGAAAAAATGAAGGTAAAAATCCATTTCTGTCAGCTGCATTGACTTTCTCTCTGCAACGACACACAGAAACATTAAATAAATAGATGAAATATACCCAGGAGAAGCCGGGTCTTTCTGCTAGTTAAAGTATATATTGTGGCTAGATGAAAACTAGAAAAATGAAATGAACATGTACAGATAACTAGTTATTGGTGAGTGCCCGATCCCTCGGCATAGGCAAAGGAAGCCTCTCAATGTTAAGAGCAAAGGAAGACCTAAGATGCCGGAAAGGGGGTCAGGGGAGCATCCCAACCATGTAACAGGAGGTATAATACGGTGGGGATACTTGGATGTTACAAATCCAGTCAATGACTGCTATAAGCATATTAGTTCTTAGAACCTTTAGTCATCTTCTGTGATGATGCGGCGAGGGGTTATCTTTCCTTGTTTCTTCCTGGTCCTTTGGGCTTTACCGTAGGCGACCGTCTCCCATGGGGTCGGTGGAGTGATCCCAGAGGGAATTCACACATCATTTGTAGCTGACCATCTGGGATGTCCACATCTTCTATCTCCAAGGCAGCAAAAATATCCAGGAGATCCTTTGGAGATCTAATAATGTATTTCTTTTATTTTCACGAGATCATCATTCCAAATGAAAAAAAAACATTAGAAGGCAATATGCTTGTGCCTCAAGTAATCAGTCAAAGGCTTAAGGATATGTTTCTTGTTTAGAGTGGCAGGGGCAAGCTCTTGGAACAGAAATATAGGAGATCCTTCTTATTCTATGTTAGCGCATTCTCTGGCTTTCTTCATCATCAGCTATTTTTGTGCAAAGTTCAGCAGTTTGCAGATTAGATCTCTAGGCGGCTTATTGTGTTTAGGTTTAGAGTGTAAGGCACAATCTGCTTTTTCTAAAATAATTGGGTCCAAGTAATGTTCTCCTAGAAGAAATCTGCAAATTTCTGTCACTACTTTCGAGATGGCTATGGATTCCGGGACCCCTCTTTGGCGAATGTTGTTTCTTCTGCCTCTATTGTCTCGATCTTTAAGGTGGTCATATAGATAGTTAATATGTTGTTGATAGATTGAAAGAGTATCGGTGGTCTTTTTTGTATAGTCTATTACTGCAGTCTGTGTAGACTCAAGGGCTTTAACCCGTTGACCAATCCACCTCATTTCTTTTTTTTTATCTCCACCAATTCTTCCAATTCTGGATTTAGGGCTTTTGACAGAGCCTGGGATATGAAGGACCTAGAAAAGGGAAGGTCATAAGAAACGTCTGCGGAGTCCTCGTCATCCCTTTCTCTGTCAGGTTGTGAAGATAGTTGATGGTCTGTAGCACCTTTGTGGGTGGAGGACGGGGCCCCCAGGTTTACTTGTGCTTTTTTCATTATGTATCCGTCTAAGGGCTCATGCATGGTCCTCAAAAAAGGATCCGCAAACAATACGGATGACATCCGCGTGCATTCTGTATTTTGTGGAACGGAACAGCTGGCCCCTAATAGAACAGTCCTATCCTTGTCCGTAATGTGTAAAATATTAGGACGTGTTGTATTTTTTTTTTTTTTTTTTTGAGGAATGGAAATATGGACCTACAGAAACAGAATGCACATGGAGTGCAATCTATTTTTTTCTGGATCCATTGAAATGAATGGTTCCACATACAGTACAGACCAAAAGTTTGGACACACCTCATTCAAAGAGTTTTCTGTATTTTCATGACTATGAAAATTGTAGATTCACACTGAAGGCATCAAAACTATGAATTAACACATGTGGAATTATATACTTAACAAAAAAGTGTGAAACAACTGAAAATATGTCTGTATATATTCTAGGTTCTTCAAAGTAGCCACCTTTTGCTGTGATTACTGCTTTGCACACTCTTGGCATTCTCTTTATGAGCTTCAAGAGGTAGTCACCTGAAATGGTTTTCACTTCACAGGTGTGCCCTGTCAGGTTTAATAAGTGGGATTTCTTGCCTTATAAATGGGGTTGGGACCATGAGTTGTGTTGGGCAGAAGTCAGGAGAATACACAGCTGAATAGACTGTTAGAATTTGTATTAAGAACTATACAATCAGTTCATGTGCATGAGCCCTAAGTCAGATTGCGATAGAGAGGAACTTTGAGATTGTCTCTGGGGATTCTGGCTAAAGCCTTTATATCTGCCAACCTTCACCATAGGTGCAAAAGATTTTTAAGCCTCTAATATAGCTTAATTCTTCTCCTTCATCTGATAAGGGGATTCACTGCATTGTGGTGACAGGTAGACTGGTGATGTTTGAATATAGGACAGTTCACCCACTGTCTGATCTGTTTAAAGAAAGCTATTGATGAGGTTTTCTGACGGGTGTCAGGATTACCTTAAAAATATTGGGTCTGTGGCCCTTAGAAGGAAGAAAAGGAGCGGACCTCTATGAATAAAAATCATGGTCCAAAAAAATTAAGGCAGAGGCTTTGAGAGGTTCCTGCTTTAGGGCTTAGGGCTGCTTTAGGGGGGAGTCTATAGACTGGACTGAATAGAGCTTAAAGGATCACAAAAAAGAAAGGCCAGGGGCCTCACCCTGTCCGAGAGGCTCGATGTTGTCAGCCTCACAAACACTCCTGTGATGCCTCAGGCCCGCACTAGACAGAGCCACGTGGTGACCTCCAAAATGACAGTGAGACTTCCCAAATCGGTGAATATATAATTAAAATTTCTGACCTGTGCTGAGCCCCAAAGGAGTTCCGGGTACATGGCAAAGAGACACACTACTCCTGGAGCGGTGCAATCCTCTCTACTTTAGGCCGGGCATTTGTGCACTCGGCTAGGCCGCCACACTAACTCAGGTTCTGTTGGGCCTAACTATACAGGACACGGCTCAAACTGTAGCGGATGATGGCCCAAGGTGAACTGGAGCTAAATGAAGCCGATTGCTCATAGCTATAGAGATGGCCATCCGCTTCGCTCAGTTGCAGGCCATGC
The DNA here is from genome assembly GCA_900303285.1 of Rhinella marina. Taxonomy (NCBI): domain Eukaryota; kingdom Metazoa; phylum Chordata; class Amphibia; order Anura; family Bufonidae; genus Rhinella; species Rhinella marina. The sequence continues at coordinate 6,883 of ONZH01024620.1, forward strand.
CCTCTCATTTGGTAGTCTAAGGCCTCTTGCACATTTCCTTTACCAGTGTCTGGCAGGCTGATCAGGCAGAGAACAACTTGCCAGCCTCATTGACTACAATGGTATTCAATGGAGATCTGGCTGCTACCCAGCAAATATGCAGCAGAGTTTTTTGTCCAGCAGAATCTCTGCATTTTTTCAGGTAGTGGCTGGATCTCCGCCGGAACCTATTATAGTCAATGGAGCCAGCAGGCAGTGCAGTAATATCTGGCTATGGAGAATCTAGAGAACTCCAGCAGAGAACAGGATGGTGGAGCATGATAAGGCTAGTGTCAAACTAGCTGACAACATTTCCTGCTTATCCAGCCCTACTGGATTGGCTATCACTGCTATATCACACACCTTAAAGGGGTATTCTCATCTTAGACAATGGGGGCATATCACTCGGATATGCCCCCATTGTCTTATAGGTGCAGGTCCCACCGCTGGGACCCACACCTATATCCAGAACGGAGCAGGGAGCGCTGCGCCTGGAGGACCCGGTTTCCGGGGGTCCGGCCACCACCAGGCGCAGCCCCTCGCAAGCGCGGCCACCGCTCCCATTCATTTCTTTGGAGCCGACGGAATGGAGCTGGCTCGGCTATTTTCGGCGGCCCCATAGAAATGAATGGAGGGCGGCTGCGCATGCGCAGTGCACCCTCATTCAGTTCGGGGGCTCCATTCTGGGTATAGGTGCGGGTCCCAGTGGTGGGACCCGCACCTATAAGACAATGGGGGCATATCCTAGCAATATGCCCCCATTGTCTAAAATGAGAATACCCCTTTAAAGGCGTTTCCAGTTTGTTTGTTTTTAATTTAACTCACAAAAATTGGAACCTGCTTAGAAATCTATACTCATGTAGTCCACACTGCTCGATTCTGACTCCCTGGCTCCAGGGCTCTTCATTGGACTTCTGGTCCTTATATGTCAACGTCTTCCATGCACAGGGTCACTTCTCTCCTTTGCTGCCACAGATTGGCCTAGTGGTTACATATCTCCAAGCAGTACATTGCCCAGCAGTGATGTGCCACTGTTGACCATTGGTACATACAGCTTGGATGTCAGAGAGCCATAATTGAATAGCAGGGACTGGATGAGTATGGATTTCTCTACAGGTCCAAATATCTGGAGTTTATGAATTAAAAAAGGGACAACGCCTTTATGTCTCAAAAGGCAAGCATTAAATATGTATATGTGTATATGACTTTTCTAGACTCCGCGCTCCACCTGTACTGAGAGTTGTCTCCCCGGATACTGGAAAGTCCCACCAGAAGGAAAACAGAAATGCTGCTATTACTGTGTCCCCTGTGCAGAAGGAGAGATCTCCAACCAGACCGGTGAGTTTGGCCAATATCGCATGAAAGTACAAATCTACAAGATGGGCATTAGCACAGATCAGACAGATGTACAGATGTATCCATCATTATCCTGGCTCCAGACATGTCAGGGTGGTCACTGTAACGTGATTGCTGTAATGTCATTTTGTTGCTTTAACACATTAAGCCAATCAAGATAACATTGGCTACATCTGTATGTCGGGTAGATCAGGCATCATTTATAAGGTGCTATTTTGCTAGTTTCCATTCCTCCAGGTATTTAATATGAATATCATATGGAGAAATCCATATTTTTTATCATTCTCCATAGAATGTTTTTGTAAAAGGGAAAAAAGTAGTGAAGATTAAATGGATTGTAAATTAATCAGATTCTGTAGGTTTGGCAATTTTCTTTGCAGGAATTGCCAAAACAGTGATTGCCATTTTACTGTTAAAATGCAAGAGAAATACTGTAGAGCGAGGAGGATGGGGAAGACAGATCACATGACTCTGGGACGGTACCTGGCTGGAGGGCTTTGCTAGTAGCCTATCAGCCAATCAGGTGGCTGGATATTGGCTGTCCCATCAGGCTCTGTGGTATGAAGCACAGATGCCATTGTGAGCTCAGCCAGTGAGGTGAGAGGACATGTGTCACATGAGTCTGTCTGACGTGGCAGACACCAATTACAAACTCAAGCCAGTCATCTTAGGGAATTGTGGGGATAGTATAGGGATATACTTAGTTTGGTAGATTAAATTAATAGGTAGAAATGTCAGGGTTTTAACAGTAGAGAAGGAGAGCAAAAGGGCTGTGTTCTTTGTGTTTACAGTGAGAGGAGCTAGAGCTGTTCATGTAATGCACTGCAATCTAGCAGAGACTTTTTTTCTGTGCATGAGTAGTTAGCCTTTTTATATATTCAGTTTTATTTATAAAACCTCAACATTCTATAGTTTGTGTTTTATAGGCATATTCCCAGCACCTCCAGCAGCAGATATTTTGCTGGATATTCTGTGTGAAGTTTTGTTTTTTTTCTTTCTATAAACCAATTGCAATTTTGCTACTGTTCAGCACATTTCAGTGCATCAATACCAGTGTGTTTATAGAACAGGGTGTTCAATTGAGCCTTCTCCCCACCCTTCCCACCTACGTATATAAAATAGTTTTTAAAATTCTGCTATATGACAATAACCCTTCTGTTCTGTTTTCTGTAAAAACTGTCTTCTTTTCAAACAGGTGGGATAGTTGTGTGATTTTTCTCAAATTCTATTCTTTATGGCAGCAGTATTTCTTGCCAGCTTTCTGTAAAATTTGTTGTTTTGAAAATGTTGCACAGTTCTGCACCTCCTCCCAAATTTTATTTGGTTGGGGGTGACACAAAGAGCATTTTCCTGTTAGTCCTGCGGTATTCCCTCTTTAACCCAAGTACATGGATCCGGGCTTTGCTGGGAAGGAGCCACCAAACCGCTACCACTAGTTAGATAGTTCTAGTTCATTTGGCAGCTGACCAACAGGGTCGGACACACCAGTGAACAGCACTGAAGGATCAGGTAATATTTGTAGTCGGGAGATGGGTCAAGGTTAGAGCAGGCAGCATATAAGGTTATCCATGAGACAAGACCGGGGTCAGGACAGGTGGCATTAGGGCAATCCAAGAAACAGGCTTAGGTCAGGAAAGGCAACTAGAGTCAGTAGTCAGGCTGGAGTAAGGTAAATGGGGAGTCAGACGAAAAACTACACTTTTGCGTCTTACTAGAAACCCAAAACTCAAGCTCCCTCCCAGAGGGGAGGGTAACTTAAATATCTGGGAAAGGATTTGGACGTGTGCATGCTGACCTTTCAAGAGGATGAGAGTAAGCATGCATGTGCGCTATAGAGCAGGCCTGGAGGCCTTTAGAGTAGGCTTGGCTCACAGAAGACCCTGGTGGGTGGAACAAGAGCTGTGAAAGGAAGAGGAGTGGGGCCAGTCACTTTGGGAAGTGTAGTGCATTTGCTCACAGGAATGAGTGAGGCAGCGGTGGGCAAAGGATATCAGTACAACAGTATTTCCTGACCCCCATGGACTTCTGGGGAGGAAAATTGAAACAGTGACTAGAACTGGCCCCACTTTGTTATAACTGAACTGTCTTTGGCTGGCTATAAAATACAAAGACATTGTAATCAAGGGAATGTTATGGCAGTGGGTGTGGAAACACTGTACCAACCAACCAGTTTGACTTTGGGCTAGATCTAAGGGTGTTCTCCAGCCAGTCCACAGGTATTCACCCTTTATCCCCAAACAGGGATTTAGACTTCTCTGTGGGGAACCACCAGGCCACTACCTTCTAGAACAGGCCAAGGTCAGGGAAGGCAGAATACATGATTAATATGAAAAAATAATGCATTAAATTTGAGAACCATAACCAAGGTAAGGGCAAGCAGCACTGGATTAATATGAAAAATCATGCACAGGTTAGGCAATGGAGAAACAATTAAAGGGTTATTCTCATTTTAGACAATGGGGGCATATCGCTAGGATATGCTCCCATTGTCTTATAGGTGCGGGTTCCACCGCTGGGACCCGCACCTATTTCCAGAACGGAGCCCCCGAAGTGAATGAGGGCGCACTGCACATGCGCAGCCGCCCTCCATTCATTTCTATGGGGCTTCCGAAAATAGCCGAGCGCTGGCTCGGCTACTTCCGTCGGCTCCATAGAAATGAATGGGAGCGCACCGCGCATGCACGGCCCGGCTCCCATTCATTTCTATGAGCGGCGCGGGGAGCTGTGCCTGGTGGTGGCCGGACCCCCGGAAACCTGGGGTCCTCCAGGCACAGCGCTCCCCACTCCGTTCTGGATATAGGTGCGGGTCCCAGCGGTGGGACCCGCACCTATAAGACAATGGGGGCATATCCTAGCGATATGCCCCCATTGTCTAAGATGAGAATACCCCTTTAAGAAACAGACAGAGGTAGACACAAATGCAGACAATGAGACTAGTGATGATCGAGCACCCAGGTGCTCGTACGTTCGGGCGCTCTGGCCGAGCACTCAGGGGTGCTTGAGTGCTCGGCCGAGAACCCGAGCATAATTGAAGTGTATGGGAGTAAACCAGGCACCCCAAACCAGGGTGCCTGGTTTACAAAAGTGCCCCAAATAAAAAAAAAAAAAAAACATACAGACAGACACAAAGACATACTTACCTTCCCTGGCAGCTCCCTCGGCCCATCCAGTAGGAAGATGGCGCGCAGAGTGGTAATCGCTACAAAGAAGCCTGAGGAGGAGGAGGTTAGTGGTTTGTGTTTGTTTGTTTTCTATTTTCAGGATCGTGAATGCTGAGGACTACTTCGGATTTGTGGATTACGTCGGACCAGCTTTTATATTTTTTTTTATGAAATAGTCAAACGGGTCTAGGGGAGTATTTATTTAAAGTGTGTGTGTGTTTTTTTTTTTTACAACATTGCAGTTTTAGTAATCACTGCTATCTACAGACGGCCCTGATTACTAATACTGGGCTTAGTGCTTGCTGGTATGGCCAGCACTAACCCCAACATCTATTACCTCGGCACCCACCACCACCAGGGGTGTCGGGAAGAGCCGGGTACCCGCAGGACCGGACCTTCTAAATTGAGGGTCCGGTTCTAGGGCAGCGGCAGGCTGTTACTGTTAGGCTGGGGAGGGCCAATAACCGTGTCCCTTCCCACCCTGGTAGTGCCAGGCTGCCGCTGCTGGTTGTATCTGGCTGGAGAAGGAAAAAAAAGGGGACCCCGCAACATTTTTAAAAAATCATTTAATTTTTTTTTTTTTTCAAATCCTTTAGACAGATTATCAGCAGCAGATCGGTGGAGGTCCAAAACCTGATTATCCCGCCAATTAGCTGTTTGAGAAGGCAGCACCGCTGGAAGTAGCATTGAGTTCTTCTCGTTGTTTCCCGCAGGCCAGTGACGTCAGAATTACTATCACTGGCCTGGGCTGATCCGATCCCAGGTCAGTGATAGTAGTTGTGACTAGTGATGAGCGAACTGTGGTGAGCGCGGTAATGTCTTTTGCAGGTCCTGCTGAAAGATCAAAGAAGAGGATACCGGCGGCGTGATCAAGTGGATGAGGTAAGCGTTTTTTTTTTACTATTTTAACCTCTCAATTGACATTTTATTTAGCTTTCTGTCTTAAGAATGCTATTATTTTCTGTCATAACCATGTTATAATGGAAAATAATAAAATCACCCAAACACAGAACTCGAACTTTAGTGAAAAAGTTGGAGTTTGGGTCGGGGTACCCGAACTCGCAAAGTTCGGTACGAACCCAAATTTTGCAGTTCAGGTTCGCTCAACCTTAGACGTGACATCATTGTCCTGCAGAAAACAGGAAGAAGGCCATAACACTACTACAAGCACCGCCTTCTCAAACAGCATCTGTCGGACCCCCACCGATTAGTGCTGATGATCTCTCCAAAGGATAGATCATTAGTAATAAAAGCTACAGAACCCCTTCAAGCAATTTTATTTAGTGAATCTTACTATAAAATAATATTTCTACCAAATTTGCAATGCTAAAATGTAACATACATGTTATCTTCTTGATTGCAGATATGGAAACATGCTTAGCGTGTCCTAAAGATCACTGGTCAAATGGAAGAAGAGATTTCTGCGTTCCAAGACCGATTGATTTCTTGTCTTATGGAGACACGCTGGGGTCATCACTAATTATTATAACGCTTACATTTTGCCTTGTGACTATCGTTGTGTTGGGGATATTTATAAAAAATAAGGATTCTCCAATTGTGAAAGCCAATAATCAGAACCTCAGCTTTATACTTCTCCTCTCACTCATCTTCTCATTCCTATGTCCTCTCTTATTCATTGGACGTCCCTCAGAAACATCATGTCTCCTCCGACAAGTGGCTTTTGGAATCATTTTTAGTCTTGCAGTTTCTTCCATTTTAGCTAAAACTGTCACTGTAGTCTTGGCTTTTCGAGCCATTAAACCAGGCAGGACACTGAGGCAGTGGATGAAGAGACATCTCTCCACATCTTTACTTGTTATAGGTTTATCTGGAGAACTTGTGATCTGTGTCCTCTGGTTATTTTATTCTCCACCAGTTCTAGATTATAACACTGAGATAGAGGCCGGAAAGATAATCTTACAATGTGATGAGGGATCTGCCATTGCTTTCTACTTGTCCATCGGCTACATTGGCTTTCTGGCCATGTTGAGCTTTATTGTAGCCTACTTTGCCAGGAATCTTCCAGACACCTTCAATGAGGCTCAGTACATCACCTTCAGCATGCTGGTCTTCTGCAGTGTGTGGATCTCCTTCATCCCGGCCTATCTCAGCACCAAGGGGAAATACATGGTGGCTGTGGAAGTTTTTGCCATCTCATCTTCCAGTGCTGGACTTCTGGGCTGTATCTTCATTCCCAAATGTTACATTATTCTAATGAGACCAGAACTGAACACAAAGTCTAATATAAGTGCCACAAGAAGACATTGCACAAGAGAATTTTGATTTGTATTTCAATGTATTACTCATTTCAAATTTACATTTGTATTATTAAGTTATATATCTATTCTCATATCAATCTGGATCTTCTTTTTTCTGTTTTTTTTTTTTTAATTAACTGTTTCTAAAACTATCAAATATGAATAACCTATTTTCTCCATCATATCGGAGTCTGCAAAATTTTAATTAAAGAAATATATAACCAACCTTACATTGTTTAACATTTTCCATTTTTAATCTTGGAAATATGAAATTTACCTATTTGCATAGAACTTTTAATCTCTTCTATTGTTGTCTTATCTGAAGAAATGTTCACCTACAGGAGTCCCCAGCTTTATTTTATTTTGTGGTTTTGTAGATTAATCTTAGATTATGGTTTCTGATTAGTTTCTGGAGCATAGATTCTTTCAGGTCACCTTGTACGCCGTAACATTATAGTCCAAGAAATGCGGCAATAACTTATTTCAATTCATAGAGTGTAAAATCATGACTCATGAACACGAGGTACTTCCCAGTTCTGTCTTCTCTTCATTATCTGGTCTTGGTAATTTCTTAAATTCAATCTTTAGTTACTGTACATACAGCACCCAGAGAACACTAGGTTTCCTGCCCCATACTCATGACTAGAGATGAGCAAAGTTATGAAAAATTTTGATTTGGCTGCTTCTTATTACTTTGACACGAAGCATAATCCTTTGAATGTAGTGAGCGTAATGATGGGGAACTGCGATTGTGCTGCCACCTCCATATCATTGAACCCCTCATTCATCGCTGATCGTGGCATCTGAGATTAAAATGAAGGCCTTTGAGCGGCTAATCCAGTTAAAAAAACAAAATACGTACCTCATCCATTTGATCACAGAGAGTCCATCTTGATTGCAGTCACCGCGGCCTGCCAGCTCTATAATGCGCATGTCACCCCGTGTGAGGTTTGTGCCTCATCATGCGCAAATGGATGAGATAAGAATGTTATATATATATATATATATATATATATATATATACACACACATGTTTATTTTTTGCCATTTCAGGAAAAACAGATTTGTTAACAAACTTTTCTGAAATTTGGATAGAAATCCACTTTGGATGCTTTGATTCGTTCAACACTGCTTACGACTTTTCAGAGGTCATGCCCCCTTCATTTTGAGTGCTGATGGGAAGTAGCTACTCATTTAAATAAATCTACTAACATCATACCTACTGCATGTAACCGTATATTATAAACAAAATTATTACATACATTAATATAAATAGGCTCAATTAAAAACACTGTAACTAGAATTTCTCTAAAATTCAATTTGGACAGTTTGCAGAATTTCCCAAAAATATGTGATTAGGTCTGAATTTGGTCGCATTAAAAAAACTGCTATTTCCTGGCTGCAGAGAACCTGTGTAGTGGTGTAGAACACTGTGCCTTGCAGAAACACGCATAGGGAGAGGGAGCATGGCCTAGCGAACACCCGAGATGGCCGCACTGTAGGAGAGATCCTTACTATACCCTGCTCCAGCCACGTTTAGAAGCATCGGGACCCAGCTCAAAAGCAGCAAAAGTTTGCTTATATTACCTTTAAGACAAAACGTATGCACCATGGTGAAAGGGAGGCAAATAAGCAAAAGCAAACAAGTCAGCAAACAAAAAGGGCAAGTACCAATAAAACCCCGAAACACCCCAAATCATTAACAACAAATATAGCAATAAAATCATTACTCTCCCTTCACCTAAATGACGCAGATGAAGAAGATGAGGCAAATTTATCTGATTCCTTCACTGTTTGCAGACCAAGAAGGGAGGACATTTCTAACTGGCAATGAAGTAGGAATTCAGAATAGTATTTTCCCCACAAACTATGGGTGTATTTGAACACATTCACACCTCAAATGAGATGATTACTGTGAACTTAAAGGGGTTATCCCACGAATAATGTAAAAAATGAAAATCAAACATCATATAGTACATGACAACCTCTTTCTAACGACGCTAGAACCAGCCCTGTACCTCACATGGATCCAGAGATCTCCACATTCATTACTCTGCTAGATTTATATCAATCTTTTCTGCTGCAGCTCAGGAGGCGTGTCTCAGCTCTCCCTATCACAGATCAAGAGGTGTGTCTCAGTTTTCCCTATCACAGCTCAGGAGGCGTGTCTCAGCTCTCCCTATCAGAGCTCAAGAGGCAGTTGAAAGATTAAACTGAGCATGTGCGGCCTTCTCAGTGAGCAGGTCAAAGAAATAAGAAATGAAGTGGTCCAATACAGATACATTTTACTGAATAACTCAGTAGCTATACAGAAATTTTAATTGCATGCAGTTACAATACTGTTCAGATCCAGGTGCTGGTTTGAGAACTATAGAATATTTTTCGTGAGACAACCCTTTTAATGAAAGATATGCTTTTGGCCCTAAACAGCTCTATAAAATCTGATATATCAAAAATATACAACTCCCTAACAGCTAATATTGACGATTTGGGAGACAGAGTGGGTCATACTGAACATAAAATTGCTGAATATGCAGGAGCTCACAACACCTTAGTGGATGCCCATAATTTATGGGCAGCGGAGACTGTAGATTACACAGCGCTTCTTCTACATTGTTCCTAATTTTCCCTCAAGTGGCAACAGTCTGATGAAGGCTCGAGATATGAACCGAAACGTGACTGAATAATTTTTCTTGCCGCAATACGAATAAACACTACAATTATTCAACACCATATCTTCGAGCCGGAGTATTTATTACTTGATTACGTTGGGGTGGGAACCCTACTTCGTGCTACTATAAGTAGTATCCGCCAAGTCATTCCATTGATGATCTTCAATCAAGGCGTAGATTCTTCAAGACTATCACATTCTTCAAGATCAATCACAGACTTCACCACATCTTATTATCACCTAGGAAACAACACAAGCATACGTGGGCGTAATCTGACACATTATAATGACTATTAAATCTCTTTCTCTGAATGTGAAAGGTGTCAACCATACATTCAAGAGAATATCTCTCTGGAAAGAGGCCAAGGCTAACATGGTAGATATTATATGCATACAAGAAACTCACCTCATTCAAGAAGACTCTACTAGGGTAATACATAAAGACTTTCCACATATAAATCCTTCCTGTGCAGAAAAAAAAGCAGGAGTTAGCATTGCCGTAAAGAAATCAGTAGCATTTGAAGAATTAGAGGTCCACAATGACAATAGGGGAAGAGTTCTTCCTCTAATTTGCAAGATAAACAATATAATCTATACTATATACAACATTTATAGCCCCAATGATAGACACATTTCCTTTTTGAATAAAATAAAAGGATCTACCTAAACTCACACCAACCCAACTAGATCAACAAAACTCTCCCTTTACATCCCAGGAAACCTCACAAACAATTTAGTCTTTGGAAAAAAAAAATCACCAGGACCAGATGGATTCACTAATGAATACTTCCAATAATTTTCCACTATACTCAATCCATATATGACAGACCTGTTTACTGAAGCAATAAAAGTAGGTTGTTTCCCAGCAGAAATGAGGCAAGCCACGATTATCACCATACCAAAACCTCACAAGAACCCGACTTTAGTCACTAACTATAGTCCTGTATCCCTAATAAACATAAAATCTAAAAAATTATATCTACAAGACTGAATTCTAAAGTCTCCAAACTGATAAAACCTAACCAACTAGGATTTGTTTCGGGAAGGCAAGCCTCAGATGGCACTAGACGACTCACTAACATATTACAATATATTCAAGAGAGTGGGATGCATTCTCTGCTGCTTTCTCTGGACGCAGAGAAGGCATTCAATAGACTCCATTGGGACTACATATTCCAGACTTTAGAAAAATTTGGATTCATGGGGCAGATTATGACAGCAATTAAAACCTTGTATCATACCCCATCAGCCAGAATACTAACAAATGGCATCTTGTCATCTCCTTTCAAAATATGTAATGGGACCAGGCAAGGGTTCTCTCTATCACCTATTCTTTTTATTTTAGTGATAGAACCATTTGCTGAAACTATTAGTCAATCCAACGAAATTATAGTGATATCGATAGGAGATTATTCCCACAAGATTAGTTTATTTGCAGACGATACTTTGCTTCACTAATCGAAGAGGAGCACTCGTAAATAAATTTGGTGAAGCCTCATATTATAAGGTAAATGAATCCAAATCTCTGATATTAGGCATGAATATACACACATTAGAAAAGATGATCATTCAGGCAACATGTTCATATACTTGGAAAGATTCTATGATACCATATTTGCAAGTAGGTATTAACTTGACCTTCCCAACGGATAACATGATCCAACATAATTATACCCCTTCTTATCGCGCAATTTCAAGAAAACATATCACATCTTTACTCAATTGAAACTTCTTGGTGGAGAAAAATGGTATTATATAAGATGATATTGCTCCCTAAAATTGTATACCTTTTCCAAACAATCCCTTTTGCTATTCCACCTTATATCATACAAAACCTCCAATCCTAAATGAACAAATACATATGGAATAATAAACAACCTAGGATAGCAATGAGTATCTTGAATAGATTTTAGGCAATCTGGAGGAATGGGCCTCCCAGATCTTACGACATATCACATGGCAAGCTTATTATATAAATCAATTGAATGGTGGAATGCAGACTCAGAATATTAAAATAGACAAATCGCCAGGACCGGATGGCATACACCCCCGTATCCTAAGAGAATTAAGTAATGTCATCGACAGACCCTTATTTCTGATATTTAAGGACTCTATACTGACAGGGAGTGTTCCACAGGATTGGCGCATAGCAAATGTGGTGCCAATATTCAAAAAGGTGGGCTTTGGCACAAAATTTCCCCCTCTCTATGGGTTCCAATGTAACCCTAAAAAATAACCTTTAATTAATTTCTCTCTAAAAAAACTGACACCACATCTAAAACTCTCACCAGGAGGTAGTCTCCCATGTAACCTATCTATTGTGGGTGTTGTGCCCGCGTTGTAAGGCGCGCAAGGTCCACCAGGACATATGTAGCAATTTGTTTGAAATTTAACATGTATGAGGGAAGGGGGGGCAGAGAGGGGCGATTATAACCCCTATCCTCAAACCCTCTATAGCGTCTCCTTCACACAGAGGAGTTAGAAGGTTGGGTATATGTTAATAGGCTGTGTCATACCCTATGGGGATCCTGTTTTGTTATACTATTTGATTTGTGCAAGCCCCACTATCAATAGTTACTACTTTGTTTATTTAGTAGGGTAATGCCTCCTCAGTGCATGATTGTACCTTGCACTGATACTATTTATCAGAATATATTGAATCTTGCAGGCAACCCCCTATATAGGGAACACACACACCTATTATACCCTGTGCAGGCCTTGTTCGGCTGCACTGAAGCTTAACCTGTATTGTCACACAACCATGCTCTATCGATCTAACCCTGTGCAGGCCTTAGGATGGCTGCACTATTGCTATCCTAACTATTGGTACACACCGCACAACGCAGGCACACATTCACACTCCGCCATTGTTTGTTATGAGAGACAGCCCCCTGTGTCTAAAATCACTGCGCACCCACTCCCGACATGTTTCGCCGCTATGCGGCTTTGTCAAGGGAAAAAACGGTACTGGCGTGCGCCCGTAGTCTAAGGGTCCTTTTAAAGCTCCCTCCTTCTACTCCTCCCCTCATCTCCACCCATACCTGCCAACCATGGATGGATGCCGCGCCCAGTCAGAGGCGGATACTTACCTTACTACAGGTATGGCTATCTCACCTGTTCCCTCCTCCATACGTCATTCCCTAGGCTGAACGGGGCGTGCGTGCGGATCGCTCCATGCCACGATGCCGATATACGCTGCGCATGCGCCAACACAGTTCATTGCTAAAGGCATACTGCAATGCTCGCATGTGTCACTATTGTGAAGGAACAATGCCTGTCACTTGTCTGTCCTATTCTGTGCATTTGAGCACATGAGTATATTGGCATCTATTAACCAATGCCTGCTGCGTTGTTAACAGCAGGCATTAATTAATTAGCCAGGGTGGGAGGGGCAGGGGGGAACCATTTATTAAAATTTTTACTAGCAACCTGTGTTCTTTATATTATTTTTGCCTACGTAATGGGGGAAGGGGGAGGGGGAGAGGAGGGACCCTCTAGGACACCCAAGACCAGCATGTTGTGTCGATATTAACATATATTATATCTATTTCTTTTATCGTAGCTTTGACATTATATGAAAGCTGAGAAGGAAAAGCCTTCATTGAGTCCGGCAGGACTTAAGGATCCCAATCTATGGATCCATTTTGCTTCTTCACGTAATAGTAATCTGTCAAGGTCCCCACTCCTTGGTCCTAATTTCATTTTTGTGATTCCCCAAAATTTCAGGACATCTGTATTGCCATTATGGACATACTTAATATGTCTATATAGGGGGGTATCTTTTTTGGTATTAATAGCACTCAAATGTCCGGATATTCATCTCCTAATCTCTTGTACTGTTTTTCCAACATATAATTTTGGACAGGTACAAGATGCTATATATACAATACCGCTCGTACGGCAATTAAAAAAATCATTTATAGTATATTCACGCCCATCCACTGGATTCCTGAACTTCTTTATTCTAGGAATATACCGACAGAACGAACACTGTCCACAAGGGAAAGAGCCCTTTGTCGTTATAGTAGACATATCTGTCTTCATCCTTTCTGTTGGTAAAAAGCTATGTACTAGTTCTTCCCTCAGATTTTTCCCCCTTCTATATGTGACACTGGGGTTAGTTGTTAATACTGGTCTCAAATCTGGGTCACTAGTCAGTATCTTCCAATGTTTTCTAAGAGGGAGCTTTAAAAGGACCCTTAGACTACGGGCGCACGCCAGTAC
>ONZH01024621.1:0-79057 GCA_900303285.1 Rhinella marina
TTTTAAATGTAACATGAACAAGTATACTGTATTTTCCATAGGTAAAACTGTGAAATGTTTAGAATTGTAATAGCTAACTGGTGTGGATATTGAAAGTATGTAGCACTTGTCATTGAGCAGGTGGACTATTATAGAAAGCATATGGCAGGAGAATTAATACAATTATACGAGAACACTTAACAGTTTTTGCAGCAATAACAACATTTTTGTTAGTGCCTGAAAGACGGGTTGTAAAAACTGTCAGTGAACTGTGCCAAGTACCACCTGGCATTGTTCTGTAGCTACGCCATGGTGCTCATTGGGTTTATCTTGGCACTTGCTACACAAGAATTATACACTGTAAACCATTCCAATGTAGTAAATGTGCCCATTCCTTTTTTACATTCCAATAAACATATCCGCTTCATCTAAATGTCATTTTTGCTTAATACACTGATGAGCAAAAGGGTAACAATGTTTTGAACTTTTAACGTTCAGGCTTCTTATCTCTCCATCCACTACAGCTTTAAAAGTGAGACTACCATCATTTTATAGACAATCATCTTGGCTATCTCTTACATAAATTGGACTTGCAACTATTTAGCATATGTATTAGTTATACAGATTCTTGTCATGTAACTGCATTGTTATTGTTTTGCTTCTGGTGGTGGAACAATCTTTTTCTTCTTGTATACTATGATGAGCAAATCTATTTGCTGCTTCGTAGATTCGTATCGAATCCTCCATTTTTCCTACTCCAAAGCGAATCTGGATTTTGTCAGATTCGCTTCGTATTATTCATAAATGTTCTTAAAATTTTGAACGCTAACGCTATGTATGCAACATATGCGTTCTTCTTGCGGGCCCCCGAAGCCCTGAAGCCAAGGAAAATGACGATATGCCCCCTCAAGAGTGGGAAGTTGAAGATACGCCCCCCTGAGAAGCGGGAAAAAAAAGCCCGGCCCACCGGGAACTATTTGCATATAGACAGTGAAGACTCCTCCTTCATTACTCCGCCCTCCTCTCCAGTTCAAGCCAGCATGGTGAAGCAACTGTGACCAAAGTGGGGGGGAAATGGACTTTGGGAACGAGTACCCCGAACCACCGCCCACTCCAGAGGTCAGAGGCGACCGCCCAGGAGGAGAACAACAACGACACCTTCCATGCAGCAGAATTCGATTGTGCCAACATCGGTGACAGCCCACGCCCAGACCCTATGGGACTACAAGAATGCGGTGGAGGACTGGGTCATCCAAGTACTGGACCATCCAAGGCCGGGAGACCTTACACTGGAGTGGCGAAAGGGAACCGTCCTGTGGTTTTCAGTGGAGCGAGGCTCTGGCTTTCTGGCGGATGACGAGGAGGGCAAGGAGTACTTTGTGGGCCGCAGGTCAGTGAAACAGCCATACCTGCCCCAACCCCGTCACAGCCTGTACATGGGGGATCAGGTGGAATACACCCCCATGGCATCCCTGAAAGGCCCCTTTGCTACCAGGGTTACCTTATTATCTAAGCCCCTGGTCGCTACATCACCACCAGAAGTTTGGCCGGAGGAAGTGTGCGCTGCCTACAGGAGTCACCTCCGTTTCAGGGAGAAGCCACAGCCGGAGCCTCTGATCCCTGGACTGCCACCACCACCATCACAGTCCTTTCAGTTGGGTCGTTTACGTTCCAGTCCACTGTGATACACCAGTACCAACTGCCCTGGAAAATGAAGTCAGCAGCAGCCAGGGGAGCTGGGGCTTCTTCCCTGGGTGCAACCTTGCCTCAACTACTGCAGCCAGAAGTCCTTACCCCTGCTGTCCCGGCAGGAGAAACCCGGAAAAGTAAAGGCGCAAGTTGCTGCAGCGCTCACCAGCGAGGTCCCAGTCAAGTCCGACTTCTGGCAGGGCAGTGGAGCTCCACCACGGCAGCCAGCTTGGCCTACAGGAGGCAGGAGCATCCTCTGATCTCATTCAGTAGTAGTTCAAGTGAGGAGTACTTCAGGTCCCTCATCTGAGGAACCCTTCTACTGGCTGAGTGATTTAAAGGACACCTCTGTAGGACCTATGGGAGCCACGCCATGGACTGCATCTGACGGGTGAGAGCTAGTTGGTACTTGTTTTGTTTGTTTAGTTTGTATTGCCCCCTGTTTGACTCTCACCCAGATGGACATGGCTTGTCAGTCTCCCCCCCCTACTCTGCAGAAAATTTCCAGCTGTGCCTAAGCGCGCCTATTTTCCTTTTTTACCCCCTCAGATTATTTGGGAGCCTGCTTTTCAAAAAGGGTTCTCTATTTGCTGCTATTTTATATTATCCATGTGGATTACACGTTACCTGTTTAGATTACAAAATTACCTCACGTGGATTACAATTTAATTTTGGACTGTGTTCCAGTGTTTTATCATGCCAAGCAGCCACGAGGAGAGATTCAAACGTATATCTGAGCCTTTTATGCTGGCGAATGTGAAATTGCACTAAAATGTTTGCGTAATTGTCTTTGCTGTATTTTAGCAATAATGTTTTTAAAGGTTCAGCAATGTTCAAGCACTTTAGCCCATTGTGTGTATTCTTTTTTAGGTACTGAAATGTGTCCTGTTATGCACTTATTATATTGTGTTTTTATTAAATCATGCACTTAGCCAGATAGCTAGCACCTTACTTTTCTACCTCATATGGACTGCCTCTAAAGACTGTACGCCGCAGCCTAGCGTGTATGACGCAATCGCAAGTCAATAGTACGGTAAGGATTTGTACGCACTTTGTACGCTAATGCTTATGTATTGCGTACTTTTAACAACACTGACTGTATGTTCTTTATTTGTGCAGGAATGTGTGCAAAACAATGATTATTTTTTAATGCAAATTCGACCGAATAAATTCATATTAAGAATGAATCTTGTCAGAAATTCGTTGATTATTCACCAAAGCGAATTTTGGATGATTTGCACATCTCTATTGTATACTTGCAAATTAAAACCGGTTCTCACAATCCCAATAGCTCAGTGTGTTATTAGGTTCATTCCCAAGTGAAAGGTCAGTGGTTTGAATCCAGGAGCAGCCATGAAGATTTCCCAGGAAAAGAGAAACAGCATCGTCCAGTTCTTCGCTGTATCTCGGCCAAGAAAATTGCCAAACTGCATCATGTGAGTGCCTTCACAGTTGGAAGAATATGAAATGAAATCCGTCCATCCATTCCAAAGCCAAGAGGTGGATGTCCAGGCAAAATATTGGAGTCAACAAGTCGGCTCATCACAAGGTCTAATAGTTCTGATGCGACAAACATGGCAGTGGAGGTGGGTTGTGTGCTTCGTAATAGTGAGATCACAGACATCCATGCAAGCACCATGCAACTTGCATTATTCAAGTCTGGAATGGTGGCCCAAAAAAAAGTGAAGAAGCCTCGACTTCAATATTGTCATAAGAGCTTCAGCCTAAGATGGTGGTGGAATGCCCATATCAAAAATTACCTAAAGAGAATAAATTACTGGAATTTTTTTTTTTAAATCTACAGTAAAATTTGAAAGGGATTTTTTTTTTGGGGGGGTGGTAGGGGGGTAGGGGACTTGAGATAATTCTTCTTTGAATTCGGCCAAAGATAATGGCTCATTCAAAATCTCCCTTTGCCATGCCTAAAATATCTTTTGAATACAATGCAATATGACCATAATATATTCTGAAGGAATATAAGGATTTATAAAAGATACAAATTTTGCAACAATGGACTCATTATCATACACAATTACACCTACACAATTTCTTATTGCTAGAATAGATTGAGGAGAACAGATTTTCTTTTATGATACTAGCAAGCAGTCTGCCATGTTTGGACTTATCCTCAAAGGAGAAAGAATCCAGTTGATTTTTATTTCTATGGCTTTGGCTGATAACCATTTATCACTTTGTGCTTTTTTCCCCAAAGAGTCATGTTTCACTTACAGTAGAAATAAAAAGTAGAAGCAAGCACAACGCAACAGCACTCTGCAAACATAGAATATGTTGACTAATACTGTATTCACTCTATAAAATGAATATGAGGTACATAGCAAATATATTTTGAACAAAATAATTTCTTCCCATCCATCACAGCAAGGCAACCTCATTCTGGATGGGAACCTACTCTGTGATACCACTCTCTCTATACCATCCGGCCTTAATTCAGGATAAGCAGGTTCCACATGTATACTGTGTCTGCTCCATTTGTTAATGCTCTCTGTACCAGCAGGCCTCCGAATTTAGGGAGAGCAGACTATAGCTATATACTGCACTAATTGAAAACGGCCTGTGAAAATGCATACTACAAGGACAAAAAACAAAAGTTAGTCAGCACCTCCTGCAAAATGAATTAAATGCGCAGGTGCAAAAGTAAATGCAAACACAATATAACAGAACTCTGTAAACATAGAAAATAAGAACTAATAATATATTCACTCTATAAAATGAATATGAGGTACTTAGCAAATATATTTGGATCAAAATCATTTGTGCCCATCCACCATGGCAAGGTGACCTTAATCTGGATGGGAACCTACCATTAGAAACAGTCACTTTCTTGTTTGTCCACGTACTCTTGTATCTTCAATTGTCTTCTAAGCATGGAGGTGGATTTTAAGTAAAGACCTCCTGCAATTGACTTGATGGTGTCCCAAATCATAATCGGGTCTGCTGAGCCTTTATTATATAAAATAAAAAAATTTAATTTCCTCCCTACCCCAAGATCCATCTTTTGATTGCAGTAAATATTCATCAGAATATTTGCAAATTTAAACTGGAAATTACAAATAATTAGAGACACGCCGAGTTCCATACCAACTGAATGGCAATTTTATTGACTAATACATTATGAGCCTACATGGAGAGTTTTAGAAAAGCAAGAAAAAAATCTTTTCCCAGGAATTTCTATCCATACGAATATCAGATTTATTTCTTATAACAGTCTGGGAAATGAGGAATCGGTGCCACTATATCTTTCAGTAAACTAATAACTATGTAATTCTAGTGCTGTAAGTTTTTTAAAATTCCCCAGAATTATAGCCAGTAGGTCAAGATTATTTTGGATAAAACCATTCATTTTCCCCTATATTGTGGTTAAAATGAAAACCATCAGGATCATCCACAGATGTCCAGTCTTTTTCGTTACACGCCACCCTCTTTCTCCAAGTTTTTGCAAATCAGTATGCTGACCTGTCTTGCATGACAGGAGAAGATGGAGTGGAAGGACTGAGTTACTTGAGGTTTAAACATCTTAAGGGTAGTCGGCTAAAAAAATGATATCTGATTTATAGTTCATTAACAAATTGAGGGCATCAATTCATTTCAATCTATTAAGAAAAACACTTGGATATTCCAAAAACTCCTACCCACCCTTTTATCAAAAAATGGTAGAGGGCCCCATATCTGATACACAATATCCCTCATAAAATAAAGGCCCCTCCACCTTGATGCACTTTTTGAGTCAAAGCCAGAGGTGGTTTGGAAAGTAATGAGAAATATAAAGGAAAGAGTTGTCCTTATCCTTCCTGCTGGACCCATGTCTGGCTTTGGCTCAAAAACTGGTGTGTGACACCATCCTTAACCACTTCCAGTCTGCCCATTGACTATAAATGTCCTGGTAGTGGATCTCTATCTCTGAATGGACGTTTTAAAACGTCCTTGAGCTTTGCCCCCTGTGTGCAGCACCTGTACATAGAAGCTCCATGACTCAGCTGCCTCCTGACAGCCAAGAACATGGAGCTTTAACCTGAGACCTTTTTTCCTGGCCTCCAGGCTTTTGATCACTCTGACAAGCTGTCAAAACCATCACAAATGCTTGTACTATCTCCCTCTCATTACTGCCGGTCACAGAGCAGTTTACAACCACATATGGGGTGTTTCTGCAAACTTCAGAATCAGGAAAATAAATATTCAGGTTTGATTTGCGGTTTAGGCTACTTTCACACCTGCGTTTGGACGGATCCGCACGCAATGCGCTTGCAAACGGATCCGTACGCAAATGCATTCGTTCGCATCCGTTCGCATCCATTCAGAACGGATCCGCATTGCCTATCTTTTACATAGGCAAAACGGATCCGTTCTGATCTCCATTGAAAGTTCCATAGGGAACGAATCCGCTCCCATTGACTTGCATTGGGGTGGAGACGGATCCGCCTCCATTCCGCTCGGTCAAGCGGACACCAAAACGCTGCATGCAGTGTTTTGGTGTCCGCATCCAGAGCGGAATGGAGGCGGAACGGAGGAAAACTGATGCATTCTGAAAGGATCCTTGAACGGATCTCACAAACGGATCCTGCTGATGCAGTTGTGAAAGTAGCCTTACCCTTGCTACCTTATAGGAAAAATGAATTAAAAATTGAAAATCTGCAAAAAATATATATTTATTTTTAAATTTCACCTTCCTTCTGTTTTAATTCTTTTGGGAAATCTAAAGGGTTAACAAACTTTGTAAAAATCAGTTTGGATTACATTGGGGGCTGTAGTTTCTAAAATATGTTCATTTATGGGAGGTTTCTATTATTTAAGCCCTCAAAGTCACTTTAGAACTGCAAAGGTCCTTTAAAATTAACTATTGGAAATTTTCATGGACATATGGTGAATGTTGATTAATAACAATTTTATTAGATATCCCTATGCAACTTAAAAGCAGAGAAATTCATATTTAAAAAATTGTGATTTTTTTTTCAAAATTTTCAGTAAATTTTGGATTTTTTTTTATAAATAAAGGTAAAATATATTGACTCAAATTTACCATTAACACAAAGTACAATGTGTCACAAGAAAACAGTCTATGAATGGCTTGGATAAGTAAAAGCGTTTCAAAGTTATTACCACATGAAGTGACACATGTCAGATTTGCAAAATTAGGCCTGGTCAGGAAGGGGGTAAATGGCCCGGATGGGAAGTGGTTAAACAGGATTTTTGGGATATTGATTGATGCCTTATACACAGGATACTATAGAAGTATTCTATTTGCATGACAGGAAACCTAATTATTTCAGAAGTCGCTAGATAGTGTGGATTAGTTTTGAGTGAAGCAAAGCACCCAAAGCACAATTTGGTCTGAGGTTTAAGAAAACTTTGATTCTAAACGAATCCAAATGTCCTAGCGCTTCGTAATAACAAATCAGCCTTCCTAAAATGGCGGCTGCACGTGTTAGAAAATGAAAGTAAGTGTAGAGGAGGCAAGTCCAGGAAAGCAAGATCATCCATAGTGCCGAGCAGCCAGCCAATATGTAGGTAGTCATACCCCTGTGATGGCACACGGTTGCCAGCATTTGTCTGTGAGCCGAGCATAGGGAAAGACGTAACAAGACACTCATTCACTAGGGACAGTGTTGCTGCAAACTGTTAATTAACAGAGATTGCAGGACAATATTGGAGAGGGAGAGTTCAGAGAGAGTGAAGGGAGAGCGTAGGAAACTGCTGAACTACAGACTGTGCTACAATTTATCGCCGTGTACATACTGTAACTGTGCAGTGCACAAAGAGTCATGACTAATCCATTCTGTTAGCTGTAGAGTTACAGTGCTGTCAGTATTACAGGCAGGTCTAATTTATCGCTGTGTACATAAGTGTGCAGTGCACCAATATTCATAGTTAATCCATTCTGTTAGCTGTAGAGTTACTGTGCGTCAGTATTACAGGCCATTATTACAGATTGGCCTGGGTGTACCTGATTCATAGCGATTAGTGAGGAATTAAATTGCAATAAATTGAATCTCTTGTCGAACTTTGGCCAAGCTGCTGAATCGAATTTTTCAAAACTTCACTCATCTCTAATGTGGAACCCGGAACGTGACCAAACAGCACTGAGAAACCCTCCATAGTTTTATTTGCAGTAGTGTTCTAGTCTACAAAGCTTAGAAAGACTATTATGGGTGAGTTCCTTGGTGGATGTTGGACACTACTGTGCTATAGCACGCCACACTGTTGAGCACGATTTTGTTCAAACCCTAGACCTGCATAACATTTCATTTGTAATAGCTACAATATGTGCAAAACAATATGACCCTATGCACAGTGCAGAGCACATAAAACGTAATAGCCTTTGCTTCTTAAAAGCCTCATGATTCACAAAACATCTAAATAAAAGGCAACAAACAAGATGTATATGAAACTGTATTTAATGGTCTAAAAGTCAAAGACCGTAATGGAAAAGATGTAAAGCATTCCACCGAAATAAGCAGGCCAGCTAATGGCACAGTAAGTCTCAAATCTATTAGGCTTGGGATATCTGAAACATCCAGGTCCATCTTGTTAATGGATTCTGTTAAACACATCATATTGATTATTTCCAAACCTGAGAATCTGTTTTGTCTCATTCTGCTGCCAAGGTAACCAGACAGCCAAGACTGGTTAGACAAGGCAGGCAAGCAAGGACATAAAGTAGGCAACTGAGCATTTTGCTTCCACCAGAAAAGTGAGACTAGTTAGATACTAAAGATCTTTGTAACCTGCAGAGGGTCCAGGTTGTGCCTTTACATTTAGTATTCTGATTGGGTCTAGACTACGGATAATAATGGTAATTAACAAATCCTATTTTTAGTCATGGGTGGGTTGGCAGGGGTTCAAAGCCGGATAGGAGCAGCTACTTTGAGGAACCATTTTTGTGAATAGAAAAACTGAGTAGCCCTTGCACTCTCCCTCCAATACTGTTCAGTGGTCATGTTATGATGGCGAGCTTGGTAAGTAAAACTTTGCAGAGATTTAGGGTGTGTTCCCACAATTTAAATACACAGTGAAGAATTCTGACATGTATTTTCAGTGGAATCCATGTCAGAAATCTAATGCTGACCCTGGATTTCTGCTGTGGATTTGTAGTTTGCCATGCTGCGGATGCGCACGTGGCTTAGCCCCATTTAAAAGGGGCAAATCCAGTGCGACTACGAGGATGCTTTCTGCATGAATTTCATATCACTTCATTTCTTTCCTTTTTTTCTGCAACACATACTTCAAATCCATGAAGAAAAAACAATCCATTGATTAGAACTATTGGGGAAAGGAATAAATGTGTTAACCCGGTATCCCGTGCCTGCGATTCTGTCTCCACACACAGATACAGATGCCGTGCTCCGTTACTCCTTCCCGCTGCTGCACGCCATGCTGACAGGCATGGGGAGCGGGGTTCTTAGCTGTGGTCTGCACTCCTGCCACCAGCATCTCCCTCCTGGCTCAGAGTTCCTTTGTGTGTTTAGGGTGTGTGCGGGCGTGTCTCTCTTCCTTATGTGAGGCAGCATGCGCACACCTCCCATCTTCTCCAGCCTATGGCTGGCCTGCAGGAGGTATTTAGCGGCGGCTCCTTCTACAGGAAGGCGCCTGGGCAACTTAGGTTTCTAGCTTGTCTAGTTCTCTTGTCATTCTGTGTACTGGACTTCAGATTACATTTTATGGACTTTGCCTGCCCTGACCCTGATCTACGCTTATGGACTTTGCCTGACTGCTACCTGCACTGACTTCTGCCTTTGTACCCTGACTACACTTCCATCTGATCAGCCTCTGGCCTCTAACACCCACTGGGTGTATTGTGTCACCTGGAGGTGAATCCAGTGGGTTCATACTCTGGTCCCCATTACCTCGTGTTCCAGTTTCCCTCTGAGGTATCACCTGGTACTCGCCTCTGGAAAGTCTCTCCTCACCATCAGAGGTATCATGTGAATAACAAGGGGTGTGCTCAGACATCACCCTCAGAGGGAGTTTGTCAGGTGGGGCAGCGGATTCTCACCCGCTGGTCACAATAACATGCAGATTATACACATATTTTGGAATATGTGTCAGAATCCACATGAAAAATTCCCTGTGTGGACATATCCCAAATTTTTATGTTTCATTCATTTTTGTGTCTCAAAAATAACAATTCCAGGGCATCTCTGTAATTCCTCCAGGAAAAAGGTGTGCAGCGACTGGGCTGCAGAGGTGTGTGTGAGTGAGTGTGGGTGTAATAGTTGTACTAATAGCTCTGAAGTTCCCTGGGCCAGTATGCAGTGATGGGAAGAGTGCACCTTCCCTTCGGGGCACTCTGGATTCCTCCTGCCTGATGACGGTTGAGGTGCCTTTGTGTTGCATGTTTTAAGATGCAAGGCAGGGTCTCAGTTGTCATGACACTAATATTTTTCAGTGCAATAGTAGTGAGGGAGGCAATGAGTAGTCAATTGTGCAGCAGAACAGTTCTTTACTGAAGAACTGAAATGCAAACAGATCAGCACAGTTCTTGCAATGGACAAGCAGTTCATATACCGAATGCACTTTGACAGATGTTACAGGTTTAACAGCTGCACAAGTAGTAACAGGCCAAAAGGTATATCTTTAAAATAGTCTTCCTTAATCTGTGCTTCACTAGCTGACTCTGAAATAAGCATCCAGACATAGTGTATATTTTAGATAATACAATGCAATCAAAGAGGGCAGGAGGAAAACTCTTCTGCTCCATTCTTTGAACAGGTTGATGTACTTCCAGTACAAGTCCACAAATTCCACCTTGTGATGTGGAAATTCTCACAGTGGGCCAAATTGTGCTTTTGGTTTGCTCAGCCACCAGAGGCTTCTCCTGAACACGGGTGTCATAGAGTCAATAAGTCCTTTTCATACAAGTTATCTCTACTGGTCTTTCCCGACACATATTTCTTGCATCTGGTCTGCTTTCTGTAGTTGTTCCAGCCCTATCCTGTGTGATATCAGGTCCAGGATGAGCTACATCTTTGCATGACTCACTTCACTGACCGACTTGAACTAACTAGAATGTTCTAATTCCTCTATTAAATAGAGATGGTATCACCAGCTCCATCTAGTGGTGGCTATGAATATAGTCTGCTAGTACCTTGTGTATATAGATACAAAAAAGGCATACATTACACAGAAAAATATGGGCCATTTACCCCCTTCCTGACCAGGCCTAATTTTGCAAATCTGACATGTGTCACTTAATGTGGTAATAACTTTGGAACGCTTTTACTTATCCAAGCGATTCTGAGATTGCTTTCTTGTGACACATTGTGCTTCACGTTAATGGTAAATTTGAGTCGATAAGTTTTAATTTTATTTAGAAAAAATCCAAAAGTTAACGAAAATTAGAAAAAATTCACTGTCTTCTAAATTTGAATCTCTCTGCTTTTAAGACAGTGATACCCCATAAAATACTTTTTAATTTACATTCCCCATACAGTATGTCTACTTTACGTTGGCATCATTTTGGTAGTGTCATTTTATATTTTTAGGACAGTAGAAGGTTTAGAATTTGACGCAATTTTTGCAAATTTGCAAAATCAACTTTTTAAAGGACCAGTTCAGTTCTGAAGTCACTTTATGGGGCTTACATAATAGAAACCACCCATAAATTACCCCATTTTAGAAAATACACCCCTCAAACTATTCAAAACTGATTTTAGAAATGTTGTTAACCCTTTAAGTATTCCACAAGAATTAAAGCAAAATAGATGTGAAATTTCAAAATTTCACTTTTTTTTCTTCAGATTTTCCATTTTAACCCTTTCGCGCCCGGAGGTTTTTTCGGTTATGCATTTTCGTTTTGCGCTCCCTGCCTTCAAACAGCCATAACTCTTTTATTTTTCTGTTCACATAGCTGTATGAGGGCTTGCTTTTTGCGGGACAAGTTGTACTTTCCAACACCACCATTTAATATTGCATACGGTGTAGTGGGAAGCGGGAAAAAAATTCCAAACCGGGTGAAATTGCAAAGAAAACGCTATTCCGCTACAGTTCTACGGGTTTCTTATTTACAGCGTTCGATGTGCATTAAAACTGATCCATTACTTTCATTCTACTGGTCAGTACGAATCCGGCAATACCTAATATGTATAGTTTTTCCTGCGTTTTCATAGTGATAAAATAATTAGAAAGTTGCCCCTTTTTTTTTTTTCCTTGTCAAATCTTGACCCCTATAACTTTTTGGTATTTATGTGTACAGAGCTGTATGGGGACTCATTTTTTGCGGGACGATCTGAAGTTTTTATTGATACCATTCTGGGGTGTGTATGACTTTTTGATAACTTTTTATTTAATTTTTTTTAGAAAAAAAAAGCGACAAAAAACGGCAAATCGCCATATGGACGCTTTTTTTCCGCCACACAATTCGCCGTATTGGAATTTTTTTTTTATATTTTAAAAGTATGGGCGTTTTCGGTCACGGTGATACCCATGATGTCTATATTTATTGTTATTTAGGTATTTATTTTTTAATTATACGGAAACGGGGGGTGATTTGAACTTTTATATCTTTTTTATTTTTTATATATTTTTTAACATTTTTTTTTTTATTTTTTTTTTACTATTTGAAAGCTCAAATATGGGCTGATATATTGTGGCTTTTATTTTTTTTCTTTATGAGCAATCATGGATTTTATAGACTCAGAAATCCAAGAATTGCTCATTTCTTATCCTGGCCTGCCATCTAGTGGCCAGAATAAGAATTGCACTTTGAAAACTGTAATCCTCACCAGAGAGGATTACAGTTTTCATATGGTGTACAGACACCCCGATTGGCCACACGGGGTGTCTGTACACCACCCGGAAGCGAATGCTTCCGGGTTGAGACGCAACTAGATGCCGTGATCACGTGTGATCACGGCATCTAAACTCCCAGGAAGACGCCGCCGATGGCGGTAAGTAGCGGCAAGTCTCTGCTGTTAGAGACTTGCCGGCCATGACGCCCGCCGCACTTGCGAAGGGGTTAATCATTTTTTTCCTGTAACACATCAAGGGTTAACAACAAAACAAAACTCAATATTTATTACCCCGATTCTGCAGTTTGCAGAAACACCCCACATGTGGTCATTATTTGGGGATACGCTAGGGCTCAGAAGGGGAGGAGCAGCATCTGCATTTTCTAACATGGAATTTTCTGTCATGGTTTTTAGGAGAGGTAACTTTTTAATTTTTTTGTGGACTGAGCTGCGTGAGGGCTTATTTTTTTGCGGGACAAGCTCTGCTTTTTATTGGCACCATTTTGGGGTACATCCGGCTTTCTGATCACTTTTTAATCTAATTTTTGGGAGGTTAACTAAAAAAAAAAAAAGCAGTTTAGGGGCATTTTTCTATATTTTTTTTTTACACCGTTCACTTGATGGGTAGATCATGCAATATTTTTGTAGAGCCAGTTGTTACGGATGCAACGATACCAAACATGTCTATGTTTTATTTTTTATTTTTTTTTACGTTTGACACAATAAGAGCATTTTTAGAAAAAAAATCATGTTTTTGTGTTGCAATTTTTTAAGAGCCATTTTTTTTTTCATTTTTCTGGCTATGATCTTGTGTGGGGGCTCATTTTTTGCGAGATGAGGTGACATTTTTATTGCTACCATTTTGGGATGCATACGACTTTTTTTTTACTGTTTTTTGGTAGGTGAGGCGACAAAAAAAAGCTCTGTTGGCATAATTTTTACTAGATTTTTTTTACGCAGTTTACTTGATGGGGTAGATTATGTGATATTTTTATATTGCCGGTTGTTGCGGACGCGGTGATACCAAATATGTCTATTTTATTTATTTATTTTTATTTGTAACATTTTTTTAATGACATATTTGGGGGAAATTTATTTTTTATATGTGATTTTTTTTTATAATACTCTTTATTTTTTTTTTAATTGTTTTATTTTTTATTTTACACTTTGTGTCCCCCATAAGGTCATACAAGACCTCAGGGGGACATTTAACTTCACTTATTTTTTTTATTTTTTTTTACACTTGATTTCTCCTGTAACTGGGACTGACATAGTAGCCCCAGTTACAGGGGAAATACATCCCCAGAGAGGCTGTACAGCATAATACTATGCTGTACAGCCTCAGTGCAGGGCTGATCGGGTCTATGAGAGACCCGGCAGCCCCTGCACTCTCCTGGCCCTGGCGATCACGTGACCGCCGGGCCGGAACAGGAAGAGCAATAGCGATGTGTATACAGCGATCTACAAGTCACTGACAGCAGGTACCCCACTGTGCAGCTGCACGACTAGCGTGCAGCTGCTATCTCTGAATGGACGTTCAGAAACGTCCATTCAGAGATGACTAACCACTTCCTGGACGTTTATATACTATGGGCAGATGGAAAGTGGTTAAAGATAAGCTGTCCTTGGCATTTGACTCTTGGTGTCTGAATCACCTTAAAACAAACACATGCAAGCTTCCATATGCATAATAGTATCATGACTTTTCAATAACACATTTTTATTCTTAATTCAAGGTGGTAGGCACACCTCTCACTGGTATGTATAGAATAGAAATTTATTCACATAAAATGCATATACAATACTTGCCTAAAATATAATAAATGATGCATCTAAAAACAAACAAGAAAATAGATATAAGAATACACATAAATATCCAGGCACAAATGTCTGTGATAGCCTTAATCCATTTTGTATGGCATAATCTGATATAAAACTCTGTAATTTCACTGTAGTCCTGAGTTTCTGGGTATGCCAGGATTTGGTATACAGGTATTTAATTAACAGTTCTTATGTATTTTCCGGATTCCTAGTCCATTATTTCATCGAATTCACTCTCTCTTTTGAGTGAAATAGATTTAATTACGGCAGTCAGATCCTCATAGAACCCGCATTCACATTGCTATATACTGTTCCCAGTACGGTAGAGTAGCGCTCCACAATATTGCTACATGAGATAACTTATTCACTTTTGTTACTCACGTGTACTCCTTTCTTTAATGTACCGGAGTAATAAAACCTTTTTAGGTAGAGCACCCTCCATTATATACATAGCACACGGCTGAGAGCTACCGGAACTCTATAGTATACACAAAAAAACATTTTTATTCTTGACTACTGCAGAGAGAAACGGGTTATGCACAACAATAAAATAAGCCCTTCTCACTGCATAGTGTAAAAGCGAACCTAGTGACTTCTGTGCTTGACAGTAACATATGAGCGATGTCTCTTAAAGGCACTGTCCATGACAAAGTCCAGGGTTTAGGGCAGGGATCAGTAACTTTCAGCACTCCAGCTACTGTGACTCCTATAGAAGTGAATGAAGGATTCTGGCAGAAACAGCTGGATTACCAGAGGATACTGATCCCTGGTTTTGGGAATAACAGTCCGCAGGGGAAAAGTCCATCCCTGGTGGAAAATGTTCTTCGCTTATTCTGAACATCATATCTCTACTGGCTTAAATACATTGATAAATCTACTGCTTCCCCCTTACGCAATATTTAATAAAACTCTATGCCTTCAGCGACCATTAGGTGGAGCTCAGTGCATAAGAATTTATAGGGTTACCAGTGCCTTGATTAGAAGCTGTAAACGATCTGTGTGAATGGAGCTCCCCATAGTGTTGGCCAATGGAAAGTGCAGTAAATCTATGTTGGGAATAGGAGAAGCAATTCAGCAATAGGCTCCCTTTTGCTCCAGGCCCCATAGCACTCGTGCTCTGCCCCCAGTAAGTTCACTGTTTTATGTGAACTAGTGGTGACTGTCTATAAATGAAGCTCACTCCATTGTAGTTTATAGGAGTTGCTAGGCTGGTACTACACCTATAATCTAAAAAGGAGAGATCCATGCCTGTTCATCTTCTTTCTGCAGTACTAATTGAAGGAGATGGGGACCCCTATTAGCCCAATGGTTGGGAGTAGAGATGAGCAAACGTGCTCGTAAAGAGCACTGTACCGCTTGGCTCCCCTGCGCCCTGCGTCGGGTGAGGAGGACGGAAGCGGCTGCCTGCGCCCATGCGAGCGCAGGGGAGCCGAGCGGTACAGTGCTCATTACGAGCACGTTCGCTCATCTCTAGTTGGGAGTCCTGGAAGTGGAACCTACACCTGTTATAAAAAGGTATGATACAGTATGCTATAAATGTCTCAGATGTGAATAGTGACTTAACTCTTTTGGGACACGGCCTGTTTTTAATTATCCTTTTTTCCTTCCTTACTTTCAAAGAGCCATCATTTTCTACCAAGGTTTTTTGAATTTTTATATATTTGATGGTGTTCACCGTGCACTAAAAAGTTACATGATGTTCTTATTCTGCAGGTTAGTACGATTACAGTTATACCAAATTTGAATAGGTTTTATTTTGTTCTATTTCTGTACTACTTTTAAAAAATCAAAATGTTTGATTAAAAAATGTAAATTGTCTTTGCATTGAAATTTTCTGACAACCATACATTTTATATATTTTCATTTACAGAGTTGTATGTGGGCTTGCTATTTGAGAGGTGAACTGTAGATTTTACTGGTACCATTTTTTGATTACTTTTATTCAATTTTTTTTATTCGCTATGTTTCTATGGAGCCCTATCACTGGTAGCGCTCCATAGGAATGTATGCCTTCCTAATGCTTGAGGCCACCACAGAGAATGAACAATTTCCCTGATCTTGGAGCAGGGAAGCTGTTCTGGCCTGGGAGAGTAGGGCTCCTGGGGAAAGGTGCTTCAGACACTGTGGTCACAATCGACCATGACATCTGAGAGGTTAAATGACAGGGATCAGCATCATCGCTGATCCCACTTATTGATGCTGTGCATGGAGTGCGCTCAGCTCGTGAAGCTGCTTCATACTCCTTACAGTGCACCATAATGTAACTGTACGTCATGGTGCGCTCAAGAGTAAATCTCAATGCCGCCTGTTGGAGCAGTTCAACATGACATTGTGGCCCTTGGACCAGAAAAGTCTGTGCATCCCTAGTTCAGTGCCTGTTTAACTGTTTATAGCCTGATTCAGGCACTTTTTGTTCTTGTTCTGGTCTTGTGAAATTTTCGATCTTTTGCCATTTACTGCCATTCAAAGCTTTTGGAAGACAGAAAAGAAATAAACACATGGCAATCATCAAATATATATTGAAATATAATTTCATTTTTAATCCATGCTAAAAGTTTCTGAAATAAATGACAACTGTAAAAATATGAAAACTAAAAAATATGAATTGACAATAGAGACACATGCAATGTGATTTCAGCTGCTGACATATTTCATGTATAATCATGTTTATTCCAAATATATTCAGTGAACGATCAGATAGAGTTGTAGTTTCTTTATTTTCTTCTCTTCTGTTCATGATGCACTTATTAGAATCCACATACATTAACTCCTGAATGACAAGGCCTGGAAAGGCTTCAGTGACCAGGAAAAGCTTCAGTCTTTTGTGATTTAGCTGATTTACCGTTTCTAACTATTTTATTTCTTGGACTGCCAAAATTATTTTTGCAAATTTCTTTAAATGTGACCCCTAAGCCTCTTTATTAAAATGTTTTTTAGAGATTATATTTCTTTTTTAGCTCCATTTTGGGAAATGTAAAAGTTTTTAAAAATTCACATTCAAAAAGGTAGTTTATTAAGTATCATATCATAGATGCCCACTGAACAACAGCTAAGGATGGATGCTAACAGACGCTAGTAATGGATGCCCGCTGACCGAAAATACTAGATGGACAGTAATAGATGTTTGCCCATTATGGATGCCCATTGACTGACATTAACAGCCGCCGACTGACCTACAGTTACAGAAAGACACTAACAGATGCCTATTAATGGACGTTCACCAACCAACAATGAACAGACAGTAATGTATGTCTAATAACTAGTGTTGAGCGAAGCGAAGCATTCAAAGCGGAATACGGTTTGAAGTTTAGGAAAACTTTGATTCGCAACTAATCCGAATTTCATCGCACTTCGTGTTAATGAATCAGTTTTTCCTAAAATGGTGGGTTGGTGTTACAAAGTGAAAGTAAGAAGCCCGGGAATGTGAGATGCCTCATAATTCTGTGCAGCCAGCCAGTCCACAGGTAGCCATCCCCTGTGATGTCATAGTCCTATAAAACCCTCATCCTGTGTGGTCTCCGCCATTGTCCTGTGAGCTGAGCATAGGGAGAGACGTGGCAAGCACTCGTGCTAGGAATAGTATGGCTGAAAACGATTAATAGAAGAATATTGGAGAGGGAGACTGCAGGGAGAGTGTATCGCAATGTGCAACGTTCCAGTGCACCGACATTCAGAGTTAATCAGTTGTTTTAGTGATACAGTTACTGTGCCTCAGTATTAAAGGCAGGTGTAATATATCACCGTGTACATCACATTCTAGTGCACCGACATTCAGAGTTAATCTGTTATTTTACTGATACAGTTACTGCACACTATGACCCATAGATGCCTGGGTCCTCCAACGGAACGGGCAGTGGTAAAAATGTTGATGTAGCCGACACATGTAGCAGTAAAAGAAGGGGTGGCGGTAGCAGATGCAGCAACAGGCCAGAGCTGCTACTATCATCCAGTGGTCATGTTTTGACCAACAATCCAGCTGTACTGGGATGGTTCACACGCTCTTCAACATCATCTCAAGTGACAAGAGATGCATACAGACAGGAATCAGTGGATTCCTCTGAAACTACTCTTAGTTGGCATGGCCCAGAAACTGCCTCTATGCCCTAACCTGTCCTAAGCTTGCCTCTTGCCTGCTCCTTCTGCTAGCCAAGTAATGGTAGCTGTCGGCTCTGCTCAGCTTTTCAGTGACCATGAGCTTTGTAAGGACAGTCAGCAGTTACAGGGCAGCATAGACTTGGAAGAGAGGTCCGCTGTGAACTTCTTTAGGCATGCATCTACCCATGATGACAGTCAGGTGGGTGCACATGTTGCGAGAGGTCAGGGACATGCCCAAGAGACAAGTGAGGGTGACACAAGTGGCAACCAAGCATGTGTAGATGATGTAGCCGATCGTACCTGGGAGCCGGATGAAGAGGGGGCATTGTCATCATCAGGGGGTGAGGGTGGCAGCATGCCCATGAGCTGACAGGATGGAAGTGTGCCTGTGAGGCAGCAGGGTGGAAGCAGTGGGAGATCTGGAGCCGAACGAGGGAGGGGTACACCGTCTGCTACACAGGAGACTACCTGTGAGGAACACACTAGCAGTGCATGGGCTCATAAATGCCGCGGCAGGCAGGCATCACACATCAGTCACTGGGGGATGTTAGCATGGTGGTATGCAGGATGTGTGGGCAGTAGGTGAGGTGCAGCCAGGGTGCTAATGGCATGGCATGGGAAAACTGTGCCACTCATTTTAAGTTACAGCCTGATGCAGAAACTGCTGCATCTTCCACCGGCCCGCACCCCCTCTCCAGCAGTCAGGACTCATCAATGTCAGCAGACGGAGGCTGTCATTCCTTCCCATCGACTTTAATGTAATTTATTGCTCCTCATACTCCTCCTCCTCATCACTTGTTTCGACAGCAATCGATCACTGAGTTTGCCATGGCATGCTTTCCTGCCCAGCCAGTAGTATGGCATCAGAGCGGGTGTTCAGTGCGTGGGGGCATAGTTACCTAACTATTCCTCCCAAAATGTTGAGAGACTAACCTTCAGAAAGATTAATCAGGTGTGGATCAACCTGGATTTCCAGACACGGTGCCTTATGCAACAGAATAGATCATTCTGCCACTAATGATCATACTGTAGTGTGCTGCCACACCGGAATTTTCTGCACATTCTGATGCTGTCACCCTCCTGATACCACCCACCTGCTGCCTCTACTACCATTCCTACAATGGGGCTTCGTGGCCTACTGATATGTACATGTTACATTTTTACAGGGATATGCATGACCCTAGGTCTTGCTATAACACTGCTGTTGTTGGGTTCTTCTATTACTGTGACCACCACCATCTTGTGCTATATGTCGCTGCTCCTGCCCCCTCTCTCTGCTCTGTCATGGGGTCACTATTGTCACTGTTACTGCCACTGCTGCTGCTGCCACTCCCCACTCTGTTATGGGGCCACTATTAGCCCTATTTGGCTGTGTTGACATATTATTCCATTCTTCTGATCCACCAGAAGGACAGAAAAAAAATGGATCCTGTATTTTGGACATCCGTAAGGCCTTGTTCACACGGTCAGTATTAGGTCAGTATTAGGTCAGTATTTTGCATCAGTATTTGATCAGTATTTTTAAGCCTAAAGAAGGAGTGGGTCAAAAACACAGAAGAGATGCAACTATTTCCTTTACATATTATTAGTGTTGAGTGAATCGGGTTCAGACTGTTGTGATCTGAACTCGATTTGTTTAAAAACTTCACTTATAATATGCGCTCTGTACCGCAGCTAAAAGTATGGGCTCCGCTGAGGCCTTCTTCTTCTAGCTACAAGTAACGCAAGACTTGCTTTGTCTCGTGCCTGGGCCGTCACAGTTCGGTTCTGCACGTACATGTACATGTACTGTTTCCAAATCCGAAGCTGAACTTGGGTTTGTGCCTCATTAACAAAGCATCACCTGGCATTCAAAAGGTCAAACAAATTTAGCTTTTTCTCCAAAAACATGCTCTTCTTTAAACCTTATGGTAAGTGTGGAAAATTACCAGCTTTTCATTATTAGCTAGAAAGTCCCAAATATCTCTCAGTGTTCATTAACCCTTTCCACAGTGATATGCCAACGCAGTGCAAATGAACAGAATGCCACAACAAATATATATACAAATATATATCAGCAAACAAATACTATGCAGTTACACCGTATTAAACAGTATAAGTCAGTGCAAGTTAACCCCATAAAGTGAAATAAAGTAAAAAGTTGATGACTTTGCATAGTGGTAACAGGGACAAATGTTCAGACTTCAAAGTACCCTAGCTCCAGGGCACTACATAGAAAGTTTAAAAGGGCTTGCCTATTTCTTTAACTTCATTAGACTGCAATGAAAAGGAAAATGTGAAGCCATGCTGACTTCTACATTAAATTCTACAGTTACAGCAGCACTGAACGTTGATACAACGTGCTACCTGCACCTATCATGTATTTATTACATATCCAAAAATATTTAAAATGGGAATATCCCTTTTATGGTACGTAGGTAGAACTTGCAGACGAAGTATAAACTAAGTAAATAGCTTTCACTTTAAAATTAAGTAATATAACTTTCATTGATTGAATTTTTAATATACAGAGTGAGTTGGGGATGGGCTGGGAAGTTTTTCTGTTTCTTTTGTTGACTTACAAAGTGCCAATAAAAACAACTAGATTATAAAATAAGTAAAGCAAATAAGTACTGTAGTCATAATGGCTGTAATATATTCCGCTTCTTCAGGCTGGGATGTGATACAACAATCTATTTATAAAATGAAATGCACAAGCACAGCACTAAAACCATTATTTCCTCTTATGTGGTCTCACGTCTGCTTCTATAGACACAACAAGCCTGATATTAGCACATGTAAATTACATTTATAGAAGTAGCTAATCTACAGCATAACTGAGGAAGAGAATGTAATATAATGCATTCCCCAGTTTGCATACAAAGAAATCAAAACCCAGGACTAAGGTCTCTCAGTATTCTACATTCTAGCTGCAAGCATATTTATCTGTTAGAATTGCTCTAACATAGAGAGAAGAGAAGGAAATCTGTCTCAGTGTTATATAACAGACAAATCAGAGAATTCTATTGCCTATGAATTTTTGTACGTGGTAAAATAGTAAAATGTCCTCAATTGTTACAAATCTAATATATAAAGCTGAGTGTTTGTGTGTGTGTGTGTGTGTGTGTCTGCTAAAAGAATCCGCACCGCTGCAGCTACAATCACAAAATTTGGCACACATGTACATCAGGTGTCCGGGAAGGTTTTAGAACAGTTTTCATCTCTCCAGGACGTACTGTTCCTGAGATATTCCCAAAAAATGCATTAGCCAATAGTAGCCTGGTCACATGACCCTTATCAGCCAATAGAAGCTCACAGGCAGTCTCCACACACCAGGTTTCTATGACAACCTAGCCAGTTCACTGCTGTAGGTCTGCATTAAAGAGGCAGAGCACTGTGGATGACAATGGTAAGGGGTATTTTGGTTACCATAAATATAACTTATGTTTTAGACTAATTCATCATCAATCATTACCTCATATAATGTAAATTTCACATATTCACTGTTCAGTAGTAATAAAAGATGTATTCTTCCACTGCTACCCACCTTCCTCCTAAATTACTATGGCATCGACCTGTAATTCAGGCCACTGTGAAAAGAAGGACTTAAAAGCCCCACCCCTAGATCCCACTAAGTCACGCCTCTGACTCAGTCAGGCCACGCCCATTCCATGTCGCATTTGACCGGGATTAAAAATATAGGTAAAAATCACCTTCTTTCAGCTGCAGGGGTGGGGGAGGGTGACTTTACATGCTGTATAATATACAGTATAATCCGTACACCATGCTGTATAGTATACAGTATAATCCGTACACCATGCTGTATAGTATAGAGTATAATCCGTACACCATGCTGTATAGTATACAGTATAATCCGTACACCATGCTATATAGTACACAGTATAATCCGTACTCCATGCTGTATAGTATAGAGTATAATCCGTTCACCATGCTGTAGAGTATACAGTAGTAAGTTATAGAAAACCGCGGCACTCACTGTCTTCAAATGCAGTAACAAGTTTATTCACCAACCAGGCGATGTTTCGGCTACAAGAGCCTTTTTCAAGCAAGTGTACAAGAGCCATACAGACATATATATAGGTGATAACCACATGTGATTGGGTGAAATCAGGCGAGATACCAGCCCACCTGGCTGGTTCCACCCATACATGACAGTAAAGTGCAAACAGTAAACAACAACCCTATTAGCAAGAATCTACAGTAGTATATAAACAGAATGTGATCAAAATCAATATGCATACCACAATCCCATAATGCGATTCCTGGATTCCAGTTCGAGTCCAGTCCGTATGTGTCGGCGTTCCGACAATCAGACTGCGCATGCGCACTTAAGCGCTCGTAGTCTATAGAAACCCCCTGAGGAGATCTCAATTCTATGAGGTTGCGTCTGCCATATCAAGCAAGTCTCAGTACCCATCTCTAAGAGACGCAAGCCCAGAGACATAGAGAGTTTGGTGCTATTCCCGATCCGGTGTTTAAAATGTACTGTTGGATCGGAGGGAACGTCCTGCACATGCGCCTGCCGTATCTTAGCAATATAGACGCTCATCAAAAGACAGGCGTCTAGAATGTATTGGCAAACGGGAATGGGAGTAAATATTCGGCATAGAGGACAACCATTGTTGAGGAAAGCGGGACCGTTTGTAAAGAGGGAGGGTATATAACGAAACCTAGACAGTCCAGTGTACATAGCCCTGTAACGTTACACTTTTATTACGCAGTTCACTTACTGGGGAAAGACCTTAAAATATGTATTTAAGTATATGGGCTGAGAAACACACAAACAAGTGTGACGTCATGAGTGCTCCTATTAACCAAGGACATCACTCCTGGTTACAGGGGGCTAAAACTGTCACCACACACTCACATACCCACCATCCCCTCTAAGTACCCGTCCTCGATTGAGTGTAAGGGGCTAGAGGGGGGAGACATTTACAACTACAGCCCTGGGGTATATGCCCCTCATACCTAAAGAAAGGGGGACATTTTTATAAACACAAAGAGGCGAACGTACACCATAATCAATGGTGCTTGTCAACCCCTAGGTGTCCACCTTGTACTGGTCCAAAAGTACCCAGTGTTAGTAAACTCGAAAATGGGTCCTGTGACACTGAACCGTCGGTCAATGGTAACCTCAAAATTTACATGTATCGTCCCTCTGTGATTAATCACGTGGTCCACATCCTGAAAGGTCCTCCAATGGGGTCCTGTTACCGTCTCACCAGGAGATTTCTTTATGAATGTGGTATGTCCTAAAGATAAGAAGAACCATTATTAATAAATATTGTGACTATTGTGAAAGAATAAAAATTACACAGCTAAGCCGGGCACTAAACTTAAGATCACTTAAAATCACAGCATAGTCAAATTCAGCAGAGTCCAAATGGGGCCTAGAAGAGGGAGCCCACCCTAAATTCCCTATTGAGGCCCTTAGGTTCCATAGTGTCCAATTCAAAAATCCATTTTAGTTCCAGTCGTTTGAGAAAACGTTCTCTGTTGCCTCCCCGACGGAGGGGCGGTATACCATCAATAATTCTATATCTCAACTGCGAGACATTATGTTTCAATTTCAGAAAATGTTCCGGTACAGATAGTTCCATAAGGTTAATATCCTTTTTACCCAATAGTTTGCGAATGGTATACCTGTGTTGATTAATCCTCAGTTTGCACGGCTGAGTGGTTTGTCCCACATAAAGCAGTCCACACGGGCATTGCAAAAGATAAACAACATAGTCCGATGAGCAGGTGTAAAAATCTGTGATCTTATAGCATTTTCCTGATCTCGGATGAGAGAAGGAGTTACCTTTTAAAAGGCTATTACAATTACAGCAGCTCAAGCAAGGGTAGCAGCCTTTTTTAGACATCCTAGGTCTGTTCTCCCTGGACACATCCGCTCGTACTAGTCTATCCCCTAGGTTTCTAGACCTTCGAAATGACATTAAAGGGGAGTCTGAAATTCTTCTATTCCCGGGTAAAATTGGGATAGTATGTGCCTGTTTTGTCTCAAGACCTGAGTTATACGTCTGCTCTCTGATGTATATGTGGAGACAAAGGGTATGCGTTTCTCCCTTGTATGTGCCTGAGGAGATGTAAGTAATTGTGTCTGATCCTGTTCCTTCACTCTTGTAAAATGTCTCCTAATCAGGTTCCTAGGAT
This sequence comes from Rhinella marina, assembly GCA_900303285.1. NCBI lineage: Eukaryota > Metazoa > Chordata > Amphibia > Anura > Bufonidae > Rhinella > Rhinella marina. The sequence goes on from ONZH01024621.1 coordinate 24,483, forward strand.
ACCTACGTTTAATGAACCTATCACTCATCTGGTTCAATCTGTTATCCATCAGTTCCTCATCAGACACAATACGTCTGACTCGCAATAGTTGGCTGTAGGGGAGTGACTCTACCATGTTTCTCGGATGCGAACTTTCAAAAAGAAGCATATTGTTCCTATCTGTTGACTTAATATGTAGATCTGTTTTAAGAATACTGTCATGTACATATACCAGAGTATCCAGAAATTGCATTGATTGTTGTGAATGGACCACAGTAAATTTAAGATCTGAGTGTATAGAGTTAATATAGTATAGTATAGTATACAGTGTAATCCGTACACCATGCTGTATAGTATACAGTATAATCCGTACACCATGCTGTATAGCATACAGTATAATCCGTACACCATGCTGTATAGTATACAGTATAATCTGTACACCATGCTGTATAGTATACAGTATAATCCCTACACCATGCTGTATAATATACAGTATAATCCGTACACCATGCTGTATAATATACAGTATAATCCGTACACCATGCTGTATAATATACAGTATAATCCGTACACTATGCTGTATAATATACAGTATAATCCCTACACCATGCTGTATAATATACAGTATAATCCCTACACCATGCTGTATAGTATACTGTACAGTATAATCCCTACACCATGCTGTATAGTATACAGTATAATCCCTACACCATGCTGTATAATATACAGTATAATCCCTACACCATGCTGTATAATATACAGTATAATCTCTACACCATGCTGTATAATATACAGTATACTCCCTACACCATGCTGTATAATATACAGTATAATCCCTACACCATGCTGTATAATGTACAGTATACCCCCTACACCATGCTATATAATATACAGTATAATCCCTACACCATGCTGTATAATATACAGTATAATCCATCCTTGTGGCTGCCCCATTCAGTATAACGTCTCCTTAATTTTAAAAAAATAAATAAATAAATCAGTAGCTCATGTATACATGTCTTTATTGGCAAATGGGGGTGTGGCATGGGAGGAGCCAGGGCAGCATGTGGGATGGGCCGGGGTAGTGGGCAGGGTTAGGGGCCCTATTCAGATTCTTGCTATGGGGCCCAATGATTTCTATGTATGCCCCTGCTCTATGGGGTTATACAGAGGGAGGATACTACCTCTGCTTTCTGATTTGTGCCCCTGTGGCAAAACTGGGAACCGCCTGGAGCCTTGTGAAGGCTCCTAGACGTGTCATGGCTAGCTGCCTCTTTGTGGTACAGCTTCACAGACAGCCTGTAGGAATCCCATAGACAGCAATAGTATTGCATATTCAAGTCCCCTAAAGGGACTAAAATTGATAGTAAAAAAATGTTGTTGTTTTTTTAAAAATAGAAAAACAAAAATATTAAAAACTGAAATCACCCACTTTCCCATTTTTAAATATTAAACTTGGAATGACGAAGTCAGCATGGTGTAGCGAACAATCTCGGTAGTAGGCACTGTTCTTATGAACATTTTATAGAACAGTTTATCACAATTTCATAGGCTGCTCGTATATAGGGGTAAACAGGCCACGAGTGTGTCATACCAAACGGATCCGTCCCCACTGACTTGCAGTCGGGTGAGGAGGGCGGATCCGGATGGCTGCAGCCTTTCAAGCGCAGGGGATCCAAGCACTACAGTGCTCGTTACAAGCACGTTCACTCAACTCTATTTATGACCTCTTAATAATTTAGACATAAGGGTTATTAGATGACTGACACAAAGTGAAATTAGGATGCATACAGCTAGAAAAACAGTTAACCCTTTGTGACAGAACAGCTCAAGAATTTTAATAAAGACCAATTCAAATTGAAATAATTTTTAGCCCCAAATGAGTAAAATGCAATCATAAAAAAATTGTCCCCAAAAGGTGTACATAACCTTTAATGGCTACCTAGTAAAGACGCATGTGACCTCCCTCCCTGCTGTACAGGCTGTGTTACAGTAGGTGACATAGGTATTGAGCTATTCTCTCCTAAAAGAAAAGCCTTTAGAGGAGAATGCCTTTGGACTAGAGATGAAAGAGTCAACTGCCCATAAATTCATCTGCAAAATGAACCCGAATCTTTTCAGGTTTGCGTCTGATGAATTCAGTAAAATGACATGTAGTGCTATTTTAATGCACATGTCAGTGGGAAAAAACACGACGGAGGAAGAAGAAGGGTGCTTACATGATCCTGTGATGAGACAGTGAGACAACAGGCAGGTAGGTGCCCTAGCAGGACGACTAGAATATCATTCTGTATTAGGCCAGGAATGAGGTTGAATTGGTGTAGCCAAGGGTGCACCACCAATGAGGACAGGTGAGGCGATCGCTTAAGGCAGGACTAAGTAGGGGGAAGAAGGGGGCAGCGGAAGAGCCATGGGCAATGAGCGCTTTCATTGTGGCAAAGGGAATAGGTTAAGAAATTGGCACTGGGGGGGGCACTGTTTCAGTTTTCACCTCAGGCAGCAGAAAGGCTAGGTGCACCCCTGGGTGTAGCAATATCTGGCAGAAAACAATCTTTGCGACAGTGTGCAGTAACAATCAAGCTTCTATTCTAGTGTCAGGGACAGTGACGGGAAAGACTAGAAAGAATTGTGTAACATAGGGAAGGGCAGAAAAGCTTTCAACCAAGGAGTGAGGACCTGAGGATGGGTGAGCCTGGCACAGGCAATGCCTTCTAGCTGCAGTTACTGCTTTATAATACAGCTGCAGCTGCTGCAAAACTTCAAAGGCCCTGCAAGGATATCTGTTTTTGCCAAACCTGAGGTTTCCCTAGGCTTATTGCTAGTTTATTCCCAGTACATTTAGCATTATGCTGCTGTGCAAACTGATGAACAAGAACAATTAGTGTACATTTTCAGTGTTTCAGTGTATCATATCTGTCCATGCTAAATGCATTGCCTTGTGGCAGAAGCATTTTACAGCAATAATGTCATTTGCTGCTGAGCTATTTTTTTTTTTCACAGCAACATTGTTTTTAAATGTATTGCATTGTTGTAAATTACACTGTACGCAGAATTCAAATGGCTTTCCCTGAATAGTTCAACTCTTGGTGTGTGTGTGTGTGTGTGTGTGTGTGTGTGTGTGTGTGTATGGGAGGGGTCAGGGGTGTAGCTAGAACTGACTGGGCCCCACAGCAAATTTTTGTATGGGGCCCCCCCGCCAAACACACACTTCTTTGCAACCCCCTTATTCCATGAAAACCCCACACATGTGGCTATTTTGCGCTTTTTTAAATGTATTTACTGTAATTTTTAGCATCCATTTTGACAAGGGGCACATGATCGCTGCAGCCGATGACTGGCCGCAGTGGTGATGTGTCATGGCACATGTCCCACTTACAAGCTTCATGGATGACACATCACTGCTGCAACCAGTAATTGGCTACAGTGGTCAAGTGCCCCCCTGTTTGGAGACCCAGGACTTGCACAAATGGCTGATATGCTAATTATGGCACATTTACATATATACACACCCGATGTCAGCCCAGGACTATCCTAGAACCGCTTGTGTGTATATGTAAGTGTGCCAAAGAAAGCACTAGTACACAGCGCAGCAGCGGGCAGAGAGGGGAGGCTGCTATATACCGCATGCTATAGTACAGGAAGCTGGCAGAGGAAGAAGTGGGCAGAGGCTGGGATCAGCATGCAGCTGCCGGGTAGCCATCCCACCCTCTGCCAGCCTCCTGTATTATAGCATGCATGCAGTGAAAAATGGATAGGTGAACAAGGCCTAAGATCTCATCCCCAATCCACAAGATAGAGGATAAGTATCTGATTGGTGGGGATCTGACCACCGGAAATCAGAAGAAGATCACAGTTCCTTTCTAGCAGTCGGATGGACCCCAACTGATCTTTCCCCTATCCTGTGGATACGTTCTTATGGTGGGACAACCCCTTACTGTACAAAAATAAACAATTCTGGAATACATTATGACGCATACATTTAAAAAAAAAATATATATATATATATATATACACACACATATTTGTGTCTCCCTCTCTCTCTATATATATATACACACATGTTATATGTGTGTGTGTGTATATATATATATATATATATATATATATATATACAGTATATATATTTATATAGAGACAGAGAGAGACACACACATATATGTAGAGAGATACGCACACATGCATATATATGTGTGTGTGTCTCTCTCTTTACATATATATATACACACACACACACACACACACACACACTATATATAGACAGACACACACATATACATATATATATATAGAGAGAGAGAGAGAAAGAAAGACATGCACACACACATTATATACAGAAAGACAGACTGGCACATGTGTGTGTGTGTTAGGGTGGCCACCGGCTTCATCTCAAAAAGGAGGACATTTTCGGCCACACCCCCAATCTGCTAAACCACGCACCAATCTGCTAAACCACGCCCCCAATCTGCTAAACCACGCCCCCAATCAGCTCGTACACCGTCACCCATCACACTTCCCCTGGCTCTTACCACACATACACAGGTCGGATGGGGATCTGGCACCCCCACCCCCACCACGTGAAAATTCAAGCCAGTAAGCCTAACTATAAAAATACCGCTCTAGTATGGTTAGAATAAAGAGGATTGTTCAGTAATTAAAAATAAAATATGGCAGATGGAAAAGAAATCCACAATTCTCAGCTGTTCCCTCCCTGCCATTGAATGCTTTGGTTATATGGCTGCAGTGGTGACGCCTGTGACACGCTGGACTTTCTGGCATCATTGCTGCTGCCACGTAAACAAAGACTGACAGGCATGTAATGGGCGAGTGTGCAGATCTGTCATAGTGCTGGTGATGTGCACACTGATGGGCAGGTGTATGTCATGTAACCGCTGCAGCCAGTTCTCAGCATTAGAGCACTGATTGGCTGCAGCAGTAACATACCATATACCGGCAGGTGACACATATCTGGATGGACATTACATTCACCAGCACCAAACATACAAGATGATACAGCATCACTTACCTCTTACATCCAGTGACGTCTTCCTGATGTAGATCTTCTCTTTTCTCATCTTCTCTATTTGGCCCACACCGCCATGACACTTCTTTCAGCTCCATCTTCTCTCTGCCACAAAGACATCATAGACTACCCACTTTTACTGTTATCCTGCTGCTGCCTAAAATACTGCCTAAAATAGTCCCATTAGTAATAGTGCCCCAATAGTGATAATGCTCCACCAGTATCCCTTTTTAGCAGTAGTGCCCTCCATATTGTACTAATAATAGTAACACCCCCAATAGTACCCCTGGTAGTAGTAATAATTCCCCATAATAGAAACCATTTTCCCATAGTGCCTCCAGTAGTGCTCCCAGAAATAATAAGGACCTGCTGTAATGGTCCTCAAATCAGCCCACTGTGCCCCCTTCAGACCTCAGATCAGCCCACTGTGCCCCCTTCAGACCTCAGATCAGCCCACTGTGCCCCCTTCAGACCTCAGATCAGCCCACTGTGCCCCCTTCAGACCTCAGATCAGCCCACTGTGCCCCCTTCAGACCTCAGATCAGCCCACTGTGCCCCCTTCAGACCTCAGATCAGCCTGTAGTGCCCCCTTCAGACCTCAGATCAGCCCACTGTGCCCCCTTCAGACCTCAGATCAGCCTGTAGTGCCCCCTTCAGACCTCAGATCAGCCTGTAGTGCCCCCTTCAGACCTCAGATCAGCCTGTAGTGCCCCCTTCAGACCTCAGATCAGCCCACTGTGCCCCACTAAAAAAAAAAAAAAAAAATCTTACCTCAGCCTGCGCTGCTGCTGGTCGAGGCACGCCGCACTTACACAAGTTGGAGTCTGGAGACAGTTGGAGTCAGGCTCAGGCGAGGGCGGCAAGCAAGAAGATAGCCGCAAGGCCCACAAGCGATCCAACCTCGGGACAAGTCCGTGCGCCGCCGTCACGCGCCACCGCGCCCGCCTGCACAATTTATTGCCGGCGCCAACGGCAAGACGGAGGCAGCGCAGTGACGTCAACCAATCAGGAGGAAGCTTTCACTCTGCGCTGCGCTCTGCTGGCCTGTGACGTCACGTCACAGGCCAGCAGAGCGCAGCGCACAGTGAAAGCTTCCTCCTGATTGGTTGGGGGATACTTAAAGGGACATCACCGCCCGAAAGGAGGACAACTAGCAGTCCGTCTTGGCCTAGCGCCGGATGGCGGACAATGAGTTTAAAAACCGGACTGTCCGGCTTAAAACCGGACGTCTGGCCACCCTAGTGTGTGTGTGTGTATATATATATATATACTAGGGTGGCCAGACGTCCGGTTTTAGGCCGGACAGTTTGGTTTTTAGACTCCTGGTCCTCCGTGCGGCGCAAGGCCAGGACGGACGGCCAGAAGTCCGCCTTTTTTGTGGTTATGGGTGACGGGACGGCGGGCGTAGTCACTTTAAGTATCCCCGACCCCATGGCAGGAGGCAGGGCCTGGCAGCACGTCCAGATCACACAGCGCGCTGTGTGACGTGACGTCACAACGTCATTAGCGCTGCTGCCCAGCCAATTCTAATTTCTGCAGGCCAGAATGGAGGAGCGCAGGTGCCACTTGCAGACACTGCCCAGCGCCCACTCTACTCACTGGCGTCTTGTCTGGCCCAGCCATCCACACCACGATCCCGGATCCCACCACTTCTCCCTCTCTGACTGCCAGGCCCAGGCATAGTCAGTCAGCGTCTGAGCCTGAGCCAGCCCACTAGGCACAAGGACCTAGGCCCAGGTACTACTGGTATCTTCCGTATATTATTATATATGTACAGCTAGTATCAGTTATACATCTTCTGGCATATTATATAATATACCAGAAGATGTATAACTTATACAAGCTGTACATATATAATTATATACAGGAGATACCCAGGTTATACCAGCATGGTCCATATCACTGTATACAAGAAGATGTATAACTTACAGTATACCAGCTGTACATATATAATTAAATACAGGAGATACCCAGGTTATACCAGCATGGTCCATATCACTGTATACAAGAATATGTATAATTTATACCAGTGGTACATATATAATTATATACAGGAGATACCCAGGTTATACCAACATGCTCCATATCACTATATACAAGAAGATGTATAACTTATACCAGCTGTACATATATAATTATATACAGGAGATCCCAAGTTATACCAGCATGGTCCATATCATCATATACAAGAAGATGTTATACCGTATAACATCGTCTTGTATATAGTGATATGGAGCATGCTGGTATAACCTGGGCATGTGCTGTATATAATTATATATGTACAGCTAATATAACCTGGGTATCTCCTGTATATAATTATATATGTACAGCTGGTATAAGTTATACATCTTGTATATAGTGATATGAACCATGCTGGTATAACCTGGGTATCTCCTGTATATAATTATATATGTACATCTGGTATAACCTGGGTATCTCCTGTATATAATTATATATGTACAGCTGGTATAAGTTATACATCTTCTTGTTTATAGTAACATGGACCATGCTGGTATAACCTGGGTATCTCCTGTATATAATTATATATGTACAGCTGGTATAAGTTATACATCTTGTATATAGTGATATGAACCATGCTGGTATAACCTGGGTATCTCCTGTATATAATTATATATGTACATCTGGTATAACCTGGGTATCTCCTGTATATAATTATATATGTACAGCTGGTATAAGTTATACATCTTCTTGTATATAGTGATATGGAGCATGCTGGTATAACCTGGGTATCTCCTGTATATAATTATATATGTACAGTTGGTATAAGTTATACATCTTCTTGTATATAGTGACATGGACCATGCTGGTATAACCTGGGTATCTCCTGTATATAATTATATATGTACAGCTGGTATAAGTTATACATCTTGAATATAGTGATATGGACCATGCTGGTATAACCTGGGTATCTCCTGTATATAATTATACTAGCTGAAGGACCCGGCTTCGCCTGGGTATATTTGATCTATTTCATTTAATGTTTGTGTGTGTGACGTAAAAAAAATATCGAGAGTGACCTCTTCAGAAGCCCGCCCCTTATAACTGTGACCTCCACAGCAGCTAGAGTGGCCACTGTCTTCACCCCAGAAAGCCAGACCTCACCGGCCATTCCCCCAAACGTAAAACAGTGCCCTTGGTTACCATGAAGACACACCACTAAACATGAGGCCACACCCCCTGGCTCCGTGAAGACACGGAGGAGAAGCTGCCTGAGCGTGAGCTACTGAAATGGTGGACATCCCTACGTCCATCCAGGCACTGTGCTGGACTGAGGACAGGGAGCCAGATAACCGGACTGTACAACCTAAAGCCGGACAACTGGCCACCCTAACATCAGCCTGCCCCTAGGGTGGCCAGAGGTCCAGTTTTAGGCTGGACAGTCTGGCTTTCAGACTCCCTGTCCACTGTCCGGCGCAGTGCCTGGACAGACACAGGGATGTCCACCCTTTCAGTAGCTCACGCTCAGACAGCTTCTCCTCCGTGTCTTCATTGAACCAGGGGGCGTGGCCTCGTGTTTAGGGGTGTGGCTTCATGGGGACCGGTGGCATGGATTCACGTAAGGGGAAGGCTGGACATTCTGGCTTTCAGACTACCTGTCCTCTGTCATGCGCAGGGCCTGGATGGACACAGGGGGCGTGTTGTGTGTGGAGGCTGCCTGTGAGCTTCTATTGGCTGATAAGGGTCATGTGACCAGGCTCCTATTGGCTAATGCATGTTTTGGGAATATCTCAGGAACGGTACGTCCTGGAGAGCTGAAAACTGTTCTAAAACCTTCCCGGACACCTGATGTACATGTGTGCCAAATTTTGTGATTGTAGCTGCAGCGGTGCAGATTCCTTTAGCGGACATACACACACACACACTCAGCTTTATATATTAGATATGTACAGCTGGTATAAGTTATACATCTTCTTGTATATATTGATATGGACCATACTGGTATAACCTGGGTATCTCCTGTATATAATTATATATGTACAGCTAGTATTAGTTATACATCTTCTTGTATATAGTGATATGGAGCATGCTGGTATAACCTGGGTTTTTCCTGTATATAATGCGCAGTAAGTAAAGCGTAAGTGTAATACAGTACTAGCAGTGTATGAGATTAAACAAATCTCACTTTTATTTTGTTTTGTTCCATACGGAAATTGACCTGCCATGCTGATTTAGAAATCCTCAGCATGTCAATTTTTGGTATGAGTTTTGTTTTTTTTCCCCAGTTCTCCAGAGGCAGTTAAAGGGGTTGTCCTGCCATTTATATAGATCAGCTGTCAGAGTGCCGCTTCCTGGTCATTACACTACTCGTCGTCTCATGTGGAGCGATGGAGTAGTGTAATTACAAGCACTAGTACAAGTACAGTATGTATTCTGTCTATTGTATCGCGCATGCTGTAATATTAAAGCATTGTCCGTCACTGTCCCCGGTACGATGTCCTCCATTTTGGGTTGTGATGTCCTCCTTTTTGGGGTTGTGGAAGTGGCCACCCTAATATATACACACAGAGATAGACACACATATATATACACATATACTGTACATATACAGATACACATGTGTAAACATACATACATGTATACATTACATACCATTTGCACAGTACTCAGATGACATGAACACACTTCACATATAAACCTACTATTTTGCAGGGGGAGTCCATCAGATAAAGCTGTAGCTCCCGAGTATCAGGTACAGGGCAGACCCGGGATCCTCAGTAGCTGCAGACATTCTTCCCTCACCCTCCGTCTCGACACAGCAGTGAGGAGGGAAGTCAGTTGCAGCGTGTGAAGGGGGCGGGGCAGTGGTTAAGGCAGCACAGTAAAGGTGGTATTATCAGGCTGCAGCTAAGTGTAGTGTAACTTCTTCCGATCTAGTACTGCTTGGGGCCCCTTCTGAGCTCGGGCCCCGAAGCAGCTGCTTCCGCTGCTTCCCTGGTAGCTACGCCACTGGGAGGGGTCATTTAACAATAATACAAGTGTGCAACACATGTTTTTCCAATTCAGTAGGTACTGTTTTAAATCTTTGATTGAAAAAAACTGAAATAGTAGTCTGATATCTGTGACAGGGCATCTCCAGACAGTTCAAGTGTTGATGTGGGGTGCAAAAATAGAATTTCAATAGTGTCAACTTGTGTTTTACAATCCAGGGGGTACAATTTCAAATCTCTGAAGTAGTAGTAGTTGTTGTATTAGTAATAGTACTAGGCGGCAGTTCTCCCTGGCTTCAAAAAGACGTATCATTATCATTGAGGAAAAGGAGGATTAGATTGTGGATTGGATGGCAGACTCCTCCTCTCAGTCACATCAGGATGATGTTTAGGTGACTTCTGACACCATGCCTTGGAGCCAGGGTTCAGAGCATTCCTGCTCCTCCTCCTCACATCATCAGAGAAGCCTTTTTTGGTAGAGTCTTCTTTGTCTTCACTGCCCCCTCCTAGTGGAGCACCTTCTTTTTTCTTAAGAAGAGGCAACAAAATCCCACCATATACTTCAGCAGATAGTCAAGTGTGTTCTCACACATGTCATTAACAGGGAGACTGTCAGTGTTTGGTCTACCCTGAGGAGGAGGATGTGGGGGACCCCATGTATAGCCGTGCTAGCTAGTGTATAGCAGCAGCACCTGTAGGCACAGTGGTGGAAGTAGTGCCAGTGGTAGTGACAGTAGCACTCTGGGCAAACACAAAGCCAGGAATTGGGAGGTGGACCAGGGAGTCCACTACGAGATGCAGATGTAGCCAGCATTAAAGGGGTTCTCCAGGCTTTTAATATGGATTACTTATCCTCAGGATAGTTCATCAATATCAGATGTGGGGAAGTCCGACACAAAAATCAGCCCGGGCCACCGGGAACTATTTATTTGCAAGTACAGGGAGTGAACACTCCTCCCTCATTACTCTGCCCTCCTCTCCAGTTAAAGCCAGCGGTGAACAAGATACCACAGCATGGCAAAACAACTGCGACCAAAGTGGGGAGAGATGGTGTTTGGTAGCAAGTACCCCGACCCACCGTCTAGTTCAGAGGAGATCACAGTTTCACAATTGGCCAAGAGAATCTCACCGACTCCTGACTCGATGTTCGCCGTGCCAGCTGGTGCGGCAGAGGCGGCTGGAGTGTCCACTCCGCCACCCAGGAGAACAACAACACCTTCCATGCAGAAGAATCCCATTGTGCCTGCATCAGTGACGGCCCATGCCCAGACCCTATAGGACAGGCATCCCCAAACTGCAGCCCTCCAGCTGTTGTAAAACTACAACTCCCACCATGCCCTGCTATAGGCTGATAGCTGTAGGCTGTCCGGGCATGCTGGAGTTGTAGTTTTGCAACATCTGGAGGGACGCAGTTTGGGGATGCCTGCTATAGGGCTACAAGAATGCGGTGGAGGACTGGGTCATCCAAGTACTGGACCATCCGAGGCCGGTAGACCTTACACTGGAACGACGTAAGGGAACCATCCTATGGTTTTCAGTGGAGCAAGGCTGTGGCTTCCTTGCGGACGGGATCAGGTGAAATATACCCCCATGGCATCCCTGAAAGGCCCCTTTGCTACCGGGGTTACCTTATTGTCTAAGCCCCTGGCACCTCCATCACCACCAGAAGTTTGGCCAGAGGCGCAAGTGGCTGCAGCGCTCACCAGTGTGACCACCACCCGGTCAAGTACAAATTCTGGCAGAAGAGGGCAGTGGAGCTCAACCATGGCAGCCAGCTTGGCCTACAGGAGGCAGGAGTGTCCTCTAATGTCATTTAGCAGCAGTTCCAGCGAGGAGGACTTCAGGTCCCTCATCTGAGGAACCCTTCTACCAGCTGTCAGTCTGGCTGATTTAAAGGACACCTCTGGAGCACTCTATACTGACAGGGAGTGTTCCAGAGGATTGGCGCATAGCAAATGTGGTGCCAATATTCAAAAAGGGTCCAAAAACAGAGCCCGGGAACTATAGGCCGGTAAGTTTAACATCTGTCGTGGGTAAACTGTTTCAAGGTTTTCTAAGAGATGCTATCTTGGAGTTCCTCAATGAAAATAAGCAAATAACTCCATATCAGCATGGCTTCATGAGGGATCGGTCATGTCAAACTAATTTAATACGTTTCTATGAGGAGGTAAGTTCTAGACTGGACCGCGAAGAATCAATGGATGTCATATATCTGGACTTCTCCAAAGCATTTGACACTGTACCACATAAAAGGTTAGTATATAAAATGAGAATGCTTGGCCTGGGAGAAAATGTCTGTATGTGCGTAAGTAACTGGCTCAGTGATAGAAAACAGAGGGTGGTTATTAACGGCACACACTCAGATTGGATCACTGTCACTAGTGGGGTACCACAGGGGTCAGTATTAGGCCCTATTCTCTTCAATATATTTATTAATGATCTTGTAGAAGGCTTGCACAGTAAAATATCAATTTTTGCAGATGACACTAAACTGTGTAAAGTAATTAACACAGAAGTGGAAAGTACACTGCTACAGATGGACCTAGATAGATTGGAGGCTTGGGCAGAGAAGTGGCAGATGAGGTTTAACACTGACAAATGTAAGGTTATGCACATAGGAAGGAATAATACAAGTCACCAGTACATACTAAATGGTAAAACACTGGGTAGCACTGACTTGGAAAAGGACCTAGGAATTTTAGTGAACAACAAACTAAGCTGTAGAAACCAGTGTCAGACAGCTGCTGCCAAGGCCAATAAGATAATGGGTTGCATCAAAAGAGGCGTAGATGCCCATGATGAAAACATAGTCCTGCCACTCTACAAATCACATGGAGTATTGTGTACAGTTCTGGGCTCCTGTGAACAAGGCAGACATAGCAGAGCTGGAGAGGGTTCAGAGGAGGGCAACTAAAGTCATAACTGGAATGGGTGGACTACAGTACCCAGAAAGATTATGAAAATGAGGGTTATTCACTTTAGAAAAAAGACGACTGAGGGGAGATCTAATAACAATGTATAAATATATCAGGGGTCAGTACAGAGATCGCTCCCATGATCTTTTTATCCCCAGGACTGTGACGAGGGGACATCCCCTGCGCCTGGAGGAAAGAAGGTTTGTCCACAAACATAGAAGAGGATTCTTTACGGTAAGAGCAGTAAGACTATGGAACTATCTGCCTGAGGAGGTGGTGATGGTAAGTTCACTAAAAGAGTTTAAAAGGGGTCTGGATGTATTTTTGGAGAGTAATAACATTACAGGTTATAGTTACTAGAGATGGGTTGTTGATCCAGGGAGTAATTCTGATTGCCTGATTGGGGTCGGGAAGGATTTTTTTCCCCTAAAGTGAGAAAAATTGGCTTCTACCTCACAGGGGTTTTTTGCCTTCCTCTGGATCAACTTGCAGGATAACAGGCCGAACTGGATGGACAGATGTCTTTTTTCGGCCTTATAAACTATGTTACTATGTTACTTATGGGAGCCACAACATGGACTGCACCTGACTGGTGAGAGCTAGTTGGCACATTTTTAATTTATCTTGTTTTTATTGTCCCCAGTTTGACTCTCACCCAGATGGACATGGCTTGTCAGGGCTTGTCCTCCCACTCTGCAGAAAATTCCCAGTTGCGCCTAAGCGCGCCTATTCCTCCCCCCCCCCTTTTCTCAGGTTACTTGGGGGCCCCCTTTGCAAAAGGGTTCTCTATTTGCTGCTATTTTATATTATCTATGTGGATTACACGTTACCTGTTTGGATTACAAAATTAGCTCACGTGGATTACAACTGAATTTTGGACTATGTTCCAGTGTTTTATGCCAAGCAGCCATGAGGAGAGACTCAAACATATATCTGAGCCTATTATGCTTGCAAATGTGAAATTGATTTTACTAAAATGTTTGCATAAGTATGTCTTTGCAGTATTTTAGCAATAATGTTTTTACAGGTTCAGCAATGTTCAAGAACTTTAGCCCATTGTGTGTATTCTTTTTCAGGTACTGCAATGTGTCCTATTATGCACTTATTGTATGGTGTTTTTAGTAAATTATGTACTTAGCCGGATAGCTAGTACTTTTCTACCTCATATAGACTGCCTCTGCTGAGGACTGTACACCGCGGCCTAGCCTCGTGCGTGCGTATGACGCAATCGTGAATCAATAGTACGCTAAGGATTTGTACACACTTTGTATGCTAATGCTTACGCATTCAGTTCAGTAGCGTACTTTTGTTGCTAATCCACTACTGCCACCACTATTAACTCTATACATCTGTTGCTACTACCACTACTACCACAGATTCCACCCATAGAAAACTGATTGTATGTACCATGCTGTGCTGCTTCTGTTGATGCTGCTATTGTAGCCATGTGCCTCTTATTACCCTACCCTTTCCACATCCACACTAAACTGCTGAACTGCTGCTCCCAATAAAGGCTCCTGTACACGACCGTATCTGTTTTTTCGGATTCGCAAAACACAGATACTAGCTGAGAGCCTGACACCATTTTTTTTCTCTTGTAGAAGTGTCCTATTCTTGTCTGCAAAACTGACAGAATTTTTTGCAGAGCCTTGGAATATACTTACGGGTGTGCTGTCCGTATCTTTTGCGGCCCCACTGAGATGAATGGGTCCACATCTGATCCGCAAAAAAAGCTCATTTGATGTGGACCAAGACTATGGCTGTGTGCATGAGGAAAATTTTCCTAGGCTTGTTCAGAACAAGATACTTTTTCTTCTGACAATTATCACTTGTGCATGTTGTATGGGCAGGCATTCTGCCCCAATTAAGGCATAATTTTTGGATGCTTGGTCCCCCAACAAGCCACTGTTTTCTTATTGTTTTAATCCCATAACACCATGTTTGCTTAAACACCATCTGCCACCAATAAGGGGCGGTTTTTGGAAGCTTTGGAATATAAAAAAGCATAACGTGTTATGGTGCGGTGTATTTTTACCCTTAGCTCTGTATGTCAGTGTCAATCAGACATGATTTGCTGTTGCTGTCACTGTGTTCAAAAGCTTAGGGAGAGAGGAGAGAAAAAGAAAGATCATAAAAAATGAATGAAAAGAGATAACAACGTTACCTAAAAATTCCTAGGAGACTAGAGGCTATTCTATACCAAATTCCTGGACAATTGGAACCACTTTGGTTTGGGTAGAATCGATTCAGATATGAACCAAACTTTTTCAAAAATTCGGCGAACCTGAACCGAACTGAATCTCAAAAGACTACAAATATAAGGATATAAGGATTGGATAAATAGCTCACAATATTTCATATTTTATTTTTTTAAGAACACAATCTCAGGAAGTGTGAAAGCATTTTCCAGACAATAAAAGGTCAGGAACTTATTTGCTGGTTCAAAGCACTAACCCCAGACTTTTAGGATGTCATAGCCATCCGGAGATGAGTTTGACACTTTTCTTTCATTTATTCATCATGGGTAAATTGTAGGTCTTTAAGTACAATACTGTATGTGTAACATCAATTTTTCAGTGGTCACCTCTACTCATTTCCAGGCTCACATGTATGTCTGAAAATGTCAGCATAATAAAAGCCTTCTAGATGAAGTAGCTTTTACAGACTTGAAATCAGGAAGAAAACATATATTTTAGTAATGTAATAGTACCGAATATTAGTGGTATAAAAGTCTCTTAGAAGGCAGTATCTGTTCTGCTTGTCTTCCAAAAAAACATAAAAAGGTCCTCTTTACAAAGCGTTTTTTCAATGCATTAAGTTTGACAAAAGAAAGAACTTTTCAAGCTGCCGATATTAAAAATGTCCTATGTTTGAGTCTACTGTTCCTAAGCGTCTCCTTGCTAATAGATTACAAACAAACCCCGCATAGTCATGCTTCCATCTGTCCTCTACTATGTGCTAACCTACTGATTGCACATGGACAGATGGGAATATGACTGCACTACACAGGGTTTGTTTATAGTCTGTTACCATGGAGACACATGGGTCTGTATAGGACCTGTAGGCTCAAATTGGTATGATATTTCAATGAAGAATATTTGAAAAGTTTCTTCATTTTTTTTAGACGCAAAGGAGCCATAAAATTGTCAGGGAAAGTGTACATGACGGGTAAATCCCAACATAACATAGCAGAGCTTGAATCAATGTGGCAGTTAGTGTTGAGCGAATCAAAGTTAACGAAGTGGACTTCTATATATACGAATTTTAGGAAAAATACAATTTGCAACAAAGTCAAATTTCCAAGTGCTTTATGGTAACTAATCAATTTTCCTGGAAATGGCAGTAAAATTTTAAAAAATCATACTTACCATTTGAGCTGGAAGAGGTCACCGCGGCCATCTTGCTTGAAGACCCTTTGCGTTATCTCGTGCACAGTGACGAATAACATCGCCATGCCGGCCAACGTGATGACGTCATCACGCTCTGCGTGTGATTTTGCACTGGATCTTCAGGCAAGATGGTCACAGCAGCCTCTTCGCGCTCACATGGATGAGGTAAGTACAATTTAATTTTTTTTAATGAGCAACTCCCAAAATGCTTTAATATTGATCTCAGATGCCACAATCAGCAATGAATGCGCCATCTGAAGGGTTAAATGATGGGGGGGGGGCTGCATCGCCTTGTGCACGCTGTAAACTTTGTGTATATATAATGTGCATGCTGCAGACTGTGTGTGTGTGCATACCTCCCAACCGTCCCGGATCCAGCGGGACAGTCCCGGATTGCAGTGGCTGTCCCGCTGTCCAGGTCCATAGGACGCAGAGACAGTTGCCTGTTGCAAGAAGAAGCAGACAGCCAGAATCGGCTGCCTGCTTCTTTCATCCTTCTTTCATCCTTCTATCATCCTCCCCCCCTTGCCACCCTCCCCCCCCTGCACCTTCTGCCTCATGTCTGTGCAGGGGAACAGGGCCGGCCGTCAGTCAGCATTGGCTCCGCCCCCTCTAGACAAGAGAAGAAGAACTCCTGCTGGTGATTCTGCTGCTAGGAAAAAGGTAAGTATAAGGTTTTTATTTATTTTTTTACTTTCTGTGAGGGGACTGCACTGTGTTTATTATCCCTGTACTGTGACATCACTGTGTTTATTATTCCTGCACTGTGACATCACTGTGTTTAATATCCCTGTACTGTGACATCACTGTGTTTAATATCCCTGTACTGTGCCATCACTGTGTTTAATATCCCTGTACTGTGACATCACTGTTTAATATCCCTGTACTGTGACATCACTGTTTATTATCCCTGTACTGTGACATCACTGTTTAATATCCCTGTACTGTGACATCACTGTGTTTATTATTCCTGTACTGTGACATCACTGTTTAATATCCCTGTACTGTGACATCACTGTGTTTATTATCCCTGTACTGTGACATCACTGTGGTTATTATCCCTGTACTATGACATCACTGTGGTTATTATCCCTGTACAGTGACATCACTATGGTTATTATCCCTGTACTGTGACATCGATGTGTTTATTATGCCTGCACTGTGACATCACTGTATTTATTATCCCTGTACTGTGACATCACTGTATTTATTATCCCTGTACTGTGACATCACTGTGTTTATTATCTCCGTACTGTGAAATCCTTGTGTTTATTATCTCTGTACTGTGACATCACTGTGTTTATTATCTCTGTACTGTGACATCACTGTGTTTAATATCCTTGCATTGTGACATCACTGTGTTTATTATCCCTGTACGGTGACATCGCTGTGTTTATTTTCCCTGTACGGTGACATTGCTGTGTTTATTATCTCTGTATGGTGACATCGCTGTGTTTATTACCCCTGTATGGTGACATCGCTTTGTTTATTATCCCTGTACTGTGAAATCGCTGTATTTATTATCCCTGTACGGTAACATCGCTGTGTTTATTATCCCTGTACTGTGACATTGCTGTATTTATTATCCCCGTACGGTGACATCACTGTGTTTATTATCCCCGTACAGTAAGGGGACTGGGTGATTAGCTTATAGTGGGTGGAGTTTGGGGAGTGGCCTAGTGCGCCGCCCAATATGTTCTTCTTTGTCTCTTTACAAAGTTGGGAGGTATGTGTGTGTATAATGTGCACGCTGCAAACTGTGTGTATATATAATGTGCATGCTGCAGGCTGGGTGTGTGTATAATGTGCATGCTGCAGGCTATGTGTGTACATATAATGTGCATGCCTCAGGCTGTGTGTGTGTGCATGCTGCAGAGCTGTGTGTGTATAAGGCTATATTCACATTATAGTGAATGGGGCTGGAATGTAATTCCGGCCACAAATGTGCACTAGCGGCAGCACGGATCCGGCAGGCTGTTCACCCGCCGGAACAGCCTGCCGGAGGACCATGCCGGTAGTGTGAAAGTAGCCTAATGCGCATGCTGTAGAGCATTGTGTGTATAATGTGCAAGCTGCAGAGCTGTGTTTGTATAATGTGCATGCTGCAGAGCTGTGTGTGTCTAATGTGCACGCTGCAGAGGTATGTGTGTGTATAATGTGCATGCTGTAGAGTTGTGTGTGTATAATGGACATGCTGTAGGGGGCGTGTGTGCATAATGTGCATCCTGCAGAGCCGTGTGTGCATAATGTGCATGCTGAAGAGCTATGTGTGTGTGTGTGTGTATAATGGGCATGCTGCAGAGCTGGGTGCGTATAATGTGCATGCTGCAGAGCCGTGTGTGCATAATGTGCATGCTGCAGAGCTGTGTGTATATAATGTGCATGCTGCAGAGCTGGGTGCGTATAATGTGCATGCTGCAGAGCCGTGTGTGCATAATGTGCATGCTGCAGAGCTGTGTGTGTATAATGTGCATGCTGCAGAGCTGTGTGTGTATAATGTGCATGCTCTAGAGCTTTGTTTATATAATGTGCATGCTGCAGGCTGTTTGTGTGTGTGTGCGCATATAATATGCATGCTGTAGAGCTGTGTGTATAAAGTGCATGCACTAGAGCTGTATGTGTATAAGATGCATGCTGTATGTGTGTATATTTGTATAATGTCATGATCATGGACAGCAAACCTTAAAAAATAAATAATCTGGCAGAACAAGTGAAGTAAGACACTACAGAGCTGTGACAGGAAAAACATTTACTTTGATACATTTAATGACGTGACCACATGCGCCATTGCTGTTTGTTACAATGGTCAGTTTATCTGCTGACCATTGTACAAAAAAACCTCTCGCACATCAAATGGGATTTTCAAGATGAAATAGGTGATTTTTTTTTTACATCTGGAGATGACTACACCTCTCCTACTCCAGTGGCATTAGGTAAGCATCTGGACCCTGAGGATATTCTTCACATTCCTTTATTACAGGGATGGCCAACCTATGACTCTCCAGCTGTTGTAAAACTACAATTTCCACCATGCCCTGCTGTAGGCTGTCTTTGCATGCTGGGAGTTGTAGTTTTGCAACAGCTGGGTTGGCCATGTCTGCTTTCGATTGTGATCCCCCTTGTTTGCAATACCATCTACTCCTTCCAGTGGCGTACTAAGGTGGGGGCAGGGGGTGCGGTCCGGCCCAGGTGCCAGCTCCCAGGGGGTGCCAGAAGCAATGAACGCTTCCATCAATATAGAAGCGCTCATTGTTGGAGCGCAGGGAGCTGGGTCCTGTCACTCACCTCCCCGCGCTCCTCCTCTCCCTCAGGCCTGCAGCGCTTTGAATGGTGAAGCAGAGAGACTTCTCCCCGCTCCACCGTTCAGGCTGCAGGCACGGATCGCGCTGCTGGAATGTGTGGGTGGAGCCTGCAGCCAGGAAATCTGCATAAGCTCCGCCCACACATTGCTGCAGATCGATCTGTGCCTGCAGAGAAGAGAGGACTTCAGGAACGGGACAAGGTGAGTAGCTGCTGTGTTTTTTGTTTTTAATACAGAGCGGGCATTACTACTGTGAAGGGTGCACAGGGGGCATTACTACTCTGGAGGGGGCACAGAGGGCATTACTACTCTGGAGGGGGCACAGGGGGCATTACTACTCTGGAGGAGTCACATGGGGCATTACCACTCTGGAGGGGGGCACAGGGGGCATTACTAATGTGAAGGGTGCACAGTGGGCATTTTTACTATGGAGGGGGGCAGAGAGGGCATTCCTACTCTGGAGGGGGCACAGAGGGCATTACTAATGTGAAGGGTGAACATTGTGGGCATTTTTACTATGGAGGGGGCAACAGAGCCAGAGTGCATTACTAAAATGAAGGGGGCACAGATGGCATTATTACTGTGAAGGGGCCACAGATGGCATTATTACTGTGAAGGGGGCACAGTGGACATTATTACTATAAAGGGGGCACGATGTGGATTATTACTATGAAGGGGGCACAATGGGAATTATTACGTTAAAGGGGGCACAATGGGGATTATTACTATGAAGGGGGCACAATGGGAATTATTACGGTAAAGGGGGCACAATGGGGATTATTACTGTGAAGGGGGAACAATGGGGATTATTACTGTGAAGGGAGCACAATGGGGATTATTACTGTGAAGGGGGAACAATGGGGATTATTACTGTGAAGGGGGAACAATGGGGATTATTACTGTGAAGGGAGCACAATGGGGATTATTACTGTGAAGTGGCACAAAGAGGGCATTACAAGTGTGAGGGGGCACAATGTGGGCATAACTACTGTGAAAGGGCACAATGTGGGTATAAGTACTGTGAGGGGGCACACATCTGTACAAAATTACCGTGAAGTTTGTACAATGAGGGCAAAACTACTGTGAGGGGGTGCAATTTTTTAACATATTGGGGGGGTGCCAGAGAAAGGACCCGCCCCGGGTGCAAAACACCCTAGGCACGTCACTGACTCCTTTCTTTGATTTATGCAACAGATTTCTACCTTAAGGCTAGGGCTTCACGGCAGCAGTTGTCGCGCGACACCCGTCGCAGCTAGGATCTCTGAGTAGTCACGATCCCATAGAAATGAATGGGATCGCTGCGGCAGTCACAAGAAATTCTTGCGACTGCCGCGGCGATCCCATTAATTTCTATGGGATTGTGGCTACTCAAGGATCCTGGCTGCGACGGGTGTCGCGCGACAACTGTCGCAGTGTAGCCCTAGGCTAACTCTAAATACCAGATGATTTGGTAATTACCAGCAGACTTTGGATCCGTGATGAAGTTATGTGCCGATATCTAGGCGGTGCGATCTCAGGCGGCGCGATGACGTGCCTATCAGAGGAACGGGGAAGGGAGACGCCTCTCCCTCCCTTGCCCCGCATTATCCATCTGTATCGCCGTGCTAAGGACGGCGATACAGATGAATATAGAGATGAGCGCTTCCATCTAGCATTATGACATATTTACTATATGTATTATTATAATTTGTGTATTATGTCAGAGCTATACAAGTGCACTCAGTGGCGGACACAGACAGCAGAGTGCCCCAGTGCAAGGAATATGTCTGCCCAACCCCCGCCCCCGCCTTTCCCAAACCAAATTCTCAACCTACCCTATGGTGTCCTAACATTACATACAGCAATACAAAACTCACAGGGTAAGACTACTTTCACACATGCAGCACTAAGCTCCGGCCACCTAATTTGGCAAAGAATGCAAGGCGTGCAGCAGTTTGTGTCCCGCTGATTCTCTGCATTTTTGCCATCTCTGCCGTATCCCATTATAGTTAATGGGGCCGGCGGGCATTCTGCATCCAGTAGTGCCGGAGCCGGTGAATTCCAGAAGGCTGTTCTCTGCTGGAACAGCCTGCCAGAATCACTAACTGAAATGTGAAAGTAGCCTAATACAGAGTTTGACAAATAGACATCTTTGTTTCCTACTTTTCCATCATTCTCCCACCCTGCACCCAGGAAATAGTGTCCCTGACACTAAATTATAACCAAAATGTTCCCCAAAAATAACTGTGCTGTCCCATAGTGCCCCCACTGTGTGCCAGATTCCATAGTGCCCCAGTTCATTTAGCAAAGCTTAAATGAAAAAAATAAATATAAGTATACTTACCTCCTTGCCTCTTTCAGCTACGCGATGCAGGCCTCTTCCGGTCTGTGTCCTGTGCTGTACGGCTCAGGCGGCGCGATTACGTCATCGTGCCATCTGTGCCGGCCTCTGATAGGCTACGTGCCTAGTGCCTGCAGCCTATCAGAGGAACGGGGAAGGGAGATGCCTCTCCCTCCCTTGCCCCGCATTATCCCTCTGTATCGATGAATATACAGATGAATATAGAGATGAGCGCTTCCACAATGGAAGCGTTCATATCTCCCTGCCCTGCCTCCGGTAAGAAAGGGCCCCCCTCTGGCCCTGGGCCCCTGTGCAGCCGAATCGGCTGCACAGGCGGTATGTCCTCCCCTGAGTGCACTTATTCTTTATACTTTTTATGGAATACCGGTTTATATAGAACATCTGTATTTTTTTAAAATTCTTTCTTTATTATGCTGTTACAGTGTGACATGTACAGCCTCATAAACACCGAAAAATAAATATTAAGCACACTGCATACACAGATTTATATGAAAATAAATCAATATTTTATTAACCCCTTCACGACCCCTTCACGCTGCGGGATCCATCAAAATCTGTGCTGCTAAATCCATATGGTGCTGTGTTCAGGAGAAAATGGGGAACAAATTATGGGGTGCTTTTCTCCTGTTACCCCTTGTGAAAATGAAAAAATTGGGGCTAAAGCAACATTTTATTGGTAGACATGAAACTTTTCATTTTCACAGCCAAGTGTTTCCAAATTCTGTAAAACGCTTAGGGGGTCAAAGTGGCCAATACCCCCATTAATATATTCTTTGAAGGGTGTAGTTTCCAAAATGGGGTCACTTTTTGAGGGTTTCCGCTCTAGGAGTACGTCAGGGTCTTTCAATTACAAAATGGTGCCTAAAAACCATTCTGGCAAAATCTGCCTCCAAAATCTGTATGGCGCTCCTTTCCTTCTGACCACTGCCACATGCCCATAGAGCAGTTTACTACCACATATGGGGTATTTCTGTAAACTGCAGAATCAGAGTAATGTATATTGAGGTTTAGTTTGCTGTTAACCCTTGCTGTGTTGCAAGAAAAAATTGATTAACATGAAAAATCTGCATAAAAATGAAATTTTGAAATTTCGCCTCCATATTCCTTTAATTCTTGTAGAACACAAACAAAGGGTTAACAAAGTTTGTAACATCAGTTTAAAATAATTTGAGGGAGTTTCAAAAATGGGGTCATTTATGGGTGGTTTCCATTACGTATGCCCCGCAAAATCATTTTATATCTGAATTGATGCTTAAAAAAATGGTTTTTAAAATTTTGTTGAAAATTTGAAAAATGGTTTCTAAACTTCTATGCCTACTAACGTCCTAAATAAGTAAAATGACATTTATAAAATGATGCCAACATAAAGTAGACAAATGGGGAAAGTAAAATAATAACTATTTTGGAGGTATTACTATGTATTTTGAAAGTAGAGAAATGAAATTTGGAAATTTGCAAATTTTTGGTAAATTTGGTATTTTTTATAAATAAAAATGAAATATTTTGCCACAAATTTACTTCTGTTGTGAAGCACAATATGTGACGAGAAAACAGTCTCAGAATGGCCTGGATAAGTTAAAGCGTTCCAAAGTTATTACAACATAAAGTGACACATGTCAGATTAGCAAAAAATGGCCTGGGCAGGAAGGTGAAAACAGGCTCGGGGTTGAAAGGGTTAAATATAAGGTAAAATTTACTAACATATAATATGATCTCAACAGATCAGCCACATGAGGAGCCACAACATAGATCACATAGACAGTAATGTAAGAATGTAGCTGCAATGAATATAAGTATAAACCAAAATATGGCACTGCAAATTCGGGGGCGTTGCTAGGGTCTCAAAAGATCCGGGGCCCAAGCCCCAATGCATATGGCCCAATGCATACGTCAACCGACTGCCCCCACCTTCTGCAGCAGCACATACCTCTGGCAGCCAGGCCTCCTAGGTGACGTCTCCTCTGATGTAGATCTTCTCTGTCATGATCTTCTCCATTTGGTCTGGACAACTTCTCTCAGCCGCCTTGTCTCTGCAGAGTGTGACACACAGACATCTTAGCTTCCTCACATTTCTATCATCATCCCCTAACCTGGAGTCCCCACAGTGTTATCCTGCTGCTCGCTGTGCCCCTTAAAACCTCCAAATACTATCCTGAAGAAATGAAGTGCTCCTCATAGTCCCACCAATAGTATTTCTACAGTGACCCCAGTACTGATAATGCTCCCCAAGAGTGTCCCCATTAGTAGAAGAGCCCTCCAGTATGATGATAATGATGCCCTCACACAGCACACAGTAGAAATAAGACCCCCTTTTGTTCCCCCAGTGGTAATAAAGCTCTCTACAGCCCACTTAGTAGTAATAAGGCCCCCATAGCGCTCTTAGTAGAAATAAGTTGGATCTATAAGTCCCTCCTATAGAGACCACAGTAGTAATAAGAACGCCTATAATGTATATTTGATTTAAAATTCCCCCCACAGTGCCCCCAGTATTTATACTGCCCCTACTGTTATAATGCTCACCATGAAGTGCTCCCAGTTATGTACACTGCCCTGTACTTTTATACTGCTCACCCTGTAGTGCCGCCAGTATTTATACTGTCCCCTACTGTTATACTGCTCACCCTGAAGTGCCCCCAGTATTTATATTTATATCAGCCACTCCTCTTATAATTTTTTATATATAATTTATTATATATTCATTTACATCATATGTGACATATCAGCTGCTCCTCTTATAACGCTCTAGCCCTGATATAACCTCCAGAGACATTACATCATATGTGACATATCAGCCACTCCTCTTATAATGCTCCAGCACTGATATACAGTGCCTTGTGAAAGTATTCGGCCCCCTGGAACTTTTCAACCTTTTGCCACATTTCAGGCTTCAAACAAAAAGATATAACATTTTAAATTTTTGGTGAAGAATCAACAACAAGGGAGTCACAATTGTGAAGTGGAACGAAATTTATTGGATCATTTAAACTTTTTTGTAATAATAAAACTGAAAAGTGGGGCGTGCAAAATTATTTGGCGCCCTTGCATTAATACTTTATTGCGCCACCTTTTGCTGCGATTACAGCTGCAAGTCGCTTGGGGTATGTCTCTATCAGTTTTGCACATCTAGAGACTGAAATTCTTGCCCATTCTTCCTTGCAAAACAGCTCAAGCTCTTTGAGGTTGGATGGAGACGTTTGTGAACAGCAGTTTTCAGCTCTTTCCACATATTCTCAATTGGATTCAGGTCTGGACTTTGACTTGGCCATTCTAAGACCTGGATACGTTTATTTTTGAACCATTCCATTGTAGATTTTGCTTTATGTTTGGGATCATTGTCTTGTTGGAAGATAAATCTCCGTCCTAGTCTCAGGTCTTTTGCAGACTCCAACAGGTTTTCATCCAGAATGGTCCTGTATTTGGCTCCATCCATCTTCCCATCAATTTTAACCCCTTCCCGACCAGAGCCGTACATGTACGGCGCTGCGGGAAGTAACTTCCCGACCAGCGGCGTAGTGCTACGGCGCGCTGATCGGGAGGGTGCAGGAGCTGCGCCCGCCCGATCAGCTGCGGGGGGCCGGCTGTTCCCAGTAGCCGGACCCCTGCTGCGTAAACACCGTGAAAACCCGATGCGTATTAACCCTTCATGTGACACGGTCAGCACTGACCGCGGCATATGCGATGCAGGCGGTCGGAAGGGGTGTCCATCGGGTCCCCGCGCTGCTGTGACGGGGACCCGATGGCTTAGATAGCAGCCGGATGCCTTCCTTAGGCATCTGGCTGCTATCTACGGAAGCCTGTGAGATCCAGCCCCCTGGATCTCACAGGCAGTAAGCTGGAAGTGTATTACTGTGTGTAATACACTTCCAGTCAATGCATTACAATACAGAAGTATTGTAATGCATTGTAAAGGGGATCAGACCCCAAAAGTTAAAAAAAGTTTAAAAAAGAAAGTGAAAAAATAAAGTTTTACAAAAAAAGTTTCAAGTTCCAAAAAAAGCATCCTTTTCACAAAATAATATAAAAAAAAAATTGTAAAAAATAGTGAAAAAAATAAAAATAGACATATTAGGTATCGCCGCGTCCGTATCGACCGGCTCTATAAAAATATCACATGATCCACCCCTCCAGGTGAACGCAGTAAAAAAAAAAAAAACTGTGCCAAAACAGCCTTTTTTTGGTCACCTTCCCTTACAAAAAGTGTAACAGCAGGCGATCAAAAAGGCGTATTTACCCCAAAATGGTACCAATCAAACCGTCATCTCGTCCCGCAGAAATGTAGACTCTACCTGAGACAATCGCCCAAAAAATAAAAAAAATATGGCTCTCAGAAAATAGCAAGACAAAAAAAAGATTTTATTCTGTTCAAAAATGCATCTAATGTGTAAAACTTTCCAAAAATAAAAATGTTAGACATATTGGGTATCGCCGCGTCCGTAACAACCTGCTCTATAAAAATATTACATGAGATGGCCCCCCAGGTGAATGCTGTAAAAAAAAAAAACTATGCCATAACAGCCATTTTTTTCACCTTGCCTCACAAAAAGTGTAATAGCAGGCGATCAAAAAGGCGTATTTACCCCAAAATGGTACCAATCAAACCGTCATCTCATCCCGCAGAAATTTAGACCCTACCTGAGACAATCGCCCAAAAAATTAAAAAAAAAATATGGCTCTCAGAAAATAGCAACACAAAAAAAAGATTTTATTCTGTTCCAAAATGCATCTAATGTGTAAAACCTCCCAAAAATAAAAATGTTAGACATATTGGGTATCGCCGCATCCGTAACAACCTGCTCTATAAAAATATCACATAATTTGCCCCCTCAGGTGAATGCTGTAAAACATTTTTAAAAAATACTATGCGAAAACTATTTTTTTCACCTTGACTGACAAAAAGTGTAATACCAAGCGATCAAAAAGTCTTATGTACCCCAAAATGGTACCAATGAAAACGTCACCTCATCCTGCAAAAAATGAGCCCCCACATAAGACAATAAATCAAAAAAATAAAAATCAATGCCTCCCTCAAACCAATCCATCAAAATCTGTTCTGAGTCCTGCCATGTGCCCCCACAGCAGTTTACTACCACATATGGGGTGTTGCCATATTCAGGAGAAAATGGGGAACAAATTAGGGCTTGTTCACACATCAGTTATTTGATCAGTTATTTCCATCAGTTATTGTGAGCCAAAACCAGGTGCGGGTCAAAAACACGGAAGAGATGCAAATCTTTTCATTACACCTGATCTCTGTGTAGGCTTCACTCCTGGTTTTGGCTGACAATAACTGATGGAAATAACTGATCAAATAACTGATGTGTGAACAGGCCCTTATGGGGTGCTTTTCTCCTGTTACCCCTTGTGAAAATGAAAAATTTGGGGCTAAAGCAACATTTTATTGGAAGAAATGAAACTTTTCATTTTCACAGCCAAGTGTTTCCAAATTCCGTAAAACGCTTAGGGGGTCAAAGTGGCCAGTACCCCCCTTAATATATTGTTTGAAGGGTGTAGTTTCCAAAATGGGGTCACTTTTTGAGGGTTTCCACTGTAGGGGTACATCAGGGTCTCTCAATTACGAAATGGTGCCTAAAAACCATTCCAGCAAAATCTGCCTCCAAAATCTGTATGGCGCTCCTTTCCTTCTGACCACTGCCACAAACCCATAGAGACGTTTACCACCACATATGGGGTATTTCTGTAAACTGCAGAATCAGAGCAATGTATATTGAGGTTTAGTTTGCTGTTAACCCTTGCTGTTTTGCAAGAAAAAAAATTATTAACATGAATAATCTACCAAAAAAGTGAAATTTTGAAATTTCACCTCCATTTTCCATTAATTCTTGTGGAACACCTCAGGGGTTAACAAAGTTTGTAACAGCAGTTTTTTTTATAATTTGAGGGGTGTAGTTTCTAAAATGGGGTCATTTATGGGTGGTTTCCATTACGTAAGCCACTCAAAATCACTTTATATCTGAATTGGTGCTTAAAAAATGGTTTTGGAAATTTTGTTGAAAATTTGAAAAATGGCTTCTAAACTTCTAAGCCTTCTAAGGTCCCAAAAAAGTAAAATGACATTTATAAAATGATGTCAACATAAAGAAGACATATGGGGAATGTAAAATAATAACTATTTTTGGAGGTATTACTATATATTTTGAAAGTAGAGAAATTGAAATTTGCAAATTTTTCCAAATTTTTGGTAAATTTGGTATTTTTTAAAAAATAAAATTGAAATATTTTGCCACAAATTTACTACTGTCGTGAAGCACAATATGTGATGAGAAAACAGTCTCAGAATGGCTTGGATAAGTAAAAGCGTTCCAAAGTTATTACCACATAAAGTGACACATGTCAGATTTGCAAAAAATGGCCTGCTCAGGAAGGTGAAAACAGGCCTGGGGTTGAAGGGGTTAACCATCTTCCCTGTCCCTGCTGATGAAAAGCAGGCCCAAACCATGATGCTGCCACCACCATGTTTGACAGTGGGGATGGTGTGTTCAGGGTGATGAGCTGTGTTGCTTTTATGTCAAACATATAGTTTTGCATTGTTTCCAAAAAGTTGGATTTTGGTTTCATCTGACCAGAGCACCTTCTTCCACATGTTTGGTGTCTCTCCCAGGTGGCTTGTGGCAAACTGTAAACGAGACTTTTTATGGATATCTTTGAGAAATGGCTTTCTTCTTGCCACTCTTCCATAAAGGCCAGATTTGTGAAGTGTTGGACTGATTGTTGTCCTATGGACAGACTCTCCCACCTCAGCTGTAGATCTCTGCAGTTCATCCAGAGTGATCATGGGCCTCTTGGATGCATCTCTGATCAGTCTTCTACTTGTTTTAGATGAAAGTTTATAGGGACGGCCGGGTCTTGGTAGATTTGCAGTGGTCTGATACTTCTTCCATTTCAATATGATCGCTTGCACAGTGCTCCTTGGGATGTTTAGGCCTCTTTCACACGGGCGAGATTTTCACGCGGGTGCAATGCGTGATGCGAACGCTTTGCACCCGCACTGAATCCTGACCCATTCATTTCAATGGGGCTTTTCACATGGGCAAATTTTTTCACGCATCAGTTCGCCGTTGCGTGAAAATCGCAGCATGTTCTATATTCTGCGTTTTTCACGCAGCCCTGGCCCCATTGAAGTGAATGGGGCTGCGTGAATAACGCTGCGGATGCAATGCGTGATTCACTGATGGTTGCTAAGAGATGTTGTTTGTAAACATTCAGTTTTTTATCACGCGTGTGAAAAACGCATTAAAACGTTTCGCACCCGCGCGGAAAAAACTGAACGAATGTACGCAATCGTAGTCAAACTGACTGCGATTGCGTGCGGATTGGTGCGGATGCGTGCGGATTTTCCAGAATGCATCCAGACTGAATCCGTGACGCTCGTGTGAAAGAGGCCTTAAAGCTTGGGAAATCTTTTGGTATCCAAATCCAGCTTTAAACTTCTCCACAACAGTATCATGGACCTGCCTGGTGTGTTCCTTGGTCTTCATGATGCAGAACCCTGAGACTATCACAGAGCAGGTGCATTTATACGGAGACTTGATTACACACAGTGGATTCTATTTATCTTCATCGGTCATTTAGGACAACATTGGATCATTCAGAGATCCTCAATAGAGATGAGCGAATGTGCTCGTAACAAGCACTGTACCGCTCGGCTCCCCTGCGCTCGCATGGGCGCAGGCAGCCGCTTCCGTCGGGTGAGGAGGACGGAAGCGGCTGCCTGCGCCCATACGAGCGCAGGGGAGCCGAGCGGTACAGTGCTCGTTACGAGCACTTTCGCTCGTCTCTAATCTTCAATGAACTTCTGGAGTGAGTTTTCTGAACTGAAAGTAAATGGGCCGAATAATTTTGCACGTCCAACTTTTCAGTTTTATTATTACAAAAAAAGTTTAAATGATCCAATAAATTTCGTTCCACTTCATAATTGTGACCCACTTGTTGTTTCTTCACCAAAAATTTAAAATGTTATATCTTTTTGTTTGAAGCCTGAAATGTGGCAAAAGGTTGAAAAGTTCCAGGGGGCCGAAAACTTTCACAAGGCACTGACATTTACATCATATGTTACATATCAGCCACTCCTCTTATAATGCTCCAGCCCTGATATAACCTCCAGAGTCATTTACATCATATGTGACATATCAGCCGCTCCTCTTATAACGCTCCTGCACTGATATAACCTGTAGAGACATTTACATCATATGTGACATATCAGCCGCTCCTCTTATAATCCTCCAGTACTGATATAACCTCCAGAGACATGAGGTCATGATCAGATGTGGGGGGTGAGGGGCTGGGAAATTTTGGAATGCCACTGATGAGAGGGAATGGGGGGGGGGGTTGAGGGGGTCACTGGGAGACATGACTTCTTAGAAGCTCTGTGTAAAGTAAAATTGAGATAGTCAGTGGACAGAGGTCTGTGAGGGGCTGGAACACCAGGGGGGACACAAGATGTGCTGGGGCAGCAGCTTCAGGACTCTAGTAGCTTCCCTCCCACAATAACTTACCCCATTGCTGCTGTGTGGAGTAGGAGGTCAGAAGGAGCGGCCTCTCCATTATCTCCTGCTGCTGCCTCGGCTCCTCTGGCTTCTCTGGCTCCGATAAAAGTCTAAGGGGGTCAGATCGGGAGACCTTGGGGGCCATTCAACTGCTACATGATGATGTGTTTCCCTCTTTATGCACTGAAGCTGGTACGTTCCCTGAGTTTTTCCAGCAAGATGGTGCACCACCACATTATGGGTGTCAGGTCCGAGCATTCCTAGATGAACAGTTTCCTGGAAAGTGGATTGGTCGTCGTGGACCAGTTGAATGGCCCCCAAGGTCTCCTGATCTGACCCCCTTAGACTTGTATCTTTGGGGTCATCTGAAGGCAATTGTCTATGCTGTGAAGATACGAGATGTGCAACACCGAAAACTACGGATACTGGAAGCCTTTGCTAGCATTTCTTCTGCGGTGTTGCTATCAGTGTGTGAAGAGTGGGAGAAGAGGGTTGCATTGACAATCCAACACAATGGGCAGCACTTTGAACACATTTTATCAGTGGCCAGAAACTTGTAAATAACTCATGAAAGAATAAAGTTTTGTTAAAACCAAGCACACCATTGTTTTTTGTGAAATTCTCAATAAGTTTGATGTGTCACATGACCCTCTTCCCATTGAAAAAACTAAAGTTGGATCCAAAATGGCTGAGTTCAAAATGGCCACCATGGTCACCACCCATCTTGAAAAGTTTCCCCCCTCCCATATACTAATGTGCCACAAACAGGAAGTTAATATCACCAACAATTTCCATTTTATGTAGGTGTATCCATATAAATGGCCCACCCTGTACAGCAGGGCATGGTGGGAGTTGTAGTTTTACAGCAGCTGGAGGTTCGCAGGTTGAGCATCCCTGTTCTATCTAGTGGTTTGCAGCCATAAATGTCTGCATGCATTTTTGGCAAAAACATTGACCCATGTAGAACTTTTATCTACCCACATGGATGGGGTTATATGGCCAGTGTGGATGTTTGGTCCTGTCACTTAACGGAAGGAAGAGAGTGGCTAAGGGGGGATGGTGGAGGAGCTGTAGTGCACGGAGTAGCTAGGTCAGCCCCTTGGTGACCTGCAGCCTCATTAATGTAGAGAATCAAAGTCTAATTTCTGTAAAACAAGGCATAAATTTGAACAATAAAGGAGTGGTTTCAACAGAAGGATCAACTCAACTAAACAGTATGCCTCCTTTGATAGGGTTAATTCTGCTGACAGGTGCAACATATAGATTGCATATGTATGCGACAGTCAGAGAGCACCCTGCTTTATGGTTGGTTAGAAGGCAAAAGTTCATGGTATCACACTTGGGGTCATTTAAAGGCCAGGCTATAAAGTTGCAGATCTCCCCACCAGCTTGTCATTTTAACTGTTTAGACATTTATATCTTGCCACATAAAAAATAAAACCCGGAAGAGTTAATGTTCTATCTTCATTTAATTGAAAATGATTAATATTTATAACAATTTCAGTGGCTTAGAAAGGTATTTGGGCTAAAAAAATAGACTGTTGATTTATGGCTGGGAGAGCAAGGGACAATCTGCATATTGTCCACATCTAATAAGCTATATCTGTTTCCTTCCTAGGACAGCTGACACAGAGACAGATTCTTGTCACTCGTTAAGTCCGCGCCTGACAACATGCCATTGTGAGTATAATTTTTATAGGCAGCTGACAAACGGAGAACGTGGAAAAGGAATACATTGAGTTCACGATTTCCAAAGACTGAAATAGTAAAGGCTTTTGGACAGTGACCAATACATTTACAGAGTAATTTATATGTGTGGCGGCAACTATCAAATTAGTTCTGTAATTTTTAAAAAGTATAGAAGTGTTAATATTTTAAATAAATTTATTTTAGAAAATGTATTACCTTTTTAATTTAACTCTCTCTTAGGTTTATAAATATTATTTGGTCCTCTTTTTAAATTCATTTTTAAGTACTCTGTCCTAGTATGTCCAAGGGATTGTCCGGGTTCATAGCTGAACCTGAACATATCCAGAATTTCCCCCAGGCAGCCTGCCTGACAACAGCATCGGAGCATTTATCGGCTCTTTTATTTACAAGCACACACTGCCAGGCGGAGCCTTCCGCCCAGCAGTGTGTTTGGTGACGTCACCGGCTCTGATGGGCCGGCTTTAGCACTGCCCTAGCCGTTTTACTGGCTAGGGCATCGCTAAAGCTCGCCCATCAGTGCTGGTGACGTCACCGGGCTCACTGCTGGGCAAGTAAAAGAGCCGATAAATGCTCCGATGCTGTTGTCAGGCAGGCTGCCTGAGGGAATTTCTGGGTATGTCCAGGTTCAGCTCTGAACCCTTTAGTGACAACACCTTTAATTTTTCATCTGTATCACCCATATGCATAAATACATTCCATCTTTTCCGATCTTCGGTTTTGTCAAAACATTGGTCATTATAGTAGAGACCTTATTATAACCCTTAGAAATCTATGGGGCCACCCTTCCTGCATATATCTCTGATTTCCTATGAGTCTCATCGGATGCAGTATTACAGAGATTTCTTCTCTGGAAGGATTACTTCTAGAGGACAACAGGTTAATGATTATGGTGCTATATGGAGCCATCCTACTGAAAAACAAACAGTTCTTAATCCAGAGCCATGGGGAGTTTTTGTTGAGTGCTCATGCTCATAATTTTGATTGCTAAAAATAAAAAGAATCTATTCGGATGATCATATTTGTGATCTGCCTAGTTCTTTACAAGAATTAGACCTTCTCTGTAAACATCACATTCAGGTTAATTGATGGCATGGGTCATTACTTCTTGTCCTCCTCCCTTAATTGTATTAATTACCTTGTGGCCTAGAGAGTAAACTTTCCATGTTTCTAGAGGACATTAACCTACAGGATAAACATCTGTCATCCTCCTGGATAATGAGTCTGATGTGGAAAAGAATATAACTGGTCATGATCAATGAAGCTGGAAATTATGATAGGTTCAAGCATATGGACCTGTGTCTATTTTGGCGGGGTCACTTTAGAGGCTACTCAAAGAAACTGCTATAAAAGCTGTGTATGACATACGCTATTCTTTAATTCACTATAAACTTTTTAAACAAAGTTTAAAAAATATTCTACCTTTTTCTAAATTGAATCTGGCCCAGTTAGTGACCAAAAGATATTGTCTAGGGAAAGTTGTGGCAGGCCATATACTGTAGAATTGTAGTATCACTTTCTAGTTAAATCAAATGAATAAATAACCATAAGGACATATGGACAGGCCATGTGAGAGGCCCTTTGTGAATATTTGAACATATGGACAGGGATTGTTCATATGTTCTTCACAAGAAAAATAAACTTCTAACTCCATGGTCCAAGGAGTTAGAAGGTCTTTCTAAAATTTTTGAACCAATGTCCTATCTTTTGGCAAGTAGGAACAATGCATATGTTGGGTGTAATACAAGTTCTTCTAACATCTGACTTGGTTTCTCGCTGACTTTCCTTGTGACTCTGCATAATAGCATAGAAGAGGCAAACCAAGCCCACTAGGTAACATACTACAGTATGGACTTTCTGCAATTTCAACCAACTTCTGCATATCAATATAAATACTAAATACAGGCACCAGATAGTACAGTGTAGGTGTAGTTGAAATTCAGTACCCTGCGATTTTCTGTTTTTGTGTTTTTCATTTTTTACATCCTGCCTTCCCGGAGCCATAACTTTTTTATTTTTCTGTTCACATACCTGTATAAGGGCTTTTTTTTTAAGAGACAAGTTGTACTTTTTAATTGCACCATTGCATACAATATAGTGAGAAGCTGGGAAAAAATCCAAATAGGGTGGAGTTGGAAAAAAAACATAATTCCAGCACAGTTTTATGGGTTTTGTTTTTACGGTGCACCCTATGTATTAAAACTGACCTGTGTCCTTTATTCTCAGGGTCAGTATGATTACAGAGGTACCACCATTTACATTGTTGTTTTTTTATGAAGTGATGAAAAAACAGCGATTTAGCCTTTTTTTCTGTTACGCTGTTCACTGTATAGGAATAATATTTATATATTTATTAGTGATGATCGAGCACCCAGATGCTCGGGTGCTCTGGCCGAACACTAGGTGGTGCTCGAGTGCTCGGCCGAGCACCCGAGTATAATGGAAGTCAATAGGAGAAGACCGGGCAGCCCCAGCTCTGCAGAGGGGAGGGTGTCTGGTTCATAGGAAAACGTCAGAAAATGGTGGAAACACCACAGAAATGGTTAGGGAAGAGCATGGGGAAGATGTCTGGATGTATTTTGGACTCCGAAGTCACTGCTATTAACGATGATGTCCTACTATTACGCCACTTTTACGGAATGACAATAATACCCCCAAAAACCAAAGATAACATCGATTTTAGAGGAAATATTGTTAGGAAACATATATTTACTTGTACGTTAAGCGCAAGTGCTGCCAAAAATTACACGGATGAGGCACTCCGATACAACTGGTATATAACATAAAGGAGGGCCTCATTCACATTGTGGTACAATTGTTCATGACGTGGGACTCCTACACTCATAAAGCCTATGCACAAAGGGAAAGGGCTGCCAAAAATTAAAAGAAGGAACAGACACTCCAATATACCCTTTATTACACATAAAGGAGGGCATCAGACACACCCGTGAAAAATTCGAATTCATGGCCTGCTGCTGACACTCCAAAACAATAGGGGTGACATGCTGCTGCGCAGACCGTCAAAAAAATTAAGGGTGACACGCTGCTGTCGAGCAGACCGTAGAAAGCTTGATGTGACATTCTGCTGCAGAGCAGACTGTAAAAAAATTTAAGGGTAACACGCTGATGCCGAGCTGACAGTAGAAAGCTTGATGTGACATTCTGCTGCAGAGCAGACTGTAAAAAATTTAAGGGTGATACGCTGATGCCGAGCTGACCGTAGAAAGCTTGATGTGACATTCTGCTGCAGAGCAGACTGTAAAAAAATTTAAGGGTGACATGCTGATGCCGAGCTGACCGTAGAACGCTTGATGTGACATTCTGCTGCAGAGCAGACCGTAAAAAAATTTAAGGGTGACACACTGATGCCGAGCTGACCGTACAAAGCTTGATGTGACATTCTGCTGCAGAGCAGATCGAAGAAGAAATGATCAGGGGCACGGGTTATGTTTCTGGACACATGCTGGTGTAAGGCGGGGACGGCACCCCGGGAAAAATAGTGGCGGCTGGGGACAGCGTAACACGGGACATCCGCCGCCATCAGGCTGCGAAAAGCTTCGGTGTCCACCAGCCTAAACAGCAACATTTCCAGGGCCAGCAATTTAGAAAGTTGTGTGTTTAGAGCTATGGCCTGTGGGTGGCAGGGTATTTGCACTTGCGTTTAAATGCCTGGGGTAAGGACATTTGAATGCTGCGCTGGGACTGTAGTGGACGTGCTGGCTGATGGTTCTTGCGAAGGTCCTGGTGCAGGGCGGGAGGCATCTGGGCCTGCGTCTTTGACAGCAGGTAACAGAGGGGAAGAGGAGGCAGTGGTGTGACCTGCAGACACAGATTGTGAACCCAGGCATTCGGCCCACCTTTTAGGGTGCTTTGTTGACATGTTGCGGATCATGCTGATGGTGGTCAGGTTGCTGGTGTTTACGCCCCTGCTCATCTTGGTACGGCACAGGTTGCAAATTACAATCCGTTTATCATCAGCGCTTTCCTCAAAAAAACGCCAAACTGCAGAACACCTAACCCTTGGCAAGGGAGCTTGCCGCAAGGGGCTACTCCGTGGAAGAGTTGTGGGCCTGGTTGGCGTGGCCTGCCTTCTCCCTTTTGCCACCCCACTGCCTCTTCCAGCCTGTTGCGGTGCTGCGGATCCCTCCCCCTCTGTACTGCTGTCCTCGCTCGGCTTGCCACCTTCCCAAGTTGGGTCAGCAATTTCATCGTCCACCACCTCCTCTTCCACTTCCTCACTCTGTTCCTCCTCCTGACATGGTGAGCTAACAAGAACCTGACTTAACTGCGTCTCATCCTCATCAACAACCTCTTAAGGCACTAGTTGACCTTCACTTATTGGCAACTGTGTCTCATCATCATCATGCACCTCGTGAGACGCTACTTGCCGTTCCCCACCGTCATCTTCTTCAGACTGTGTTTGCTTAATAGGTTGGGAATCAGGGCACAATATCTCCTCATGTCCCACTTCAAGCGGCCTTGGCGAGAGGCCTGAGCCAAGGAACGGTGATGAAAAAAGCTCCTCGGAATATCCGAATGTGGGATTAATTCTTTGCCCAGACTCTGCATGGTGAGAGGAAAGAGGATCAGGGTGAGGATGTGGTTGCCCAAACTCTTGGCTACTGAGACTGGACTTTGTGGAAGAGGGGGTGGTGCTTAACCGACTGGAAGCATTATCAGCTGAAATCCAACCGACTACCTGCTTGCACTGGTGTGGCGACAAGAGTTGTGTCTTGCGCCGTCGTGCAAACTGTGACATGAAGCTAGGAGTTTTGGATGACTTTGTTTCTTGGGCTCTGCCAGCAGGCATAGTTTCACCGCGCCCAGAGCCATCGTCTCTGCGTTCACCATCAGCAGCACGCCACTTCCCCCTCCCTTAGTGCTCGCCTTGCGCATATTAAACAGTATATATGCAACTTTGTCACAAGTACAGTACTCAGATTTTTATTAAGTGTATGATAAGAAAAATTTCACCCAATGTCAAATATTTAGAATGCGCAAACGTTATACAGCAGACGCAAATGAGGAACTGCGGCCTAAATTAACGGTAGAAAAAATATCAACGTGTGTCAGCTATATAGACAACAGAAAGGCTATAATGCACACACTGTGCACGTACTGGTAGTGCCCCAAAAGAAATAAAAAAAAAAAATGCAGCCAGATGTACCAATGGACTTTGGTGTCCCTCCTTGCGCAAATGTTATACAGCAAGACGCAAAAGAGGTACTGCAGACTTAACAGCAGAAATAATAGCAAAGGATGTCAGGTATATAGTATACAGAGAGTAATACAGCATGCAGCAGCTGCATTGGTGGTGTTAATGGCAGGCCACCTAGCGCTATTTTTAACACCCCCAAAATAAAATAAAATGTTTGCCAGCAAGATATAATAGCCCTTAGAAGGGTTTTTGGGTCTTTTTGGAGCAAATTCTATCCCTGCCTAGCGTGCTTCTCTCCCTACACTATCTGTCCCTGCTTGCAGCACTCTCCCTGCTCGGTCTGAGCCGGTCACATGTTACCGGGTGCTTTCTAGCACCCGATGACGTGTTCCCGACCAGCCAATCACTGTAATGCCAGTAGCTAACATGGCTACTGGCATTACAGTGAATACCAGTACCTTCCAGCATGCTAATTGACTAATTAGCGTGCGAGGAGGGGACTCGAGTATGGCGCTCGAGCACACGCGGTATTTGGCCGAACATGTTCGCTCAACACTAATATTTATATATTTTAATAGTACAGGCATTTTCAGGTGCGGTGATCCTATGATGTTGAATTGTTTTTATTATTTATTTATTCTAGGGAGGGGGATGATTTAAAATTTCATATTCTTTTATATTTTTTTTTTACTTTTTTAAACTTTTAGTCAACCTAGGTGACTATAACAAACAATTCTTAGATTGCTATTTGTATTCTGGAATGGATATCTATCCATTACAGAATAAAGGATTCAGTATATTCCAATGCAGTGCTGCCACCTGAAGGCCTCATTGGAATATGCTAGTAATTGGCCTTGAGGCCTTGTACAGGTTTAGGCCTATTACTAGTATGAGATGCCTTCCCAAGTCTACTTCAGGTGAAGGTGGCCGGCTTCTGACCAAACGCTGTGATCACATTTGACCATGACCTTTAAGGATAGGTCAAAATACTAGACAACCAGTACATTTTTTTTTACAATTCCCACAGGGCTTTAATTGTATCATACTGTATGGGAGCCATTTATCAAACTGGTGTAAATTAGAACTGGTTTAGTTGCCCATAGCAACTAATCAGATTCCTCCTTTCATTTTCCAAAGGAGCTGTCCAAAAGGAAAGGTGGAATCTGACTGGTTGCTATGAGCAACTAAGCCAGTCCTACTTTACACCAGTTTGATAAATGACCCCCTATGTGTTTATTTACCGCATCAGTGAACCTATCCTAAGAAACAAGTTATATCGCTCCACCACGTGTACAACAGAAAATGACATTTGAAAATACAGATGTAGCATTCCTCATCTTGATTCTTAAAGGCTATGTACATCTTTGGGAACAATTTTTTAACATTATTGTATTGTACTCATTTTGACCTAAAAGTCATTTTTTTCAATTGGTCTGTATTAAAAATTTTTGAACCACTGTCAGTGTGCTGCCTTCAGATTCACACAGCTAGTTCTCTATGTGTGACCAATATTAGCCTGGGAGCATTTCACTTCAAATCTCAACTGCCATTTTCTCCACATACACACCGGTTTCCATAACAACTCAGCCAGGTAATTAGCAGCCAGCTGAGGATCTCAGGTAAATAACAACCCAGCCATTTCTCTTCACTGCTTTAAAGGGGCAGAGTGCTGTGGATGACACTGTTAAAGGGGTATTCCGGTTACCAGAAATATAACGTACGTTTTAGACTAATTTTAGACTAAGACCGTTCAGTAGTAATAAAAGATGCTTTCTTCCACCACTACCCATTGCGTGTCCTCATAAATTACCATGGCATCGACCTGTAATCCAGGCCACCCTCAAAAGAAGGACTTAAAAGCAACCCCCCCAAGGTCTCATTAAACCATGCCCCTCCCACTCCCCAGCCAATGGGGATTGAAAAAAATCAACTTCTGTCAGCTGCATTGACTTTCTCTCTGCAACGACACACAGAAACATTAAATGAAATAGACTAATTTTAGACTACGACCGTTCAGCAGTAATAAGATGTTTTCTTCCACTGCTACCCATTGCGTGTCATCATAAATTACCATGGCATCGACCTGTAATTCAGGCCACCCTCAAAAGAAGAACTTAAAACCCCCGCCCCAAGTCTCGCTTAGTCACGTCCCCGACTTGGTCAGGCCACGCCGCCTTCCACTGCGCAGTCAACGGGGATTGAAAAATTGAAGTTAAAAATCAACTTATGTCAGCTGCAGGGGTGGGAGGGAGGATGACTTTCTCTCTGTAATGACACACACAAACATTAAATGAAATAGATTAAATATACCTGTGCAAAGCAATGTTTTCTTCCACTGCTACTCACTGTGTTTCCTCATAAACTACCATGGCATTGACCTGTAATTCAGGCCACCCTCAAAAGAAGGACTTAAAAGCAACCCCCCTCCAAGGTCCCACTAAACCACGCCCTGACCCGGTCAGGTCACGACCCCTCCCACTCCGCAGCCAATGAGGATTGAAAAAATGAAGGTAAAAATCAACTTCTGTCAGCTGCATTGACTTTCTCTCTGCAACGACACACAGAAACCTTAAATGAAATAGATGAAATATACCCAGGTGAAGCCAGGTCCTTCTGCTAGTTTATAATAAAGACCAATTGAAAAAATTATTTTTAGCTGAAAATGATCAAAATGCAATCATGACATCACAACGCATTAAGTAAACAATGGCAAGAAACATTTAACTGAGTTTTTCAATGGCTTTCATTGGCTTTCATGCTGTGATATCATTGTGAGATGTGATATCACACTCAAGTTCAGAACTGCTACATCTGTAGGTTTGACTTAGAATATCCTACCATTTTAAGTATACAGCTCATACGCAGATCGATGAGGGATGAGCGAACTTCTGTTTTCAAATTTGGCGTATACAGTTCGGGTTATCTAAGAATTCTATTATGGATTACGATAAGTTATGTTCCGTGGTAGCAGAATACATAACACAATTCTTAGATAACCTGGACCTTATACACTGGACTTGAAGTTTGCTCAACAGTAGTTACAGTATATCTAAGCAGCATCAAAAGGTTTAAAATCTGGGAGAGGGGAACTACAGTGTCTAATACAATAATTTTTGGTCTTTGGCTTTACTCATCTACATAACAAGTCATTCAAGAGGGTTACTAGTCATAAACAGGTTGGAATCGATTTAGTGGGCTGCGGTGACCTTCCTTCAGCTCATCTTGGAGCATTTCACGGCCACGGGGACATAGCCTAGGACTAGATGATTTAGTATATTCTAAAAAAGTACAGAGCGGTTTAATAGGGATTACATTTCCCATTAATGGGAAGTGAGGGACAGTGAGATAAATGGCAGGGGTGACTTATAACTGGCATTCATCACTCACTGCCCCAATGTTCCTCCCAAAAACAGTCTAAGATGTCTCTTCTTCATAACCCTCTTGTGTATAAGCCTATTCACTTCTCCTATTACTACTACACACAAGCTCCTGGCAAGTCTCTGAAGTGAAGATCGCATTACACATCACATCACATCACTCTCTTGGTTCAGCTAATTTACTATCAGTCTCCTTCCAGTAGCCCTGTTTATCAGTACTAATTACAGTTTAGCATCTGACAACTTCATAACTCATTGTAAACATTTAATCTGCAAGACGTCATGCCAATGCTTGTATCTCTGCCAAGTATATTTTGACTGCAACACAAGATCTCGAAAGCACTAAAATACCTTCCATATCAATCTTGCTCTAAATAAAATCACCTACCCTAGAATGACTACTCTCAGGTCCTGCGATACTTTATTGAGGGCTGATATTTACTGGCACAACAAATTTAATGACTTATGAAGTAAGTGAACCCTCTGGACAAACACTACACACAAGTAAATCAACTAAAGAATGGTTGAAAAGGGAGATTTGTGTCCTCACTAGAGATGAGCAAAGTTCTTAAAAATGTACAAAATTTTGTAAAAAAATTACTTTGTTACAAAGCGCATTTCTTTGTAAGTAGCAGGCACAATGATGAGGAATGCTGATTGCGCCGCTCCCCATTGAACCCCTTAGATGCCACATTCATCAATGATCACGGCATCTGAGATTATGTGGTCTCATCATACACAATGAGGTCATATCGCTAGGACATGCCCCCATTATCTTATAGGTGCAGGTCCCAGCGGTGGGACTATATCGAGAATAGAGCCCCGCAAGGTGGTGGCTGCAGGACTCCGGTCCGGCCACCACCAATCAGCTCCCCATAGAAGTGAATGGGAGTGCACAGCGCATGATCGGCCACCGCTCCTATTCAATTCTATGGTCTCTACGTATATAGCCGAGCCAGTGCTCGTCTATTTTCGGCAGCCCCATAGAAAATGAATGGAGGACAGCTGCGCATGCGCAGTGCATCCGCCTTCACTTTCGGGGCTCTGTTCTCGATATAAGACAATGGGCGCATATCCTAGCAATATGCCCCTATTGGCTGTCATAAGACAACCCCTTTAAGTCATTTCAGAAGTTAATCATTTGAAAAAAATTAAATGGTACCTACCTTATCCATTTGAGCGCAAAGAGCCAAGCGTGGTGACTTCACATGTCATCATGCACCAGATTTTGTGCGGGATCTTCAAGTAAGATGGCTGCGGCGGACTGATGAATGAGTTGAGTATGATTTTTTTCTTTTTTCCATTTCAGGGAAAATTGATTTGTTACCACCAAGCACAAGGAAATCTGGCTTTGTGGCGAATTGAATTTTCCCTGAAGTTCAGATTGAAGTCCACTTCAGATACTTTAATTCACCCCACACTAGTCCTCACCCTATGGAGATGCTGTGGAATGATCCAAAGCATGGATGCTCAACCTGTGGCCCTCCAGCTGTTGTAAAACTACAACTCCCACCATGCCCTGCTGTGTAGACTGCTAGCTGTAGACTGTGCAGGCATGCTGGGAGTTGTAGGGCCGCAGGTTGACCATCCCTGACCTAAAGCATGACCTGTGCACGCAGGGCATTCCAGGCAAATGGAGAACTGAAACATATCTGTAGGGAGGATTGGTCTAAAATTCCTTCTCAACGTTATGTTTTGTAAATCTTATTTGCATCTAACAGAAACATTTGGTGGATGTTATTGCTATCAAAGAGCGATCTACAACTTATTAAATTAAAGGGTCACTTACTTTCTCTCCCTGCACAGTGGATGTTTGCTGAATAAAGGA
The DNA here is from genome assembly GCA_900303285.1 of Rhinella marina. NCBI lineage: Eukaryota > Metazoa > Chordata > Amphibia > Anura > Bufonidae > Rhinella > Rhinella marina. Next base: position 66,951 of record ONZH01024621.1, read on the forward strand.
ACCAGCCCACACCCTAAGCTCCGTAAAGGGCCCTTTACACAGGACGATTCTAGGCTAGATGATCGGTAACAAGCATTCAGAGGAACACTCGTTAGTGATTATCTGACAGTGTAAATGTGCTGCCGATTACCCACTGAATGTGTGAAACGCTCATTCATAGTGTAATCGCATCATTCACGTGGTCCCAAAAATCGTACTTTGCCAGCAGCAGCAGATTGTGTTGTGTAAACAGCATCTGGCGCTAACAATGATTCTGCATGGGGGACGAGTGATGGCACTCGTGATCGCTCCTCCCCATACTGTGGAGGAGATGTAAATGCGACAGTCTCCTTCACTGACGAGCAGGCACTTGTTGGGAAGAAACACTTACTTCCTGACAATCGCCTGCAAAATTGGCAAGTATAAAGGCGCCTTAAAGGGATTGTCTTCAGCAGATAGCATTTACCATGTAGAAAAAAGTTAATACCAGGCACTTACTAATGTATTCTGATTGTCCATATTGCCTCCTTTGCCAACTGGATTCATTTTTTCATCATATTATACACTGCTCGTTCCAATCATGGATTGCAGGGTGATCGTAACCATGGAAACAGGCAGTGTATAATGTGATGGAAAAATGAATCCAGCCAGCAAAGAAAGCAATATGGACAATCACAATTAGAGATGAGCGAACATGCTCGTCCGAGCTTGATGCTCGTTCGAGCATTAGGGTATTCGCATATGCTCGCTACTCTGGACGAGCATATCGCGATCCTCGAGGAAATGGCAACTTCCTCTTCCTGCATGTTAGCCGCCTTTTTTCAGCCAATCAACATGCAGGAGAGTCTTTGGTACCTCCTAGCATCACGTGGGGCCCCTACAAGTCGATAGCAGGGATTGGCTGGCCAGATCAGATGACCTGGGAATATAAGAATCTGGTGCCGCGCTGCTCGCGTCATACGCCGTCTTCATGAGTTTAGGGATAGAGCTGCTGTCTGTCAGGGAGAGTGTTAGGGCCTGAATTTAGATGTTGGTTAAGCAGGAATCACCCACAAAGAACCCAACAGCCCTTCTAAGGGCTACAAGCACCTTTTTTTTTTTGGTCTCCTCCAGGCTGCTGGCTGGGACTTGTAGTGCAGCTACCGCCATCTTGGCTGCACACTGTACACAGTGACTGGTGGCAGAATGGACAGCACGTGGTCCACACAGACCCAAAATAAATTGCCCAAAGTACTCATTTTTGCTGCTGCTGTACCTTGGCTTGCTGAGATCTGTAGTGCAGTCTAGGGAATACGTTTTTCTGTCATTTCAATACACTACAGTCCAGTGAACAATTATGTAGTGTACTGTACAGTAGCGTTACTCTAGGGAATACGTTTTTCTGTCATTTGTATACACTACAGTCCAGTGAACAATTATGTAGTGTGCTGTACAATAGCGTCATTCTAGGGAATACGTTTTTCTGTCATTTCTATACACTACAGTCCAGTGAACAATTATGTAGTGTGCTGTACAGTAGCGTCAGTCTAGGGAATACGTTTTTCTATATATCCTACAGTGCAGTGAAAAATTGAGTGGTTTGGGGTGCAATAGCCGCCGTTTAAAGACTACATTTTTCCTCTCAGTCATATATACTACAGTGCAGTGCAAAATTGTGTCATGTGCTGCACACTAGCCGGAGTGTAGAAAATATAAGTTTTTCCTCTCAGTTATATATTATGCAGTGCAGTGAAAAATTCTGTCGTGTGCTGCACACTAGCCGGAGTGTAGAAAATAGAAAATATAAGTTTTTCCTTTCAGTTATATATTATACAGTGCAGTGAAAAATTCTGTCGTGTGCTGCACACTAGCCGGAGTGTAGAAAATATAAGTTTTTCCTCTCAGTTATATATTATACAGTGCAGTGAAAAGTTCACCTCCTGCGGGTCACACCACTGCCCCTTCCCCTGTGTCACATGCTGGCTCGGCGAGTAAACCCCCCGCCCAGGACCCCGCCACGAGCGCCTCCCGCCCTACAACCACCCCTTCACCTCCACGATCCTCCACAACCTCCACCAATGTGTCCCAGCGCAGCGTTCAGCTGTCTTTGCAGCAGACATTTGAGCGCAAGCGCAAATACAATTCCAGCCACCCACATGCACAAGCCCTAAACATCCACATCTCCAAATTGTTAAGCCTGGAGATGCTGCCCTATAGACTGGTAGAGACTGAGGCTTTCCGCAACCTGATGGCGGTGGCTGTCCCTCGGTACTTGTTCCCCAGCCGCCACTATTTTTCCCGATGTGCCGTCCCAGCCCTACATCAGCACGTGTCAGAGAACATCATCCGTGCCCTGACCAACGCGGTTAGTGATAAGGTCCACCTAACCACGGACACGTGGACAAGTGCTGCCGGGCAGGGACACTATATCTCATTGACGGCACATTGGGTTAACTTGGTGGAGGCTGGGACCGAGTCTGACCCTGGGGCCGCTCATGTACTGCCCACACCGAGGATTGCGGGGCCTACCTCGGTCACAGTTTCTCAGATGTACTATGCGTCTTCCTCCAACCCCTACTCCTCCTCCGAATTACCATCCGTGGGCACGGCCCCTTCAGTCGGTAGCTCTAGTCGCAGCAGCAGTGCCGTGGGTAAGCGCCAGCAGGCGGTGCTCAAACTGCTGAGCTTAGGTGACAAAAGGCACGCCGCAGACCGATGTGTGGCTGGCACCGCTGAACCTCAAGCCAGGCATGGTTGTGTGTGACAACGGGCGTAACCTGGTGGCGGCTCTGCAACTCAGCAGACTGACACATGTGCCATGCTTGGCCCACGTGTTCAATCTCATAGTTCAGCGGTTCCTCAAGACATACCCCAATCTGTCTGATTTGCTCACCAAGGTGCGCCGCATCTGTGCGCATTTCCGCAAGTCAACCACAGATGCTGCCACTCTCAGGGCAGCACAGCGGCGCCTACAACTGCCAGCTCACCGACTGTTGTGCGACTTGCCCACGAGATGGAGTTCGACATTAAACATGTTATCCAGAGTTTACCAGCAGCGCAGAGCGATTGTAGACTGCCAGATGTCAACTTCCACCAGAACTGGTAGTCAGGTCAGTCAGCTTCCTCAAGTCTACAATGAGGAGTGGACGTGGATGTCTGATATCTGTCAGGTGTTGAGCAACTTTGAGGAGTCAACACAGATGGTCAGCGGCGATGCCGCCCTTTATCAGCCTCACCATCCCGCTGCTTTGCCTGTTGAAAAACTCACTGCTCAGAATGAAGTCAGAAGCTTTGCGCTTGTCACAGGAGATGGGGGAAGAAGATATGTCGCTTGATAGCCAGAGTACCCTCAGGTCTGTTTCTCAGCGCGTATTGGAGGAGGGGGATGAGGATGAGGAGGAAGAGGAGGAGAATGTTGGCGAGACAGAAGAGGGTACCAATGCTCAGTCCTTCTTAACTCTTGAGCATGTATGGGCTGAAGAGGAGGAGTTGGAGGAGGAGGAAATGGAGAGTCAGGCCAGTGAGGAGAGGGAATTCTTGCGTGTTTGGACTCTGGTGCACATGGCAGACTTCATGTTAGGCTGCCTATCCCGTGACCCTCGCGTTAGAAGCATTTTTTCAAACACCGATTACTGGGTGTTCACTCTCCTGGACCCATGGTACAAGCAGAACCTTTCCACTCTCATCCCTGCAGAGGAAAGGAGTATGAGAGTGAATCAATATCAACAGGCCCTGGTGCACAAGCTGAAACAATCCTTCCCATCTGACGCCGCTAGCGGCAGAGGGCATGGTTCTGTGGGCCAAGTAGCGGGGGAGAGGAGGCGAGCAGGCAGCTTGTCCAGCACTGGCAGGGGAACGCTCTCCAAGGCCTTTGCCAGTTTTATGTCACCCCAGCAAGACACTGTCACCTGTCCCCAGTCTAGGCAGAGTAGGGGGGAGCTGTACAGAAAGATGGTGAGGGAGTACCTAGCTGACCATACCAACGTCCTGCATGATCACTCTGCTCCATACAACTACTGGATTTCAAAGCTGGACAGGTGGCCTGAACTGGCCGCTAGTGTGTTGTCAGAGCGGGTATTCAGTGCTGCTGGTGGCATCATCACCGATAAGCGTACACGCCTGTCAACTGACAGCGCTGACAGGCTGACGCTTATTAAAATGAACAAAGCCTGGATTTCACCGGAATTCAAATCTCCTCCGGGGGAAAGCAGCTAAAGAATAAGATTCCTTATGTAACCGATTCCTCTCCTCTACTCCTCCTCCTCCTTCTCTTCATTGCCAAACGCTGACCCAAAAGGGAATTTTTTAGAGGTCCAACTGGCACTCTTTTAAGACAATGTTTCCGGAGGGCCACCTACAGGCCCTCTCTCCAAACAATTTTTCCGGAGCGTCAACTACAGACACTCTAAAACCATTTTTCATGAGCGTCAACTACAGACACTCTAAAACAATTTTTCAGTATCGTCAACCACAGACACAAATTTTTTTTTTTCGGAGGGTCACCTACAGCCATTTGACTGCAATCTCAGTCGGACAAAGGCATTGGTGGTGTCACCGCCATGCTGTGTCAGGCTAAATTTTTGGGTGGTTCACGTGCTACCTCAGTCTAACTCGATCACTCTGTTGTCACCGCCGCCATACAGGGTCACGCTAAATTTTTATGTGCTTCGCCTGCTCCTGCAGTGTAACTCGGTCACTCTGTAGTCACAGCCATACAGGGTCACACTAAATTTTTATGTGCTTTGCCTGCTCCTGCAGTGTAACTCGGTCACTCTGTTGTCACAGCCATACAGGGCCACGCTAAATTTTTATGTGCTTCGCCTGCTCCTGCAGTGTAACTCGGTCACTCTGTAGTCACAGCCATACAGGGTCACGCTAAATTTTTATGTGCTTCGCCTGCTCCCGCAGTGTAACTCGATCACTCTGTTGTCATAGCCATACAGGGTCACGCTAAATTTTTATGTGCTTCGCTTGCTCCTGAACTGTAACTTGGTCACTCTGTAGTCACAGCCATATAGGGCCATGATAAATTTTTATGTGCTTCGCCTGCTCCAGCAGTGTAACTCAGTCACTCTGTAGTCACAGCCATACAGGGCCTCGATAAATTTTTATGTGCTTCGCCTGCTCCCACACTGTAACTCGGTCACTCTGTAGTCACAGCCATACATGGCCACGATAAATTTGTATGTGCTTCGCTGCTCCTGCACTATAACTCGGTCAGTCTGTTGTCACAGCCATACAGGGTCACGCTAAATTTTTATGTACTTCACCTGCTCCTGCAGTGTAACTCAGTCACTCTGTAGTCACAGCCATACAGGGCCACGATAAATTTTTATGTGCTTCACCTGCTCCCGCAGTGTATCTCGGTCACTCTGTAGTCACAGCCATACAGGGCTACTCTAAATTTTTATGTTCTTCGCCTGCTCCAGCACTGTAACTCGGTCACTCTGTTGTCACAGTAATAAAGGGCCACGATAAATTTTTATGTGCTTCGCCTGCTCCTGCAGTGTAACTCAGTCACTCTGTAGTCACAGCCATACAGGGCCACGATAAATTTTTATGTGCTTCACCTGCTCCCGCAGTGTATCTCGGTCACTCTGTAGTCACAGCCATACAGGGCCACTCTAAATTTTTATGTGCTTCGCCTGCTCCTGCAGTGTAACTCTGTCACTCTGTAGTCACAGTAATACAGGGCCACGATAAATTTTTATGTGCTTCGCCTGCTCCTGCAGTGTAATTCGGTCACTCTGTAGTCACAGCCATACAGGGCCATGATAAATTTTTATGTGCTTCGCCTGCTCCCGCACAGTAACTCGGTCACTCTGTAGTCACAGCCATACAGGGCCACGATAAATTTTTATGTGCTTCGCCTGCTCCTGCACTGTAACTCAGTCACTCTGTAGTCACAGCCATACAGGGCCTCAATAAATTTTTATGTGCTTCGCCTGCTCCCGCACTGTAACTCGGTCACTCTATAGTAACAGCCATACAGGGCCTCGATAAATTTTTATGTGCTTCGCCTGCTCCTGCACTGTAACTCGGTCACTCTGTTGTCACAGCCATACAGGGTCACGCTAAATTTTTATGTGCTTCGCCTGCTCCTGCAGTGTAACTCGGTCACTCTGTAGTCACAGCCATACAGGGCCACGATAAATTTTTATGTCCTTCGCCTGCTCCTGCACTGTAACTTGGTCACTCTGTTGTCACAGCCATACAGGGTCACGCTAAATTTTTATGTGCTTCGCCTGCTCCTGCTGTGTAACTCGGTCACTCTGTAGTCACAGCCATACAGGGTCACGCTAAATTTTTATGTGCTTCGCCTGCTCCTGCACTGTAACTCGGTCACTCTGTAGTCACAGCCATACAGGGCCTCGATAAATTTTTATGTACATCGCCTGCTCCTGCACTGTAACTCGGTCACTCTGTAGTCACAGCCATACAGGGCCTCGATAAATTTTTATGTGCTTCGCCTGCTCCTGCACTGTAACTCGGTCACTCTGTAGTCACAGCCATACAGGGCCTCGATAAATTTCTATGTGCTTCGCCTGCTCCTGCACTGTAACTCGGTCACTCTGTAGTCACAGACATTCAGGGCCATGATAAATTTTTATGTGCTTCGCCTGCTCCCGCACTGTAACTCGGTCACTCTGTAGTCACAGCCATAAAGGGCCACGATAAATTTTTATGTGCTTTGCCTGCTCCTGCACTGTAACTCGGTCACTCTGTAGTCACAGCCTTGAGGGTCACCACCAGGCTGTTGTCCGACAATTTGGGGTAATGGTGGGATTAGCCAGCCTCAGAGGCATCCATGCATGCTGCCCCTGCTGTTTCCTGTCCATTTCCGTGGTGTTTCCATAATTTTTTCCAGGTTTCCAGGTTTTCACCCAGCCTTCCCTAGGCAGAGCCTTGGTCCCCTGCAAAAAATGCTCGAGTCTCCCATTGACTTCAATGGGGTTCGTTATTCGAAACGAGCACCCGAGCATCGGGAAAAATTCGACTCGAATAACGAGCACCCGAGCATTTTAGTGTTCGCTCATCTCTAATCACAATGCATACTTTCTGTACATGATAAATGTAATTTGCTGAAGTGACACAACCCTTTAAGCTCCCCAAAAAGGGCTTGGCCAGGATAATTAACCTTGGCTGTATGTGCACAATGCACGGATGAGTACACATTACATAGCATAGAATCACATTACTAGTATATTACTAACCAATTGCAGATACCCCTATACTGTTAACATTTGCAATTTTTACAGGCTGGCCAATTTTGCTATGTAGGAAACCAAACCACAATGGTATAGGCAAAAGATAATAAATATAAAAATAAATAGTCTACTACACAATGGTAATAGTACAAAATTTTGTTTGGATGTTCAATTTAACTTGGAAGGCAAGGAGTGGAAACAATATTTTAATTAGTAACAATTATGCACAGAAACAATTGAACAAAGATACGGTATCTTCTAAATGACAGTTTTAGGTGCTCCTTAAAAACATGTCTTTTTGGGGTGGCCTATCACATCCCCTGATCTAACTCCTCTCCATACATAGCCCATTTATCATCATTATCTGAATATGATCCTCACCAAACTCTCCACCGCACCCATGTACCCAGAAGCACTTCATATATCGGCTGCTGACCGGCTTTATATCTGCTCCTCTATTTTCCCTAGATGATTTGACCATTGTACAAAACAAGCATTTTTACCTTTGTTGTCACCCCTATCTGCTCATAGATTGTAAGGTCTTACGAGCAGGGCCCTCATTCCTGTTATTGTAATAATTGACGTCTGTTGCTATGTTATTTATGACTGTTTGTACATGAACCCTTGAATTGTAAAGCACGGTGGAATATGTTGGCGCTATATAAATAAAGATTATTATTATTATCTTCTGGCATTTAACTAACCAGGGGAAAGACGGACTGAGGTCTCCATCTCCAACACTCTCTATAAGTGAAGCTGGAAGTTGGCTGGATTTTCCAACAGATCCATCCATTTCATTATCAGGGATTATAAAATGTAGCTTTGCTTCTGTTCAGTTAGTAAATATATACTGTATATAGCAATGTAAAAATACAATCTTTGAGCTGGATCTACATAGGACAATTGTCAGGCCGATTATCATAAACAAGTCTTAGTATGAACGCTCGTCCCCTATAATCAGCCAATGCAAAGGTGTCAAAGATCACTTGATGAACGAGCAAAATGCCATTTCATCAGGTGAAATCATTGTTTATGCAGACACCTAAATCAATGTTCCTGGCCAGGAGATGTGCTGTGTAAAGAGCGATGTGCTGCACAGGAAGAATGAATCTGTATGGGTTACGAGTAGAGATGAGCGAGCACTAAAATGCTCGGGTGCTCGTTATTCGAGTCGAACTTTTCCCGATGCTCGGGTGCTCGTTTTGAATAACGAACCCCATTGAAGTCAATGGGAGACTCGAGCATTTTTGCGGGGGACCAAGGTTCTGCCTAGGGAAGGCTGGGTGAAAACCTGGAAACCTCAGAAAATGATGGAAACACCACGGAAATGGACAGGAAACAGCAGGGGCAGCATGCATGGATGCCTCTGAGGCTGCCTAATCCCACCATTACCCCAAATTCTCAGGCAACAGCCTGGTGGTTACCCTCATGGCAATTGTGCTCACCCAGACCAAGAAAGGCGAGGCAAATACCCATCACATGTTAGGGAAGCAACCAACTAGGTGCAACGAAGGTCCATCACCGCCTGCAGGTGACACCACTGCTCATGCTGGCACTGCAGCTGAAATCAAGTTTAGTATCTGTTCTTATCAGTTGCTGTGGCTGCTGGTGGTATAGTGGTGAGCATAGCTACTTCCCAAGCAGTTGATCTGGGTTCAATTCCCATCTATCGCAGGAGGCAATTCAGAATCAGTACAATATCTAATACGTCCCCTCTCCGGGTAAATTGTTTGTAGAGAGGGCCTGTAGCTGGGGTGAAGGAGGTTTCGCTGGAAGAGCCAGAGGAGTGCCCCCTGGGCTAGCGTGTGTGGTGGTGACAACAGCCGGAATGCATTTGGAAATACTCTAGCATCAGCCGGTGCAGTATCGATTCTTCTCAGTTTAATACCGTATACGTCCCCTATTTGGGACCCTATATTTAATGGATATTTCGAACACGGAAAACGGAAAAAGAGCTTGCTCTGGCCAGGGGAGTGTCTTTCCCACTGCAGCTAAGGGGACGTGTCCATGCTCTGCCTATCACAGGTCATGAGGCAGATAAAAGAAGAACAAAAACAAACATCAGTACAACTTCTGATACGTCCCCTATCCGGCTAAATTGTTTGTAGAGTGGGCCTGTAGGTGGGGGGGGCAGGCTGGGGCAAGGAGGTTTCGCTGGAAGAGCCAGAGGAGTGCCCCCTGGGCTAGCGTGTGTGGTGGTGACAACAGCCGGAATGCATTTGGAAATACTCTAGCATCAGCCGGTGCAGTATCGATTCTTCTCAGTTTAATACCGTATACGCCCCCTATCTTGGGACCCTATATTTAATGGATATTTCGAACACGGAAAACGGAAAAAGAGCTTGCTCTGGCCAGGGGAGTGTCTTTCCCACTGCAGCTAAGGGGACGTGTCCATGCTCTGCCTATCACAGGTCATGAGGCAGATAAAAGAAGAATAAAAACAAACATCAGTACAACTTCTGATACGTCCCCTATCCTGCTAAATTGTTTGTAGAGTGGGCCTGTAGGTGGGGGGGGGCAGGCTGGGGCAAGGAGGTTTCGCTGGAAGAGCCAGAGGAGTGCCCCCTGGGCTAGCGTGTGTGGTGGTGACAACAGCCGGATGGATTTAGAATGACGACGCAGGACCCCAACTTAAAAATTTAGCATCAACCGGTACAGTCGTAAATTATGAGATTGATCAACTGTGGTATGTAAACTACTTAGTTTAAAACCGTATATGACAGCTATCCGGAAAAATGGTTTGGAGAGAGAGAAAGATAGGACAAAGACGTAAATTGTTTGGAGAGAGGGCCTGTAGGTGGGGGGGGGGGCAGGCTGGGGGGAAGGAGGTTTCGCTGGAAGAGCCAGAGGAGTGCCCCCTGGGATAGCGTGTGTGGTGGTGACAACAGCCGGATGGAGTTAGAATGACGACACAGGACCCCAACATAAAAATTTAGCATCAACCGGTACAGTCGTAAATTATGAGATTTATCAAGTGTGGCATGACTTTTTAGATGGAGATTGCATGTGGTCACGTACTCCCTGGAACCCCATAGTCACCCCTTCCCTGATGTGCTAGCCCAGAACATTCTCTGCCCCAATTCGCAAGACCTTTTGCTGTTTCCGTGTGCTGACAGTGGGGATTTACCAGTGTTGTCTGAGGAGGTGGTGGACAATGGCGAGACACAGGTGTCGGGGGGTGAGGTAGTTGTATGGGAAGCAAGTTACAGTGGGGACTCCTTGGGGGGGAATTTCTCAGGATGGGACAGATTCAACTTGGGTGGATCAGGCACAGGAACAGATCAATTTTTGGGGGTTTAGTTAACTTTTATTTAGCAAAAATAACCACAGAGATATTTATTCGTTATCTTCTCTGCCCAGTCTGGCGTTGGGGTTCCTCACTTTGATGGCGAGCTGTGCCGCTCTCTCCACAATGGTCTGTGTGTTCTTAGATGGAGACTTTGTCGGTGATTTCAGTACAGAAGGACTTGTTGCTCATCCACAGAACCTCGTCCTCCTTGACATTGTGGACAAGGAATTTGCGGGTGGACCAGGAATTTGCGGAACCCTGTGAGCAGCATGTGTTTGGTCTTCTACTTGCTACCGTATCCAATGTTGGGCAATATAGATTCGCAAGTAATATTATTTTTCACACCTATCCCAAAAATAAAAATGTATGCAGTATGCGCAAATAAAACTTGGACCTCCGGAAAAATTGTTTGAATAGAGGGCCTGTAGGGGGCCCTCCTGAAAAATTGTTTGAAGAGAGGGCCTGTAGGTGGAACTCTGGAAAAATTGTTTGAATAGAGGGCCTGTAGGTGGACCTCTGGAAAAATTGTTTGAATAGAGGGCCTGTAGGGGGCCCTCCTGAAAAATTGTTTGAAGAGAGGGCCTGTAGGGGGCCCTCCTGAAAAATTGTGCTAAAAGAGTGCCAGTTGGACCTCTAAAAAATGGCGTTTTTTGGGTCAGCGTTAGGCAAAGACGATATGGAGGAGGAGGAGGAGTAGAGAAGAGGAGTAGAGAAGAGGAATCGGATACATAAGTTATTTAAATCTTTAGCTGCTTTCCCCCGGAGGAGATTTTAATTCCGGTGAAATCCAGGCTTTGTTCATTTTAATAAGCGTCAGCCTGTCAGCACTGTCAGTTGACAGGCGTGCACGCTTATCGGTGATGACGCCACCAGTTGCACTGAATACCCGCTCTGACAGCACGCTAGCGGCAGGGCAGGCCAGCACCTCCAAGGCGTACAGCGCCAGTTCAGGCCACGTGTCCAGCTTTGAAACCCAGTAGTTGTATGGGAGCAGAGTGATCGCTACGGACGTTGGTATGGTCAGCTAGGTACTCCCTCACCATCTTTCTGTACAGCTCCCCCCTACTCTGCCTAGACTGGGGACAGGTGACAGTGTCTTGCTGGGGTGACATAAAACTGGCAAAGGCCTTGGAGAGCGTTCCCCTGCCAGTGCTGGACAAGCTGCCTGCTCGCCTCCTCTCCCCCGCTACTTGGCCCACAGAACCATGCCCTCTGCCGCTAGCGGCGTCAGATGGGAAGAATTGTTTCAGCTTGTGCACCAGGGCCTGTTGATACCTATTCACTCTCATACTCCTTTCCTCTGCAGGGATGAGAGTGGAAAGGTTCTGCTTGTACCGTGGGTCCAGGAGAGTGAACACCCAGTAATCGGTGTTTGAAAAAATTCTTCTAACGCGAGGGTCACGGGATAGGCAGCCTAACATGAAGTCTGCCATGTGCGCCAGAGTCCCAACACGCAAGAATTCCCTCTCCTCACTGGGCCTGACTCTCCATTTCCTCCTCCTCCTCCTCCTCCTCCTCCTCCAAGTCCTCCTCTTCAGCCCATACACGCTCAAGAGTTAAGGACTGGAGCACTGGTACCCTCTACTGTCTCGCCGACATTCTCCTCCTCTTCCTCCTCATCCTCATCCCCCTCCTCCGATACGCGCTGAGAA
>ONZH01024622.1:0-87698 GCA_900303285.1 Rhinella marina
TCAGCCAGGATTTTCCAACCACCAACACCTGATATGTCAGATTAGATCATTCATGCTGTTGTTTGACTGTTTCTTCTGGCTACCTGCCTCACCAAATATTCTGATGCTGCCACCCGCCTGATGCCACACATCTGATGCCAAGTGCTCCTTCTTACACCCACCATCGTCAGCGGGTAGTGTAATGTTATTGTCACCCAACTCCCCACACTGTCGTCATGCCACTCTGTAGTCTGCTGATGCTGCTGCTACTGCCTCCATAATGTTGTCATTCCACTCTGTGGCCTTCTGATGCAGCTGCTACTGCCTCTATAATGTCGTCGTACCATTCGGTAGTCTATCGATACTGCTTCTGCTGTTGTTGCTGCTACTACTACTGCCTCCATAATGTCGTCGTACCATTCTGTAGTCTGCCGATGCTGCTGCTGCTGCTACTACTACTGCCTCCATAATGTCATTGTTCCACTCTGTAGTCTGCCGATGATGCTGCTGATGCTACTACTACTGCCTCCATAATGTTGTCGTTCCACTCTGTAGTCCGCTGATGATGCTGCTGCTGCTACTACTACTGCCTCCATGATGTCGTCGTTACACTCTGTAGTCTGCCGATGCTGCTGCTGCTACTACTACTGCCTCCATAATGTCGTTGTTCCACTCTGTAGTCTGCCGATAATGCTGCTACTACTACTGCCTCCATAATGTCATCGTTCCACTCTGTAGTCTACTGATGCTCCTGCTGCTGCTACTACTACTTCCATAATGTCATCGTTCCACTCTGTGGCCTTCTGATGCAGCTGCTACTGCTGCTGCTACTGCCTCCATAATGTCGTCGTTCCACTCTGTAGCTTGCCGATGCTGCTGCTGCTACTACTACTGCCTCCAAAATGTCGTCGTTCCACTCTGTGGCCTTCTGATGCAGCTGCTACTGCTGCTGCTGCTACTGCCTCCATAATGTTGTCATTCCACTCTCTAGTCTGCCAATGATGCTTCTACTGCTGCTGCCAATTGCACACTCTGTCGTTGTGCCACTCTGTGACCTCGAAATTCTAATAACTGACATTTTCAATCTTGTCGTTGGGATTCTCCTTCACCTCGAAATTCTACTGACTGACATTTTCAATCTTGTCATTGCGATTCTCCTTCACCTCGAAATTCTACTGACTGACATTGTCAATCTTGTCGTTCGGATTCTCCGTCACCTCGAAATTCTACTGACTGACATTTTCAATCTTCTCATTAGGCCTCTCTGTGACCTCGAAATTCTACTGACTGACATTTTCAATCTTGTCGTTGGGCCACTCTGTGACCTCGAAATTCTACTGACTGACATTTTCAATCTTGTCATTAGGCCTCTCTGTGACCTCGAAATTCTACTGACTGACATTTTCAATCTTGTCATTAGACCTCTCTGTGACCTCAAAATTCTATTGACTGACATTTTCAATCTTGTCGTTGGGTTACTCTGTGACCTCATAATTCTGCTACTATGGCTGCTGCCACTTGCTCACTCTGTCATTGTGCCACTGTGCGACCTCATAATTCTGCTACTACAGCTACTGCCACTTGCACACTCTGTCATTTTGCCACTGTGTGACCTCATAATTCTGCTACTACGGCTACTACCACTTGCCAACTCTGTCATTGTGCCACTGTGTGACCTCATAATTCTGCTACTACGGCTACTGCCACTTGCCCACTCTGTCATTGTGCCACTGTGTGACCTCATAATTCTGCTACTACGGCTACTGCCACTTGCCCACTCTGTCATTGTGCCACTGTGTGACCTCATACTTCTGCTACTACGGCTGCTGCCACTTCCAAACTCTGTCGTGTGCCACTCTGTGACCTCAAAATTCTACTAATACTGCTGCTGCCACTTCCAAACTCCATCGTTATGCCACTGTGTGACCTCGAAATTCTACTAATACTGCTGCTGCCACTTCCAAACTCTGTCGTGTGCCACTGTGTCCTCAAAATTCTACTAATACTGCTGCTACCACTTCCAAACTCTGTCGTTGTGCCACTCTGTGACCTCAAAATTCTACTAATACTGCTGCTGCCACTTCCAAACTCTGTCATTGTGCCACTCTGTGACCTCGAAATTCTACGAATACTGCTGCTGCCACTTCCAAACTCTGCCGTTGTGCTACTCTGGGACCTCATGATTCTGCTTCTACGGCTGCTGCCAATTCCAAACTCTGTCATTGTGCCACTGTGTGACCTCGTAATTCTGCTACTACTGCTGCTGCCACTTCCACACTCTGTCATTGTTCCACTCTGTGACCTCATAATTCTGCTACTACGGCTGTTGCCATTTGCACACTCTGTCATTGTGCCACTCTATGGCCTCATAATGCTACAGCTACTGCCACTGCTTCCTCTACACTGTCGTCGTGCCACTTCTCAGACCTTCTACAGTCACAGGCAAGTCAAAGTTGACAATGGTTGACACTTGTTCTACGTCAATTCTTCCGGCACAGACATTAGTGGTGATGAGAACTTTTCCCTTCCCATCTCTGTTGTCGTGCGACTCTGGCCTCATAATTCTACTACTGGTGCTGCCACTTCCACACTCCTGATGATGCTGCTACTGCTGCTGCCACTTCCACACTCTGTCATTGTGCCACCCTGTGGCCTCCGGATGCTGCTACAGCTTCTGCCACTTCCACACTGCCGTCGTGCCACTCTGTCGTCTCGGGGTACTACCTGTCCTTGGGGAGTGAGCACCTTAATCGACCTGAGGAGACTTATAGGCCATTCATACTTTTCTGGAATTCTGAGAGGAAAAGGCATGAAAATGAGCTCTTAACAAGCTCTTCCTCTTATGCCACCAGATGAAAGGCAGCTATCCGTTAAGTCAATGTTCAACTCTTTAAATAAGCCTTGAGACATGACTCGGATATTAAATAAGCTAGCACCTCATCTGCAGACAGCTTTTTCGGGGTAATTGCCCCTCATCAGTGTAGAGCAGAGACTACTGGCTTAACTGGGTGAGAGGCCTGTCAGGGTTTGGGGGTCCTATCTCTCCTTGGGGAGAGAGCCCCTCAATCGGCGTGAGGAGATTCTGTGGTCTCCTGATGCTAATACTGCTGCCACTGTTCCACACTGTCGTCGTGACACTCTATGCTGCTCCTGATGCTACTGCCGCCTCCACACTGTCGTTGTACCACTCTGTCATCTCTTAATGCTACAGCTGCTGCCACTGCCACCTGTACAATGTTGTCGTACCACTCTGTGGTCTCCTGATGCTACAGCTGCTGTCACTGCCACCTCCACACTGTTGTCATGCCACTTTGTTGTCTCCTGATGCCACTGCCACCTCCACACTGTCGTCATGGCGCTCTGTGGTCTCCTGATGCTACAGCTGCTGCCACTGCCTCCTATATACTGTCATAGTGTCGCTCTGTGGTCTCCTGATGCTACAGCTGCGGCCACTGCCACCTCCACACTGTTGTTGTGCCACTCTGTTGTCTCCTGATGCCACTGCCACCTCCACACTGTCGTCGTACCGCTCTGTGATCTCCTGATGCTACAGATGCCTCCACGCTTTGCTTGTATAAGCGTGTAATAGAACAGGTTCTGTAGAAATCTATGTGGAATCAGTGAATTGGTGTAAAAGGAGTGCGCTCTTTGGCACTATAGTAGAATCTTGGGCCTCTGAATGGTTCTTTATAGCTGGCGCTAACATTGACCTGTAAGGCTGAGTTCACACTTGAGTTATTTTGTCAGTTTTGGCCTCATAACTGCCCAAATACGTAAAGTGTGCAGCGATTCTAAGAGCGATGCCTGTTATCTGCGTGTCATACTGGCTCACAGTATTGTTTCACTACCACAGCTGACTCCCTATGTGTGTTACTGCAAGGCACAGTGTTCTACACCACTATACAGGCTCTCTGCAGCCCGGAAATAGCCGTTTTTTAACGCAATTAGCCACGAATTTATTAGA
The DNA here is from genome assembly GCA_900303285.1 of Rhinella marina. NCBI lineage: Eukaryota > Metazoa > Chordata > Amphibia > Anura > Bufonidae > Rhinella > Rhinella marina. The sequence continues at coordinate 3,944 of ONZH01024622.1, forward strand.
ATCGAATCGTTTTGGAAAATTCTGCGAACCAACCAAATCAAATTTTTGAAAAATTCTCTCATCTCTAAATGTGATGTCACCAGCACCAGAATACAGCTAATTGGCAGAGGTGCTGGGAAACGGACCTACAACTATGTGATATTGATGACCTGTCCTGATGATAAGTCATCAATATCAAAATCTCGGACAACCCCTTTAAGCATATTTTAGTGTGTCAATAGCAGAGTATAGTTTAGGTTGCGGACAGAGGACGTCGAATTAGGTCTGCATTTTTTTCCAAAAAAACTGTTGCAATCTTTCTACTATTTATGGGTAAGTAATTAAGCGTACTTTTGGACTGTATTTTTTTCCCAATAAGAGACAATTTTTGGAACATTTTTTAATTAAAAAGTATAAAAGTATAACAAATGTGATTTTTTTTTAAACAGGCTGCTTGTTAACACCACACTGACATTATTTACTATTGCTGTCTTTGCATTAAAGAGCTTGAAAGGGGAGAATGAGTGGGAGCGAACATTTGAATAAAGTAAAAAAAAAAGAGAGAAAGACATGTGAGGGAAAATATAAGCCCTTAGAGTGTCATACAGCAATTTTCAGACCAACTGAAACACTTCTGATTTGCTTAGAATTGATTTGAAGTTCTTTTGAATTTTTTGACTTTTGGTCAAAATTGTTTTTATGAAATAATATTTTAATAATAATTTATAATTCACAGCCAGAGTCTTGGTATTCGTGAATGCTTTGTTTCCCCTGCCCCTCTACCATCTTTCTTCCTGTACTATTGGAGGAAGCTGCCAGGCAGCGGCAGGTGGGTGGGGAGCTAGAAGCCCATGAATACCGAGGCAAATCCTGTATGTGCATATCAATGTGAGGACTAAAGCTCTAGCTACGTATGATAAAGTGGAATTTTATGAAAACTTGATTAAAACATCCAGCAAGCACTACACAGATGAAATTGAGGTCTCTGTTACTACTTTATGCTGCCCTAAGATCAGGCAATATTAAACTGGTGACATGTTCTCTTTAAACTTCCTTTTCCTACATAGTTATAGAAAAAACTATAGATAAGCAAAGTTTTCAAAAATCCAGTTCGGCAGCTTTGCCAAACTTCGTCAAGAAATTTGATTTGTTACAAGTTACTTTGTCACAAATTGCTTTTCATAGTATGGAGCAGGCACAATGACGGGGGACAGTGATCATGCCGCCCCCTGTCATTATCCCCTCAGATGCCGCATTCAACACTGATCACATCATCTGAGACTCACATACAGGTGCTCAGGAGATCAATTCAGGGTTAAAAAAAAAAAAAAAAATATATATATATATATATATATATATATATATATATATATATATGATACCTCATCCACTTGATTGCAGAGAGGCCGTCCGCTCCTATCTTGATTGAAGAAAACCCGCCAAAGGACCTGTGGCGAGCATGATGATGTCACCACGTGATCATGCTGGGCACATTGACATCATCACTTATGACGTCACAGCGCGTGGCCAGCTTGATCACGTGGTGACGTCTTCACGCTTGCCACAGGTCCTTTGGCAGGTTTTCTTGAATCAAGACGGGAGCGGACGGCCTCTCCGCGATCAAGTGGATGAGGTGAGTATAATTTTTTATTTTCAACCACCATTTTAGGAAAAATCGATACGTTACCACAAAGCGGGAGGAAATTCAGCTTCAAGGCGAACCAAGTTTTTCCTAAACTCCTGATCAAATTCCTCTTCGAATGCTTCAATTCGCTAAATATTCAAATTCATTCTAGATATATTCAGTATCGCATATGAGCACATTAGGTGTACTTACACACTCTGTCATGCTATCAATGAAGTTATTCTGAGTTCATTCTGAGGAATGTTCTGCTACTGTAAATGCACTTGGGCATGCAAATCATCAAGATCCGCTGCTGACAGCATCCTTTGCAATTGCTGACCAATGACGTCCCAGATGTGCTTGATGGGAGACATGTCCAGGGAGGTTGCAGGCCATGGTAGCGCATATATGCACTATAGCACTAGCAACAATGTGGACTGGCATAGTCCTTTTAAAAAATGGCTCTTGGGACATTTAGAGAAGAGGCCATACCACTGGTTTAATAACCAAATCAATGTAACTCTGAGCTGTTGGTGTACCTGAATTGAAGACTAGAGTGGTCTGTTTACCATACATTATGCCTCCCCACACCATAATCCTGGGAGTAGTACTGGTGTGACGTTCTCTTGTGAAGGACTCTTCATGGAGTTTCCCTTGTGGTGTCCAGACAAACTACAGCTATCATTGCATTTGCATCCAAGACAAAAAGCGTGACTCATCACTGAAGAGGAGAGGCCTACATTACAGCCTCCATTGCAGTCTAACTGTGCACCATGATAGCCTTTGTGAGCAGTGGCAGAAGGATAGTAGAACACCTGTAGCTGGAAGTCTGGCTCCAAGCCCAATATCATGCAAACACCTTCTGATGGTTTCTGTAGACACCGTTCGCCACCCTAGGGATGTGATGGCATATTTGACTTGGAGTACAGAATGGATCACTATGAGCTATTCTTCTAATTGATGATCTAGCAGTGCAGAGGTTCGCCTCTGTGCCCCTCTTGCTTTTATTCCAGTTCTTCATTGTTCTCCCTGCCACTGACATGTGCAACGTTGAACAGAATTGACATCTCGGTCTAGGCGCATGATAAACCAAGCTCTCTCAGTTCAAGCGCTCTTTCCTTCTCAGTTTTGACAAATGGTGATAACATGCGTTGTACCAGGGGATAATAGTTTTTGAAAAGGCTTTTAAAATTAATTTCTTATAATATAAAGGTAATAAATAACCTCAGTTATTATGTCTTTTGCCTTTTATATTCTGTTTTTCTTCGTTATAAACTTTCCTCCGTCTTGGATTTTAGGTAGTGTGGATTACAGCTACAATGCCATATGTTGTCTTGACAGCACTGTTTCTTCGTGGCATTACTCTTCCAGGAGCTATAGATGGAATTAAAGCTTATTTAAGTGTTGATTTACTTCAGCTTTGTAAACCTTCGGTAAGTGGACATATAGGCAGTGCAAGGACGTGCTTTATTTACTTTAGCTTTGTTACCATGTACAGTGGCAATGTATAATGATCCATTCTATTATTTTGTACATAGTAATTTTTCATCAGATAGGCATTGGTTTGAAAATATCAAACACATTGTGGCAAAGACTGTTTAGCTTCCTTATTAAATGCATAGTAAGTTTATTATAATACAGTAGGTTACAACATTTGTACCTAGATATTTATAATGTAGATGATCAGCCAAGAGGAAGGTTTGCAATAAGGGACAACAGCTCTCTAGGCTAATCAACTGGGAAATTAGGGTCAATGGACCCCTTTCTAACTTGCAGGTAAAAGTGAGATTTATCACTGCTTTAATTGTCTCATATGCTTTGATTGTCTCGTATGGTCTTGTATGCCAGCGTCATTCTCTTCCTACTGCTGTAGGAGCATGGTTGTGTACCTGCAATGAAAAACAAAAACTTCACAATGCACCTAGAATCTCCTGTGCAGTATGTGAAGCCTTTCCCTTAAAAGAGATGTGCTGAAGACTTCTCTTTGCTCCTGATTCACAAAAAGGAAGCTATTTTTCCTGTCACGTTACAGTGGAGCTGCAGAGCTGTCACCAGTCACTGATTCTACAAGCACACAATAATCTTGTCTTTCACAGTACTCTTGCTTCTCCTCTTTCCTCCTCCATCTCCTGTTAGTACACTACATGATCATACCCCTCTCACATAGTAGAGACTGCACGTTTGACACTATGTAATCACAGAACTTTATTACTTGGCCTGTTTCCTCTACGGACACAAAAATAGCTTGTAGTTTGCTGTTTGGATAAGGCAGGGATCAGCAACATTCAGTACTGCGGCCAGGGCCGTATTTAGGGTTCATGCTGCCCTAGGCACTCTCTGTGATGAAGCAACCCCCCCCCCAAAGCGACCCATTCCCCTACGCCCCCAAATTTCAGCCGCGCCACCACCCCCCAGCAAAACCTGACCCTATGCACTTTAGTTGTCCAGTCAAAGGGGTCGGCCCTATAGGCTGACAATGGAGGCTATTGTGCCTGCATGTATTTACTATATTTCTACATAACTATCACAGTGATGTACCGTATCTAGAGCTTGCCAGCAAACTTAATGCAACTAAAGGAGTCATGATAAACATACCACATACCAACTATGCATCCACCAGACCTTAGATCAGCGTATTGTGCCCCCATCAGACCTCAGATCAGCAGAATGTGCCCCCATCAGACCTCAGATCAGCAGAATGTGCCCCCATCAGACCTCAGATCAGCCCACTGTACCCCCATCAGACCTCAGATCAGCCCGCTGTACCCCAATCAGACCTCACATCAGCCCATTGTGCCCCCATCAGACCTCACATCAGGCTACTGTGCTCCCATCAGACCTCAGATCAGCCCACTGTGCCCCCATCAGACTTCAGATCAGCCCACTGTGCCCCTATCAGACCTCAGATCAGCCCACTGTGCCACCATCAGACCTCAGATCAGCCCACTGTGCCCCCATCAGACTTCAGATCAGCCCACTGTGCCCCCATAAGACCTCAGATCAGACCACTGTGCCGCCATCAGACCTCAGATCAGCCCATTGTGCCCCCATCAGACCTCACATTAGCCCACTGTGCCACCATCAGACCTCAGATCAGCCCATTGTGCCCCCGTCAGACCTCACATTATCCCACTGTGCCGTCATCAGACCTCAGATCAGCTCATTGTGCCCCATCAGACCTCAGATCAGCCCACTGTGCCCCCATCAGACCTCAAATCAGCCTCTTGTGCCCCCATCAGACCTCAGAACAGCCCACTGTGCCCCCATCAAACCTCAGATCAGCCCACTGTGCCCCTATCAGACCTCAGATCAGCCCACTGTGCCACCATCAGACCTCAGATCAGCCCATTGTGCCCCATCAGCCTTTTGTGCCCCAGCCCCCATCAGACCTCAGATCAGCCTTTTGTGCCCCCATCAGACCTCAGATCAGCCCATTGTGCCCCATCAGCCCGTTGTGCCCCATCAGACCTCAGATCAGAACATTGTGCCCCATCAGAGATCACATCAGCCTTTTGTGCCCCAGCCCCCATCAGACCTCAGATAAGCCTGATTTTCCCCCATAAGACCTGTCCCATTTGCCAGCCTGACAGGTGCCCCCCAGATGTGCACAGCCACAAACACACACAAAAAAATACCTGTTCGCTCCGGACTTCAGCGCGCGCCTTCTTCTCCTGAAGCAGTGTGATCCCGCAAGACTTGTGACCCAACTCCGGGTCTCGCGGTTTCACACAGCCAGCCCAGGAGGAAGCGCCGGAGAGCTGTATGGGGCATGGGGACGGGCGGCCACGGCAGGGTAAGGGTTTATTGAAATAACTGTGCGCACCCTGTGCCCAGGGCCGCTTCTAGCTTTTCTGCTGCCTGAGGCGAAAAATAAAATGGCGCCACCTTCCCTTGCCCCCATCAGACCTCAGATCAGCGTCTTGTGCCACCATCAGACCTCAGATCAGCGTCTTGTGACCCCATCAGACCTCAGATCAACACATTGTGCCCCCATCAGACCTCAGATCAGCGTCTTGTGACCCCATCAGACCTCAGATCAGCATCTTGTGCCCCCATCAGACCTCAGATCAGCGTCTTGTGCCCCATTAGACCTCAGATCAGCGTCTTGTGCCCCCCTCAGACCTCAGATCAGCATCTTGTGCCCCCATTAGACCTCAGATCAGCGTCTTGTGCCCCCCTCAGACCTCAGATCAGCGTCTTGTGCCCCCATCAGACCTCAGATCAGCGTCTTGTGCCCCCATCAGACCTCAGATCAGCGTCTTGTGACCCCATCAGACCTCAGATCAGCATCTTGTGCCCCCATCAGACCTCAGATCAGCGTCTTGTGCCCCCATCAGACCTCAGATCAGCATCTTGTGCCCCCATCAGACCTCAGATCAGCATCTTGTGCCCCCATCAGACCTCAGATCAGCGTCTTGTGACCCCATCAGACCTCAGATCAGCGTCTTGTGCCCCCATCAGACCTCAGATCAACACATTGTGCCCCCATCAGACCTCAGATCAGCGTCTTGTGACCCCATCAGACCTCAGATCAGTGTCTTGTGCCCCCCATCAGACCTCAGATCAGCGTCTTGTGCCCCCATCAGACCTCAGATCAGCGTCTTGTGCCCCCATCAGACCTCAGATCAGCATCTTGTGCCCCCATCAGACCTCAGATCAGCGTCTTGTGACCCCATCAGACCTCAGATCAGCGTCTTGTGCCCCCATCAGACCTCAGATCAACGTCTTGTGCCCCCATCAGAACTCAGATCAGCGTCTTGTGCCCCCATCAGACCTCAGATCAGCAGAATGTGCCCCCATCATACCTCAGATCAGCCCACTGTGCCCCCAACAGACCTCAGATCAGCCCACTGTACCCCCATCAGACCTCAGATCAGCCCGCTGTACCCCAATCAGACCTCACATCAGCCCATTGTGCCCCCATCAGACCTCACATCAGGCTACTGTGCTCCCATCAGACCTCAGATCAGCCCACTGTGCCCCCATCAGACTTCAGATCAGCCCACTGTGCCCCTATCAGACCTCAGATCAGCCCACTGTGCCACCATCAGACCTCAGATCAGCCCACTGTGCCCCCATCAGACTTCAGATCAGCCCACTGTGCCCCCATAAGACCTCAGATCAGACCACTGTGCCGCCATCAGACCTCAGATCAGCCCATTGTGCCCCCATCAGACCTCACATTAGCCCACTGTGCCACCATCAGACCTCAGATCAGCCCATTGTGCCCCCGTCAGACCTCACATTATCCCACTGTGCCGTCATCAGACCTCAGATCAGCTCATTGTGCCCCATCAGACCTCAGATCAGCCCCACTGTGCCCCCATCAGACCTCAAATCAGCCTCTTGTGCCCCATCAGACCTCAGAACAGCCCACTGTGCCCCCATCAAACCTCAGATCAGCCCACTGTGCCCCTATCAGACCTCAGATCAGCCCACTGTGCCACCATCAGACCTCAGATCAGCCCATTGTGCCCCCATCAGCCTTTTGTGCCCCAGCCCCCATCAGACCTCAGATCAGCCTTTTGTGCCCCCATCAGACCTCAGATCAGCCCATTGTGCCCCATCAGCCCGTTGTGCCCCATCAGACCTCAGATCAGAACATTGTGCCCCATCAGAGATCACATCAGCCTTTTGTGCCCCAGCCCCCATCAGACCTCAGATAAGCCTGATTTTCCCCCATAAGACCTGTCCCATTTGCCAGCCTGACAGGTGCCCCCCAGATGTGCACAGCCACAAACACACACAAAAAAATGTGTAAATTAATAGTGATAGAGGGCACTCAACCTATCAGGCGTCATATGTAAACATACAAAAATGGATTTATAATGAAAAAACTTTAATCAATACATGTATATACAAAACTTGAACATACTTAAAATTGCATACATAAAAATAAAAAAATAAATAAAAAAATAAATAAAAAATAAAAATAAAAAAGAAAAAGAATAAGATAAAATGAAGAACACTGAATTTATAACATAAAAATTGCTAGTCTTATGTTGTTATGTATAGTAGTACACTAGAAAAAATAGGTTCCCAATGTTAGCAATATAGGTAAGATAGGTAAGAATATAGGTCCATCACAAGAATTCCCGTACAGGTGAAATGATGAATAACGATGCTTCTTTGGTAAAGTATAGTTCATGAAACCTTTTAATAAAGCTATATAGCAGATTGATCCAATGAGGTTACTTCCATATAAATGATGTATTTAGGATTAGTCCAATATGGTTAATGTACTTGGTTATCTATTTGCATATCAAGCAGCCGATAGATCTTATGCCAAGATGGTAAGTATAAACAGTATAGGCTCTTTGATAGAATGCTGTTAGTAAAATACTGCAAGTTGTTAGTGATAATATAATCGTTGGTAGAAGAATATACTTTACCCTCCTAAGAGGTTAGAAAGTCCACCGCTTCAGCCGGATGCTCCCGTGGCGTCCCACGAGTTAGCAGCGTTCGCAGCGTTCTGTGATTGTGGCCGCGTGGTATGTGGCGTCACAGACGTAGAGGGTCATGTGGTATACACGTCATCCAGACACGTGACCCGAATGGCAGGTCCTGGAAAATGAAAGATTAAAACTCCAAGGTTCTGCAGCGTAGCATTATTTTCTTCTTTTATAAAATTATTAGATAAATAAGTCCTCCTGTATTGAGCCGGCAAGGTGATGGATCCAAAACACTCCCTCCTACACCAAACGCGTTTCGGAACTCTCAGGTTCCTTCTTCAGTGGTTGGGAGTAATGTGTATATGGCGGTCTTATATTGTATAACCTTAATTGGGTGGGCGGTATACCCCATCTCTGTCTCAAGTGGTTCACAAGATATGGCCTGGACTATGGACGTGTATTATGCTAAACAAAACGGTATTGCCATCTGATTTACATGTTAGTACATCTTTACAAACGTCAGACCAAGTTCTTCATAAGAATAATATATTTAAATGTATGTATATAACAGGATAATGCAACATGACATAATGGTGGTTCTTGATGATAATGTTTTTATTCCCCATTCACAAGATGCTTGTGGCAATGAATTTGTAGATATATTAACTGGAATTTCACCAAAAGTATGTATGTATATTCAGTAGATAAAGGGAGATGGCACACCAGGGAGGGGGGATCACCGTGCTGGAAAATAAAACAGCCAAACGGCGGTCCCACATCCCTAGTGGGCACATCTCCCAATTTTCACAAAAAACCGAAAATTTCAAGTTCAGCATTAAGGCCTTTTGGAGACAATGTATCAAACTCAAAAATCATTCTGGATTCAGCTCGTGACATTTTTGCTATGTAATTGCCCCCTCTCCAAGATTTCTTAATTCGTTCAAGGGCGGCAAAACGCAACTGTGAAGGGTCTTTGTTATGGCAATCTCTAAAATGCTTGGATACAGTATGCATTTCGTAGCCCTTTTTAATGTTGTTAATATGTTCCGAAATACGGGTTTTCAGGGTTCTCTTTGTACGTCCTATGTATTGTTTGGGACATGTACACCATAAAATATATATTACCTCAGTTGTATTACAGGATAATGTTTCCTTTATGGAATATGTATAGTTGTTATGAACTGAACTTACTTCGGTTGTCTTCCTTGGAAATGTGGTAATCCTGCAATTATTGCAGAACCCACATCTGAAAAATCCAGTCATAGAAAGCCAACTAGATGTTTTATTGTTTCTTGGATTTGTTATAGTGGGGGCTACTTTCAAATTGAGATTGGGAGCTCTAGTGTAGACAAAGGATGGTTTTGGGGGTAATACTGGACCCACTATTTTGTCTTCCAATAAATGGAACCAGTATTTCTGTATGCTTTTTTCTATATTTTTATACTGTGGTTGAAATGGCAAAACAATTCTGATATCATTTTCGCTTCTCTTAATATTTACTGTTTTTTCATTACTAAGAAAACTTTGTCTAGATTGATTCCTTATTTTATTAAGAGCAGAATTTACCAATAATGACGGATAGTTTTTCTGTGTAAAATGTTCTGCCATGGTTTCGGCTTCCTGTTCAAACTGAGTGTTTAATGTACAGTTTCTTTTTAGTCGTCGAAACTGACTTAATGGAATATTAGTAAGCCATTTTGTCAAATGTCCGCTAGAAAATAGGATGAAACTATTTCTGGCGACTTCTTTCTGAAATGTACTACAGATAAGTTTATTTTCAGAAATTTCTACTTTGAGATCAAGAAATTCAATATATTTATTACTTATATATGAAGTGAATTTTAAATTTCTATCATTCATGTTAATGTCTTCCAGAAACTGATTTAAATCCTGCAAGGAGTTTTGCCAAATAAATACAACGTCGTCGATGTATCGACGCCAGAGCACCAGACCCGCTCCCAGCTGGGGGGTGATGATGTCAGATTCCCATTGAGCCATAAAAAGATTGGCATAGCTGGGAGCGAATCTGGTGCCCATAGCGGTACCCCGACATTGTAAATAAAAAGTGTCATCATACTTAAAATAATTGTGATGTAAAATAAAAGATACACTGTCTGTTAAGAATTCAATCTGTTCTGGACATAGTTGACTGAGTGTAAAAAGTTGTTTAGACAATGCATCTATCCCTTGTTTGTGATCGATTACTGTATACAGGGAGTTTACATCAACTGTTCCCAAATACCAGTGTTTCTGGAAATTAATTTGTTCTAGGGTTATTATTATATCAGTCGTGTCCTTTATATATGAGGGGGTCTTTTTGACCGTTGATTGGATAATTGTGTCTATATATTTTGATAAATTGGACGTAATTGAATTAATTCCCGATATTATGGGTCTCCCCGGAGGTTGTTTCATATTTTTATGTATCTTGGGGATACAATAAAATACCGGTATTCGTTTATCCGTTCCTGTTATATATTGGAATTCTTGTTCTGTTAAAATAGCATCATTAAGTCCCTTTTTACACAAAACAACTAGCTCATTTTGAAAATTGGATGTGGGGTCTCCCTTTAACTTCTTATAAGTTGTATTATCCGAAAGTTGTTTATAACATTCCAAGTCATATTGTTCAAAGTCCTGTATGACAATAGCGCCTCCTTTATCCGCAGGGCGGATTACAATATTATTATTTTGTTGGAGTTCTCGAATAGCTGTCCACTCTTTTTTGGTTAAGTTGCTACTGCTATTCTTATTTTTTAGCCTACGTATATCGGCCTCTACACATTTTTTAAAAGTTGCAATATTGTGACTAATTTCCTGTCTTGGAAATTTAGTTGACCTGAGTTTTAGATCTGTGTGGACATATTGTGTCTGAATGTCACTTGGATTAGCCTGTAATTCAACTGGGTTTTTCAAGAAATATTTTTTAAGACAAACCTTGCGAATAAATTTTTCCAAACCTATGTAGGCTCAGAACAATCGGGATCATTTTACACACCCATACCCCAGGACACAAAGACACAATCCACAAACGAGACCTATACAATACACAAGAAGACACGTAGAGGACGAGGGAGAAGACAGAAGTTACAATCACTACAGAACACATCGCCAATAGGACAAGATATGATAGTGAATATCAGTCACACTACATTATCTGTGGCACAAACACAATTGTTAAATAAGGGCCTTAAATTTGCACCAACTCCAAGATTTGACAAATTTTCCACCTACATAGGTTTGGAAAAATTTATTCGCAAGGTTTGTCTTAAAAAATATTTCTTGAAAAACCCAGTTGAATTACAGGCTAATCCAAGTGACATTCAGACACAATATGTCCACACAGATCTAAAACTCAGGTCAACTAAATTTCCAAGACAGGAAATTAGTCACAATATTGCAACTTTTAAAAAATGTGTAGAGGCCGATATACGTAGGCTAAAAAATAAGAATAGCAGTAGCAACTTAACCAAAAAAGAGTGGACAGCTATTCGAGAACTCCAACAAAATAATAATATTGTAATCCGCCCTGCGGATAAAGGAGGCGCTATTGTCATACAGGACTTTGAACAATATGACTTGGAATGTTATAAACAACTTTCGGATAATACAACTTATAAGAAGTTAAAGGGAGACCCCACATCCAATTTTCAAAATGAGCTAGTTGTTTTGTGTAAAAAGGGACTTAATGATGCTATTTTAACAGAACAAGAATTCCAATATATAAACAGGAACGGATAAACGAATACCGGTATTTTATTGTATCCCAAGATACATAAAAATATGAAACAACCTCCGGGGAGACCCATAATATCGGGAATTAATTCAATTACGTCCCAATTTATCAAAATATATAGACACAATTATCCAATCAACGGTCAAAAAGACCCCCTCATATATAAAGGACACGACTGATATAATAATAACCCTAGAACAAATTAATTTCCAGAAACACTGGTATTTGGGAACAGTTGATGTAAACTCCCTGTATACAGTAATCGATCACAAACAAGGGATAGATGCATTGTCTAAACAACTTTTTACACTCAGTCAACTATGTCCAGAACAGATTGAATTCTTAACAGACAGTGTATCTTTTATTTTACATCACAATTATTTTAAGTATGATGACACTTTTTATTTACAATGTCGGGGGTACCGCTATGGGCACCAGATTCGCTCCCAGCTATGCCAATCTTTTATGGCTCAATGGGAATCTGACATCATCACCCCCCAGCTGGGAGCGGGTCTGGTGCTCTGGCGTCGATACATCGACGACGTTGTATTTATTTGGCAAAACTCCTTGCAGGATTTAAAATCAGTTTCTGGAAGACATTAACATGAATGATAGAAATTTAAAATTCACTTCATATATAAGTAATAAATATATTGAATTTCTTGATCTCAAAGTAGAAATTTCTGAAAATAAACTTATCTGTAGTACATTTCAGAAAGAAGTCGCCAGAAATAGTTTCATCCTATTTTCTAGCGGACATTTGACAAAATGGCTTACTAATATTCCATTAAGTCAGTTTCGACGACTAAAAGAAACTGTACATTAAACACTCAGTTTGAACAGGAAGCCGAAACCATGGCAGAACATTTTTACACAGAAAAACTATCCGTCATTATTGGTAAATTCTGCTCTTAATAAAATAAGGAATCAATCTAGACAAAGTTTTCTTAGTAATGAAAAAACAGTAAATATTAAGAGAAGCGAAAATGATATCAGAATTGTTTTGCCATTTCAACCACAGTATAAAAATATAGAAAAAAGCATACAGAAATACTGGTTCCATTATTGGAAGACAAAATAGTGGGTCCAGTATTACCCCCAAAACCATCCTTTGTCTACACTAGAGCTCCCAATCTCAATTTGAAGTAGCCCCCACTATAACAAATCCAAGAAACAATAAAACATCTAGTTGGCTTTCTATGACTGGATTTTCAGATGTGGGTTCTGCAATAATTGCAGGATTACCACATTTCCAAGGGAAGACAACCGAAGTAAGTTCAGTTCATAACAACTATACATATTCCATAAAGGAAACATTATCCTGTAATACAACTGAGGTAATATATATTTTATGGTGTACATGTCCCAAACAATACATAGGACGTACAAAGAGAACCCTGAAAACCCGTATTTCGGAACATATTAACAACATTAAAAAGGGCTACGAAATGCATACTGTATCCAAGCATTTTAGAGATTGCCATAACAAAGACCCTTCACAGTTGCGTTTTGCCGCCCTTGAACGAATTAAGAAATCTTGGAGAGGGGGCAATTACATAGCAAAAATGTCACGAGCTGAATCCAGAATGATTTTTGAGTTTGATACATTGTCTCCAAAAGGCCTTAATGCTGAACTTGAAATTTTCGGTTTTTTGTGAAAATTGGGAGATGTGCCCACTAGGGATGTGGGACCGCCGTTTGGCTGTTTTATTTTCCAGGCACGGTGATCCCCCCTCCCTGGTGTGCCATCTCCCTTTATCTACTGAATATACATACATACTTTTGGTGAAATTCCAGTTAATATATCTACAAATTCATTGCCACAAGCATCTTGTGAATGGGGAATAAAACATTATCATCAAGAACCACCATTATGTCATGTTGCATTATCCTGTTATATACATACATTTAAATATATTATTCTTATGAAGAACTTGGTCTGACGTTTGTAAAGATGTACTAACATGTAAATCAGATGGCAATTACCGTTTTGTTTAGCATAATACACGTCCATAGTCCAGGCCATATCTTGTGAACCACTTGAGGACAGAGATGGGGTATACCGCCCACCCAATTAAGGTTATACAATATAAGACCGCCATATACACATTACTCCCAACCACTGAAGAAGGAACCTGAGAGTTCCGAAACGCGTTTGGTGTAGGAGGGAGTGTTTGGATCCATCACCTTGCCGGCTCAATACAGGAGGACTTATTTATCTAATAATTTTATAAAAGAAGAAAATAATGCTACGCTGCAGAACCTTGGAGTTTTAATCTTTCATTTTCCAGGACCTGCCATTCGGGTCACGTGTCTGGATGACGTGTATACCACATGACCCTCTACGTCTGTGACGCCACATACCACGCGGCCACAATCACAGAACGCTGCGAACGCTGCTAACTCGTGGGACGCCACGGGAGCATCCGGCTGAAGCGGTGGACTTTCTAACCTCTTAGGAGGGTAAAGTATATTCTTCTACCAACGATTATATTATCACTAACAACTTGCAGTATTTTACTAACAGCATTCTATCAAAGAGCCTATACTGTTTATACTTACCATCTTGGCATAAGATCTATCGGCTGCTTGATATGCAAATAGATAACCAAGTACATTAACCATATTGGACTAATCCTAAATACATCATTTATATGGAAGTAACCTCATTGGATCAATCTGCTATATAGCTTTATTAAAAGGTTTCATGAACTATACTTTACCAAAGAAGCATCGTTATTCATCATTTCACCTGTACGGGAATTCTTGTGATGGACCTATATTCTTACCTATCTTACCTATATTGCTAACATTGGGAACCTATTTTTTCTAGTGTACTACTATACATAACAACATAAGACTAGCAATTTTTATGTTATAAATTCAGTGTTCTTCATTTTATCTTATTCTTTTTCTTTTTTATTTTTATTTTTTATTTATTTTTTTATTTATTTTTTTATTTTTATGTATGCAATTTTAAGTATGTTCAAGTTTTGTATATACATGTATTGATTAAAGTTTTTTCATTATAAATCCATTTTTGTATGTTTACATATGACGCCTGATAGGTTGAGTGCCCTCTATCACTATTAATTTACAAATTTAACCAATATACGGTTGGGGGTGTGCCGTAAGAGTGAGCACCTATCCATTGTGAAAACCCAGATGAGCTATTGCTTGCATGTTATACACACAAAAAAATACCTGTTCGCTCCGGACTTCAGCGCGCGCCTTCTTCTCCTGAAGCAGTGTGATCCCGCAAGACTTGTGACCCAACTCCGGGTCTCGCGGTATCACACAGCCAGCCCAGGAGGAAGCGCCGGAGAGCTGTATGGGGCATGGGGACGGGCGGCCACGGCAGGGTAAGGGTTTATTGAAATAACTATGCGCACCCCGTGCCCAGGGCCGCTTCTAGCTTTTCTGCTGCCTGAGGCGAAAAATAAAATGGCGCCACCTTCCCTTGCCCCCATCAGACCTCAGATCAGCGTCTTGTGCCCCCATCAGACCTCAGATCAGCGTCTTGTGACCCCATCAGACCTCAGATCAACACATTGTGCCCCCATCAGACCTCAGATCAGCGTCTTGTGACCCCATCAGACCTCAGATCAGCATCTTGTGCCCCCATCAGACCTCAGATCAGCGTCTTGTGCCCCATTAGACCTCAGATCAGCGTCTTGTGCCCCCATTAGACCTCAGATCAGCGTCTTGTGCCCCCTCAGACCTCAGATCAGCGTCTTGTGCCCCCATCAGACCTCAGATCAGCATCTTGTGCCCCCATCAGACCTCAGATCAGCGTCTTGTGCCCCCATCAGACCTCAGATCAGCGTCTTGTGCCCCCCTCAGACCTCAGATCAGCGTCTTGTGCCCCCATTAGACCTCAGATCAGCGTCTTGTGCCCCCTCAGACCTCAGATCAGCGTCTTGTGCCCCATCAGACCTCAGATCAGCGTCTTGTGCCCCATCAGACTCAGATCAGCTCTTGTGACCCCATCAAGACCTCAGATCAGCATCTTGTGCCCCCATCAGACCTCAGATCAGCGTCTTGTGCCCCCATCAGACCTCAGATCAGCATCTTGTGCCCCCATCAGACCTCAGATCAGCATCTTGTGCCCCCATCAGACCTCAGATCAGCGTCTTGTGACCCCATCAGACCTCAGATCAGCGTCTTGTGCCCCATCAGACCTCAGATCAACACATTGTGCCCCATCAGACCTCAGATCAGCATCTTGTGACCCCATAAGACCTCAGATCAGTGTCTTGTGCCCCCATAAGACCTCAGATCAGCGTCTTGTGCCCCCATCAGACCTCAGATCAGCGTCTTGTGCCCCCATCAGACCTCAGATCAGCATCTTGTGCCCCCATCAGACCTCAGATCAGCGTCTTGTGACCCCATCAGACCTCAGATCAGCGTCTTGTGCCCCCATCAGACCTCAGATCAACGTCTTGTGCCCCCATCAGAACTCAGATCAGCGTCTTGTGCCCCCATCAGACCTCAGATCAGCAGAATGTGCCCCCCATACCTCAGATCAGCGTCTTGTGCCTTGTGCCCCCCTCAGACCTGCCCACCCAGCCACAAACATACCCCCCCCCGCGGAAATAAAAAAAAAATTTCCATGATGGTTTTTGAAATTTTTTTCCCCCCACAATCCTTATAGATTCTCCGTGCCCCCGGTGCCTAGTTGCTAATACGGCCCTGACTGCGGCTGCTGTGAAACTACAGCTCCCAGCATGCAAACATCCTCAGAAGTTCTTGTAACTCGGAATTGTAGTTTTGACAACACCTGAAGTGCTGGAGGTTGCTGATCTCTGGGATAAGGTATAAAGGTTATTTCAACTGTATATAAATCTGTTCTTGCTGCTGAGCAGGAGGAAGTCAAAGAATGCAGTTATTCGAGTCTCCTCATACTACCTCATATTGAAAATAATGGAGCATGCAACCTGCTAGGAAATGAAGCTACCAGACAGAATAGCATCATTTTTTTTAATTGAAAATTGTAAATTTACACAGTGAGGTACATGTACTAAAATGTTTTTAAAGGGAATGGGTCATCAGAAAATCACCTATTGTTTAAATCATGGGGAGATTTATCAAATTGATGTAAAGGAAAAATGTCTTAGTTTCTCAAAGCAACCAATCAGATTTACCCTTTCATTTTCCTCAGAAGCTGTGAAAAATGAAAGGTGGAATCTGGTTGTTTGCTATGGGCAAATAGATTCGATTAAAAAAATATTTTTTAGAATTTTTGTGATTGTTTTTGCATTTTTCTACATCACTATCTAGATTTGATTAAAAAAAATGTATATAATCCTGCAATTTTCACACTGGTCTAATAATAGGTCATAATCTCCTGTTCTGTATAGGTAACTTGTACAGGTAACTTAAGTTGCTATTATTATCCCTACAGGCAGAATTAGGCCCTATTTACACGACTATTTCCGTTTTATAGACCGCGAACTGCGGATCCTCAAAACACAGACACCGGCCTACATTTTTCCCTTCTGTAGGTCCTGCACTGTCAATGTTAGAAATGCCTATTCTTGTCAGCTAAATGGACAAGAATAGAATATGTTCTTTTTTTTGGGGTGGGGGCGGGGTGTGTGTGGAACGGACATACGGATGTGAACTGCACACAGTGTGCTGTATGCATTTTTTTATGGCCCCATTGAAATTAATGGGTCTGCAGCACAAAAATACGGTTGTGTAAATGGAGCCTTACAATGACAAGTTACACCTCTGTATGCATAACATAGAATCCACCATTTACAAAAGGTAATATCACAGCTTATCAGCTCACTCCTGACCTTGCCACAGGTTATGATAAACTCTCCTATAGAATTCAATGAGTCATCTCTTGTCCAGGAAAAAAAGACTAAAAAGTTCTAAAAAAATGTTTAAAATAAAAATGTGAATTAAATAGTTCATTTTCTGATGACACATTCCTTTTAAGTGAATTACTGGTGATATGTACACTATAAACTGGCCATACGACATATTTTGGTGGATCCTAAGGATTTGACCATTGGCTTATGCTGACAGCAAAAAAAAAAAAAAAAAAGACTATTCAGATTGTTTCTCAGGAGATAAGGAACATGAGAAGTGTCTGGCAGCGGTATATTACTTTCTCACTGTTCAAATATACATTCAGGATTGGTCCATCTGATGAGGGAGTGAGGAGAAATGGCTTTTGACCAAGCAAGCATTCAAACAACACTAGCTAAAGTGTATAACCTGCGTAAATATTTTCATTTTCACTTCCAATTATTCTACGTCTTCCTCTGCTTCTAAATGTTTTTCAAAAAGTACTAAAACAGCAGATATCTAATCTACAGTATTGCCTGGTCCAATTGTTTAATGACAAGTCTACTTAAACTGTAGATTTGTTTTCCAAAGATCTCCTCAGTGTATACTATGAATTAACAAAGCAATGATCATATTATATTAAACGCGCCTTCAAAGATAGTTGACAAATGAATTTATTAGAAAAAAAAACAATAGTAAACAAAACAATGCTACGGAGCCCATTCTTTTCACTTGCAACTAATTTAAACCAATATTTTATTTTCCATAAGAAAGAGCACCAGAGGGGCATAATTTCCCTCTCTGTGAGCTCACGACTTGACAACTCAAAGCAATAATCTGAGAAATTGGAATTGGACTCAGTAATTGGTGAAATTACCTTGCATTCAACAGTATCTTTCATCTTTATGCTGAATGAGCTTCCTGCAATTATCTCTAATAACAGCTCTCCCTCTCTCCCTCCTCCTTTTACCATTCTTTGTCTGGTTGGTTCTGGGGATTGTTTAAGGTTTGGATTGATGCTGCCACTCAGATCTGCTTCTCACTTGGTGTTGGGTTTGGTGTGCTAATCGCTTTTTCCAGTTACAACAAGTTTACAAACAACTGCTATAGGTAAGCAATAAACACATCTAGCTTTTGTATCAATACTCTTGCAATAAATAGTAGATAAATGAATCTTTTGGCATTTCCTATATTTCTGCATTCAATACTAATATAATGTGGTCTGATTGTTATCTAAGTTACAGTTATATACAAACGAAATCTAACAAAACTAATAACACAGAAAAAGTTGTACCTTCATGTCTTATATTAATCAGGTTTACTAAACATTCAAAGTACAAGCAGACAAAATAAGTAATCCCTTGATTTTGATAACCTATAGTTTAGCTCCACCAAACATTTCCTGTAGCTCCAAATAAGATTTGAACAACATTGAGGAGGACATTGAACCATTCCTCCCTGCAAATGTGTTTCAGTTTAGAACTCTGACTTGGCCATTTTAAACAAATCTTCTCTTTCAACCATTCTTTAGTTGATTTACTAGCTGATATACTTGTGTGATCTACTTATCAAGACTGGAGTATCCATACTCCAGTCTTGATCACCCTGTACTAGCGTCAGATGCACAAATTTATTAAAAGCCAGATGCCTCTTAATAAAGGCCTGCTGTGTGACAGATACCGAAGTCTATATCAGGCTGGCATAGACTTCAGCTATAACTACTGCCACTTTCCTGTCTTAGATATAGCCTTGCTCCTTCTGCTAAGGCCCACCCCCTTTCTCGGTACTACAGAAAGTGCAGAGAAACTTAAAGTCGCAAATTACGGTGTACATATGGCATGCATCACAATTTTTAACTTTTTATTCCTCTAGTGGAGTATAAACATTGATAAATGTCGCTCATTGTCTTCTTGTACATATTATGCAACAAGTCTTCAGCTTGAGGTCATAGACTGCTGACCTTACATTCTCCTGTAAATTTTTTTGATACACTTCAGAATGTTTCCTCCTTGATACCAAGGCATCTAACTCCTGGGTGATGACCTTTTATAGTGTTGGTGTGCAGTATACCTATTCCTCCAGCATTGCACTGGCAACATGGTTTCATTCCATAATGATTTGTTGCTAAACAAAATGGCAGAATAGTTTTGTACTTTGCATTATTCTACATAGTATAATTATGGGAGTCTTCAGAATTCATAGCAAAATGGATCAAATGAATTTCCCTCATGGATCCCATGAAACCTGAATCCATGATTGCAGTGTGAGCCCTAAAGCCAGCCCTAAACATTGTCATCAGCAGAATAGTCATTTTCCCTCCTGACTTCCCTAATTTGGAATTGGATTAGCAGAGCATTAATGTTTATTTTAATAGAGAGATGGTAATCCGCTTTTGCCACACATCTCTGGTAATACTTTCTCCCAAGGATACTAAGGATCAGGCATGTTGAATTTTAATACGGTGTCCAATCACCCATTCCCTGTCATCTACCATTGAGGTCATTTTAATGCATACACAATAGATTATTTGATTCCTTTTCACTATAGCCATCTTTAATATCAGAATTTAGATGAAAAAATGTTCACGTACAGTATTTAAAATAACAGCTACTCCCTTTGTGTCATCTTATTTTTAAAGTTTAACATACAGTATGTCTTAGCTTAATCTTATCCTAGAAGGAAGATTGAAAAGTCAACACTACATACAGTACCATTTCTCCCAATGATTTTATGGACTGCTGGAAGCTCTGTGTGTTAGAGACTTTCTGCTTTTTAGTTGTTGGTTGAAAAGTATCCACCTTTTTTCTCTTACAGAGATGCAATCATCACAACCTCAGTCAATTCTTTGACAAGCTTTTTCTCTGGTTTTGTCATCTTCTCTTTTCTTGGATATATGTCACAGAAACATAATGTACCAATTAGTGATGTTGCAAAAGATGGTAAGAATTAAGAAGTTAATACATCTTAAAATGTGTAAAGTGAGGCCCACACATCGTTCTTGCCATCCTGTTGAGGCATCTGTTTTTTATAGCATGCTGCAAAAAAGCATTTGTAGCAAGCCCCTGAGGAGTAGATGCAGAAGGTGGGACTGGTAGTGGCCCTGATGAGATGTTGTGTCAGGATATACTCCTTCAGGCCGTCACTCCCTGGGGATCAGTGCAGTGGAAAGGTAGCTTGAAGAATCAGGCCAGAAGTAAAAGTATAACAGTCTCTCTTTATTTAGTGCAAAATATTACTTGTGGTACATCCAGCAGTATTAAGTACAAAGTGCAGTTTCTGGAACCAGATGAGGAAGTATGGTGGCTAGTTGTGTGGCAATTTTAATGGCACTAGCAGACACTTGTGGATATAGGTGTCCACTGTGAGATTCAGGCTTGAGGTTCAAATGGCCTGGTTGTTAGCTAGGTGATGGGTGTCTGAATCGTAGTCCCTCACTTGCAGCAGTGTTTGTAACGCTATGATCACTTTGCTGTCTAGGAACACTGAAGCTTCCAGGAGGCAGTGTTCTTGATTCTGACTATTCCTCTGGAGTGATAGTCTCACAGAAGAACTGGATACAGTTCCTAAGAGTAGGAGCTCTAGCATGTGCTTTCTCTCCATTTGCTGTCTACTCAGGAACTCCCCCTCCTGGCAGGAAGCAGGACCAGCCCACTCCTATCAAGAGAGAAGGAACAAGATGGTTTGTCTTGTTCCTGCCAACCAAACCTTCTCTGCTGGAACATACGGCCAAAGCATAGAATAACATGACATAACAATGAAAATAAATATAAGCAGGATCCAATAGTATAGGAATCCAGCTGCTTCCTGTTGTATCCTGGTTGTATTCAGTAACTATAACTATGACCAACTACGTCCATTACCTGTTAGGGCACTTTTACAGTGGCCAAGGGTCGGATCAATTATCAGGAAAGAATGTATGTACAAATTCTTATTTCTGATAATTGGCCTGTGTAAGTGTGCCGCCAATCATCTGACAAATGAGAAAAATGCTCATGTGGCAGGTGATCACACCTAAAATCATCATTTGTCGGCTGCACAAATAAATACTCTAAAAACCGAGGATGTGCTGCTGACAATGTGCAATTGTCCCCCATTCATTTTCTATTGGGCCATGTGAAAGACACTTTAAATGAACATAAATTAACTTGTACATAGTTGACTAGTGCTCATTATTAGTCTGGCATAAGCCCGTGTAAGAGGACCCTTAGAAGGGTCCTTCAACAATAAGTTGATCATGACATTTAACCCAGCTAGGAGTCATATACATCTGTGGTGGAACCTGCCAGTAAATGCTTAGTTTACCTCCAGTCCAACTGCAGGGGAAAGTAAGCATTGCACAGTGCCCCTTTACATGGGAAAATGCAGTAGACCACACTTTCCTATACAATACATAAAGAGGAATGTGGACACATACCAGCCAAGTGTATATCAAAAAGACACTTTATTTAAAATAAGATGCACACATGGAGACCCATGGACATGTGTGGCATGTATGACAGGGGGTTTCTTGGAGCTCACACCAAATGTGAAAAAAAAGCCATAATGTGGAAAGGTTCTCTAGACTAAAAGATACTCTTTCTAAACATGCCTTACTCTGGTCAACATAAACTCAGAATTATTGTATTGTATGTATGAAAATGTGTTTTGTAACATAAATAATCCCGTTAAATAAAAAGTTCCACTTAAATTCACCTTTTGGCACATAATATAGACATTGTTAGGGTTCCCCACTGGGGGTCTATATGGTGATAAAATCACAATGCTGATCCAACTCCAGAAGGTTTTCCCTACCAGGAGTAAAATCATGATTTCACTGTAATTTAACAAGATGTAATGGCACTTTTGTAGTCCTAGCCAGATTTACAGCATATACAGATATACTCACCGGCACTTATTAGGTACACCTGTCCAAATATAA
The DNA here is from genome assembly GCA_900303285.1 of Rhinella marina. NCBI lineage: Eukaryota > Metazoa > Chordata > Amphibia > Anura > Bufonidae > Rhinella > Rhinella marina. Next base: position 26,392 of record ONZH01024622.1, read on the forward strand.
TATATATATGATATATATATACCAACATTGGGGAAGAAAGGTGATTGTTGTGGCATGGTTATTGGTGCCAAAGGGCTGGTCTGGTATTTCAGCATGTTTTCAAGATGGTCTGCCCCTCGGAACTCCCTGTGGGGAATTACCGTATTTTTCGCCCTATAAGACGCAACCGGCCCATAAAACGCACCTAGGTTTTAGAGGAGGACAATAACAAAAAATTTTTTGTCAATAGACCTCTGGGCTCTTTCAGACCACCAATCAGACTGCCCAATGTTAATCCGTCCTCAGCTGACAGCCCCAATAAGACCCCCAATGTTAATAAGACCCCAATAAGACCTCAGATCAGACCTCCAATTGGACCTCAGATCAGACCTCAATGTGAAAGACCCCCAATCAGACCCCTGACCTCAGATAAGAGCCCCAATGCCTTTTATCAGACCCACTATATGCCTCTTATCAGCCCCAGCAGTCTTATAAGCCCCCCCAGTGCCTCTTAGCAGCCCCCAGTGCCTCTTAGCAGCCCCCAGTGCTTCTTAGCAGCCCCCCAGTGCCTCTTAGCAGCCCCCCAGTGCCTCTTAGCAGCCCCCTAGTGCCTCTTAGCAGCCGCCCAGTGCCTTTTAGCAGCCCACATTGCAAAGCACAGCACAGTCGAAGGAAGACCAGGAAGCGGTAAGTACAAAGTCCTCACCGCTTCCTTGTCCTCCGGTGCTAATGAGCTTATTAGCATTCGCCCCATAAGACGCAGGGGCATTTTCCCCCCACTTTTGGGGGGGAAAAGTGCGTCTTATGGGGCGAAAAATACGGTATGGGCTCAGTTTACATAACTCCCACCCATTTTTAACCCAGAATTGCTTGATATTTGCTGGGACTGTACCTGTGAATTTGATTGATTTGATTCATATATTTTTTTGTCTTTTAGGGCCTGGATTGATATTTATAATCTATCCTGAAGCTATAGCTACTCTTCCACTTTCCTCCGTTTGGGCAGTTATATTTTTTATAATGCTTCTTACACTTGGAATTGACAGTGCTGTAAGTAAATATCTCAATTTTTATTTAGTAGATAATGTATGTAGTGGGTCTTCTCATTAATAAATATATTTTTCCAGCACATATCACAGAACATATTTTTTGGTTTTATTTGTGTTATTATTATTATTATTATTATAAGGCATGTGCGAAAGTAAAGTTGCCCTGGAAAAAAAACTAAAAGTGGCCGCATCTGTCCAAATTGACAGAGGGAAGGGCAAAACAAGTAGGCAAAGCCAACAAAAGTAGGCTGGGACAGTAGGAGTAGGTGGGGCCTGCAGTACCGCAGTGCAGCACAAAATACCGCCCCAGCAGAACCAAATACCACAGTGCAGCACAAAATACTGCCATCTTCACCACAATAATCAACTGTATCACCGTCCTGTATCACTAAGGGCAGTGATACAGTTGAATTCAGGGAACTGCAGCCATCGGCGAGGTGCACAAGTACCTGATGCTTCTTTTATTAATTAATGCTTGTAGCATCTGATAGTTAGGTGTGCTTTCGGCGGCCGTGTGCAGGGCTCAGACCAGCCCCTGGGCACCTGCCACTGGGAAATTTCCCTGTAGGGTCTATGGCCGGTCCACCCATGTTAAAAGGAATCTGTCACTACATACCTCAATAGTAATCCAAGTGGAATGTTAAATGTGTCATGGTCACCTGATTCATATCTTTTTCTCTTCATCCAGATTGGTACCTGCTTTGCAATGATATGCAAATGAGCTGTTTGTTGCAATTAAGTTGTCACCGTTGCACCTCATTGCACCAAAAGGTCAACTGCTTATTACTGCTCATGCTGCTCCCCCAGTTGTTTGTGATAGGGCTACGTAGTGGTGATGGTGGCCATCACTTTGGCGGTCATCACCTGCACTACTGTTTGCCAAGACTGAAGTAATCTGTATTGTGCAGCCATGGCAAGCATCAGGACTGCACTGCGAGTGCGCCGACTGCCAAGACTGCTTGCGTAAGAACACAGGGCCAGGCGAGAAACATTGCCACTGCCTGGTCCTGTCAATAAGAACTAGTTGGTGGGGAAGGCAGCGATAAGGAGCTTTCAGCGCAACAAGGTACAATGAATATTGCTCTCATTGCACCAAACAGGTCATTTACAAATCACAAAATCTACGATTTCTCTGTTGTAGGCACCATCTAGATAGGGACAAAAATGTTGGAATCAGGAGATCATGATGATGTTACACACACTTCACACAGATTACTATTGAGGTATATGGTGGCAGATACCCTTTTTAACAAACAGCACTTAACATAAAGTCTCAATTTCAGCTACACCTCCAAAAAAGTAATAATAAATAAAAATTTACTGAAAATCAACTAGTGAAAATCTGACATTGCTTTTGAATTGTGGTTCAACAGAATCATTTTTTACAACAAACTAATGAAACTGGCCTGGACAAAAAAGATGGTACCCTTAACTTATTTTGTTACACAACCTTTGCGGCAATCAATCAATTTCTCTAACTCTCAATGAGACTTCTGCATCTGTCCACTGGTATTTTGGCCCACTTCTTGTGAGCAAACTGCTCTGGCTGTCTCAGACTGCATGTTTCAGCTCTTTCCACAGATGTTCAATAAGATTTAGATTAAGACTCATAGAAGGTCACTACAGAATATGCTTTGATCTTAGCCATTCTTGGATGTTTTTAGATATGTATTTTGGGTCTGTATCCTGTTGGAGGACCCATGACCTATGACTGAGACCATGCTTTCTGACACTGGGCAGCACATTTCCCTCCAGAATGCCTTGATAGTCTTGAGATTTCATTGTATCTTGCACAGTTTCAAGACACCCTGTGCCAGATGCAGCAAAGCAGCCCCAAAATATTACTGATCCTGCTCAATATTTCACAGTAGGAACAATGGGGTCATTTTCTAAGCTGAAATACGCCTAAATTAGGCGTATTTCAGGCTTAGATGGCAGCACAACAGGCGTGGCATGGGTGAGGGAGGGGATGGGCCAGCAGGTTTGTCTCATTCATCATTTTCTATACGTTTTTTAGGAGTAGGAAATGGTCTAAATGTAAGATAGCTAGAAAGCTGTTTTACGTTTAGAACTACCGCTGGATGTGCCTCTTCATAACTTTGTTGCATCCACCGCCAGCTTAGAACTTTATTAAGACTGATGTCTAAAACGCTGATCTTAATAAATGTGCCTCAATGTTCTTTTCTTTGTATGCTTCATTTTTGTGCCTGTAAACATACAGCTGATGTGACTTCCCAAAAAGCTCCAGTTTTGATTCAGTTGTCCAAAGGACATTTTCCCAGAAACTTTGTGGCTTGTCAATGTGCATTTTGGCAAATTCCAGGCTCGCTTTTTTTTTTTTAAATCCACTTTGGCTAAGACAAAAAAGGATGGTGCAATCTGACAGTGATGTACCTCTTTGGTTACTGACTGACTCCTCCTTCCCAACGTCACATAGCCATGACATCATCGCAGGTCTTTCTGTACACAGTAATGAGCATCATGAGGACAGCATACACTGTGTTTTTCCTTTGAGTTTACTGATATCTAAGGGCCCATTCACAAGATCTTGTGAATGGGTCCCCATCTATTGCACAATTTTGCGGAATAGATGCGGCCCATTCATTTCAATGGGCATCATTAGATCGCGGACAGCTGCGGCTCCGCGAAAAGTATAGAACATGTCCTATTCTTGTCCGCAATTGCAATAGGCATTGTGTATGGGGTGCCGGCCATGTGTGTTCTGCAAATTGCGGAACACACACTAGCCAGCATCCGCGTTTTTGCGGATCCGCAAAAACACGGCAGTCTTAACGGCCCCTAAGTCAACAATGGCACATTCTTCAACCAAGGGTTTGATTGATGAAGAGATTGAAGCAATCATTTTTGAAAGTGATGATGAAGGTGAACTTTCTTTGCCTGATGAAGACTACCTGCCAGCAGATAATCACTCTGCTTCCTCGTCCAGTGATTCTTCTGATGCTGAATAAGTGGATCCAGCAGAATTGATAAATAGAACATCCAAAACTAATGTATTTTGGGACAGTACTCCTTCAGTACTTGGACGTACCCCATTACATAATATTCTGAGAAAAGCTCAAGGAGCTGTAGGAAGTCCCCAATGCTTGTCCATGCTTGTCCATGTTTTTTGTACTTTTTTTTCTAATGATATTGCAGATGAGGTGTTTTTTTGTACAAACTTAGAAGGACGACGCATTGCTTATGGAAAAAAACAAAACATGGAAAAATATCTCAAAAGAGGAATTTTATGCTTATATTGGACTTACACTTCTGACAGGGTGTCAAAAATCTTGTGATGTTCCTATTAGAGAATTAATTTTGGACCCACATTGTGATCCATACTACAAAGCAATAATGTCAGTGAATAGATATGAGGATATTCGGTGAAGCCTTCGATCTGATAAGCAAACTCGTCCTTCGAGGTTGGAAATGGATCAACTAGCACCTATTAGTTACATTTGAAATATTTTTTATCAAGAATTGTACCATGCTCTACAATCTTAGTGATAATGTAAACTTGTAAAAGTTATTTATTTGAGTTCCTCCATATGCTTTGCATATGGGACTAAAAGGCCCATGTTATGTGAAAGTGTAGATTTCTAACGTCATGCATACTAGGGTTAAATAGGCAGGCTGACTGATTATAAGTTTGAAGACACCTATGCTAATTGCAGGACACACCTTAGTTTAACATGTCCCTATGGTCAAATTATTTTCAATCTTTTTAAGGGGTAATATGATTTTTGTCCAGACCAGTTTCATAAGTTTTTTTTTTTAATTATTATTATTATTCTGTTGAACCACAATTTAAAATCAGTGTCTGATTCTTATTAGTTGATTTTCAGTAACATTTAATTACTATTATTATTACTTTTCTCAGTTTCAAGTTATTTCTGTGACCATTGTAGTTTTTTTTTCTTTAATGGAAGGGTACCAACAATTTTGTCCACATGTGTATGTTAACTACTCAGAAGATGTTACTTGAAATTTCTGGACCTATTCAAATTCTGTAATAAGGCTACACTTTGCACGCAATATGTAGTAATCAGAGATAAGCAAATCTCTTGAAATTCATTTTGAGGATTACAACAAATCTGTTAGAAGATTTGATTTGGGTACAAATAAATTCAACTCGAATTGAAAGGACTTCAAATAGCCTGAAAATGTGTGTATTACACTCTGAGGTCTCCTAGGACTATTTTTTCTCTTGCCCTTTTCTCTATTTTCATTTTTTAATACATGTTTCTCTTTCTCTCTCTCCTTTAAAGCTATTTAATGCAAAAACAGCATTAATAATGTTAGAGTGAAAGTGACATTTATGGCAATGGTTAAACATATGGTTGCTGAAAAATTATTTTGGGAAAATGTTTATAATAATTGTCCAACATCTGCAGCAAAATATATTCTGCTAGTAACATTGGAAAATAAGCTTATTGAACACTTATCAGCTGTAGCAGCTTTGAGGCAGGTTTTTGTAAAAAATGGTGAAATTGCACAACCTCTGTGGCAAAAATATATGTTACCAGTAGTGTTAGAAATTATAATTATTGTACACTTATTAACTGTAGATGCTTTACACATAAAAAAGAATAATGTCTCTTTAAAAGCTTATTTACAGTGCAAATATATACTGCTTTCAAAATATTGCTAAGTGAATGAATAAGAGAAATCTCAATCAAATCAGTGTTTGGTGTGACCAGCCTTCAAAGCAGCATAAGCAGCATCAATTCTAGATATACCTTCACACAGTTTTTGAAGGATATCGACAGGAAGGTTATTCCCAACATCTTGGTGACCTAACCACAGATCTCATGTCGATATAAACTTACTCATATCCTTCTGTCTCTTCATGTAATTCCAGACAAACTCAATAATCTTGAGATCAGGATTCTGGGGAAGGGGGGAATACAATCACGCTGAAGATAGTTCATACTGATATTGGCTGTATGTTTAGGGTTGTTTTCCTGCTGCAGAATCCTGTCTTTCTATCAAATAATTCAGTCTACCTAAGTATACTCAACATTGAAATTGCATCACTAAGAAGGGCAAGCAAATAGATTATGCATAAAGGAAGTAGCAGTTGTCACTAAATATGCAAATCAACTAATTTTCAAGCACCTAGATGCAATCTGTGGAACATGGGAGGGGCATAAAAGCCAGATTGATAGCAAAGCTTTTTAGCCCCTGACACCTCAACAATTGGATCAAGTCATGTGGGATGATTGTGCAATGCCTCCTATTCATTGATGTGTTAGTTATCACCACTGAGAGGAACAGAATCCTTGAACTAAGAGAGTTTGTTTATTACTCTGGAAGATTGCTGTGTGCCTAGGCCGAGTTGTCAGCACTGTTCAACGCTGTGTATCCTGGTGGTTGGGAGAACAAAGAAGAACTGGAATAACAGCAAGAGGTGAATAGAAGCGAACGTCTGCACATACGGATAGTCTGATTAGATGAGTGGAACATAGTGATCCATTCTGTACTGCAAGTGAAATTGGGCATCCCAAGCCTAGGATGGCAAACAGTGTCTACACAAACCATCACAAGTAATTTGCACAACACTGGGCTAAGAGCCAGATGTCTAGCTACAGGTGTTCCATTGATCTCATGCCACCACTCTCTAAGGCTATCATGCTACACAGCAAGATGGCAACGAAGGCTGGAATGGAAGTCTATCCTCTTCGTGCAAGAATCCTGATTTTGTCACAGATGCAATGATAGCTGGTAATTGGCCTGACTCTGGAGACCACATGGGCAACTCCTTTAAGAGGCTTTCAGAAGGAAACGTCACATCAGCCCTACCGCCAGGATTATGGTGTGGGGTTGCATAACGTAAGGCAGTCGTAATTTGCTTGTGTAACCAGTAGCACAACCAAAGGGTCCCAGCTTTTTTTTTATAACACTACAACACCAGGCTGCATGTTGCTCATTCTACTGTGAGCAGTTTGTGTGGCCTAAACGTGCTACCATGGCCTGCAGCATCTCCGGACTTATCTGCCATCAAGCATATCTGGGACATCATTGGTCTGCAATTGCAAAAGATCTGACAGCAGCAGATCTTAATGATTTCTGTTCTCAGGTGCATTTAGCATGGCAGAACATTCCTCAGAACCATTAATAACCTCACTGATAGTATGCCGAGGCATGTAAGTGTGTGTATTTCTGCGTGTGTCGCTCATAATCAATATTAAACATATTGAGATGTTTTGAATATTTTTATCACTTGCATAATCAGTATCATGTCTGTTGATCCTGTGATTTCCATAATTCCACAACCTTTCCTTCTTGGTGTTGTACTGTTCAATGTTCAGGAGAGTATATCTTTCCAATCCCTAACACTGTTATATAAAAAATGATCCCGTTTAAACACACATCGAAGTATTGGAAAAAGCAATGTCCTGTTCTGAGCAGGCAGTCCAAAAATTATCACTTAAACCCTTCAAGTAGAAGCCAGTTTGGACCAAATGCCAAAACCCCATTTTTCAAATCTGATGTGTGTCACTTTATTTGGTAATACCTTGGGAACTCTTTTTCAGAGATTCTTTTCTCATGATGCTTCCTATTTCATGTTAGCGGTAAACTTGAGTTGATATGCTATATCTTTATTTCTTTAAACAATCCAAAATTTACCAAAAATTTGGAAAAAATTTTCTTGCAATTTTCTACATTTGAATTTCTCTGCTCAGACAGATAACGATAATTCATATAATAGTTATTACCTAACATTCCCCATATGTCTACTTTATGTCCGCATCATTTTATGAAGACACAATGGTATTTTATGTTTTTAGGGTGTTAGAAGGCTTAGAATTTCAGAAGCAATTTTTTAAGTTTTCAAAAAATAAATTCAAAATGACTTATGTACAGACCAATTTAGTTATGAAGTCACTTTGTGAGGCTTACATAATAGAAACCACCAATAAATTACCTCATTTAAGAAACTACACCCCTCAAATTATTCAAATTTTTTTTTTTTAAACTGTGCTAACCCTTTAGGTATCCCACAGGAATTAAAGCAAAATGGAGGTGAAATTGAAAAATGTCATTTTTGTCTTCCAGATTTTCCATTTTAATCAATTTTTCCTGTAACACAACAGGGGTTAACAGCAAAGCAAACCTCAATATTGATTAACCCTGATTCTGCAGTTTCCAGAAACACCCCATACTGTATATGGTCATAACTGTCTTTATAGACACATGGCAGGGTTCAGAATGGAAGAAGTAATATTGTTTTTGGAGGGTGAATTTTGCTGGAATAGTTTTCAGTTTTTCAGTTTCATCTAGTTTTTTATGTTTATGTGCTTTTGCATCATAAAATCTCCTTTTTTAAATTAAAGATAAGTTATATTTTGCTTCGCCATATACTAACATCCATAACATTATTATTTGTCCTCCTACATAGCTGTCTGGATGTAGTATTTATTGGTGCCACTTTGGCATACATATCACTTTTTGACCTTGGCATCTAGGGGTTTTACATCTGGGATCGGTGCCAGCACTGATCTTGGCCATTGCAGCTGAAATCCGCAGATGATGGTGGCTACTCAGTTCCTGAGCCACTGCAATCAAGAATTTCTAATGGAACAGCAGCATGGTAGACTGAAGGGGGACAGTAGGAGGAACAGGGGATAACGATGGTACAACTAGAGCACAATGGGGGCTCAGAGCAGTACCTTCTTGCAGGCTCTGATCCCATGGTCACAAACTGTAGAGATCAGAGCCTGCAAATAGCATTTTCAGCTTTAGTACGCTCTGATTGGTTAGTATGTACAGACTAATGAATCAAAGCCATCCTGACAATGGACCACTCTGATGCGTCCCTTGTTAGCTGCTCCAGAGTCTCCCCTGCTGGGGACAACGGAGACCCCAGGGCTGTGACACTGTCTAGTGTCACAGCATCCAGTAAGAGTTCAGACATAACTGTACACTCAATTGGAGAAACTCACAAGCAATCTAGACCTACAGTTTCATGCATATGTAGGAAGGGGTTAATGGGGTAAGTTTGTACACACACGGTAGTAGCAAAAGACACAATGTCTTGTTCTGAACAAGCAGTCCAAAAATTCTCTTTTTTTTAAGATCAGCAACAGTACAGTGTGGAACCTGATGGACAAGGCAGATGTGCAGCTGTGTAGAGGTAGTAGTAACTATGTTAGCAGTATTGTATGGAACCTGATGGAAAGGAGATGTGCTGCTATGTAGGCATAGTGGAAGTGGCAGTAGGGGCAGTTGTAGCTGCAGCAACAGTACAGTGTGGAACATGATGGACAAGCAGACAGCAGCAGTAGCATCATTGGGGCAGTGATAAATAGTCACTGTCAGAAATGGTAGATCTATTCATTAGCATCAGCCGGAGGTGGGTAAAAATCCTCATTGATCCATGCCCAATTCATATTTAGAAATGTAATGTTTTCTAAACTTATGGAGGCCATTTTTATTCACATCTGTGTCATGACACCATCTGCCTTGCTGAAAACTCTTTCTGACACTGGAGGCTTGATAGGACAGTACACCGATAGCAAACTGGGCCAGCTCTGATCACTGTTCCAATCTGCTGTTCCAGATGTCCATGGATTCAGGGAACAGGGTATTTAATGGAGAAAAGGCTTAGTCCAGGTACAAGCAAATGGGGTTGTTCAGGTGGTTTGTATCTGTTTGTACTGTGGTGGTACCGGAAAATACTGTTCCATCATGTTCAGCAAACTGCATTGAGTTCTGCTTCAGCTTCTGCTACTTATTGCAATAGCGTTTGCAGAGAGACCAGCAGAGTAGTGACTCATGGGGGACAGAGAGTGGCCTCTTGGTCAGACAGATTAGTAGCAGATGTGTCTTGGTGAAAGCTGCAGCACGCTGTGTGCAGAGCATTGCCTGGTATGTTATGTTCTGTTATGTGAAAGTACAAGGAAGGGATGGCTTTTTTTGAGAAATAATGGTGGCTAGGCATCTTTCCTCAATCTACTGCCTAAAGGCCATGGAATCCACTAAGTGGTATGGCAGTGACTGCACCAACAGCAACTTTGCCAGGTGAGAGTTCAGTCTGCACACAAGCAAATCACTGGGCATGTATTGCTGTTACCTGCACACACATTCTAGTATGGATGAATGATTATGAAGCAGAGAGCAAGGAGGAGGAATTGTTTTATGTGAGCAGTAGCTTAATAATATTGTTGATGACATCACTGTACAGCTTGTGGATGTGGCCTGACTATTAGAATAATAATGAGGAAAAGGATGACAATCTTGCTCTCATTGCTGGCCAGTTTGATTTTCCATTTGAGCAGGTAATGCCACCTCATATACTGTAGGGAAGCTGTAGTTCCTTCATTTTTTCTTGAATGGCCACTTCTTATTTGTTGCCCACAGAGCTTGCACAATGCAATGGTTTTGTTGGTCAGGTGGCAGTATTTTGAAAAATTGCCACACGGGTGATGCCCATGTAGAACCCACCAACATGCAAGTTTGCCCAAAGTCTAACAGCTTTTGAGTCTGCACCAACAGCAGCAGTGGCATAACCTGCTCCAAAGCAACAGTTTTGAAGAGACAAATCGTCAAGTATAGAGTACACTACAATATACGGTAACTGTGATGCAGGAAAACACATAATTTGGTACACAGTCTGTGCTAAATGGAATTTTTATAATAAGGGCTCGTTCACATCAGCGTTAGGGATTCCGTTCTAACTTTCCGTTATAACATCGTTATAACGGAAAATAACGGAATCCCTAGGACGGAAATCAAAACGGACACCTTTAAGAGGCATTCCGTTTTGATCTGTCATAACAGAAGCCTATGGGAAAGCATAACGGATCCGTCTGGTTGCCGTTATGCTGGACGGAAAACAAAGTCCTGTCGACAGAACTTTGTTTTCCGTCCAGCATAACGGCAACCAGATGGATCCGTTATGCTTTCCCATGGGCTTATATTATGACGGATCAAAACAGAATGCCTCTTAAAGGTGTCCATTTTGATTTCCGTCCTAGGGATTCCGTTATTTTCCGTTATAACGATGTTATAACGGAAAGTTAGAACAGAATCCCTAACGCTGATGTGAACGAGCCCTAACATTTTCAACAAAATTGTGTAATTTAACAAGGTCCACTTGTCTGGGAATGTGGAGAAATATAATATTCCCACAAAGAACATTGTTGCACAGAGCCACCAACAGCAATTCTGACAATGTTTCTGCCACCACCACAGCTTGCCTTAGGTCTGACAACTTTTGAGCCTGCACCAATAGCAGCAGAGGCATCACCTACTCCCAAGCAAAATGTGCAATTAGACACAGTCCAATTCCAATTCATCGATGATCAGAATGACATAATTTTCTTTTTTGGGATCATAAGCCATGTCTATGTCATCCCTCCTCATTGGCTGAGGCTGACTACAAGGCATTGTGGGCAAGCTTGCTAACTGGGTCTTCACCCAGGATCATGTAATCCTCCATCTTCATCTTCCCTGCCCTGCTGTGCTCACTAAAGTACTAATGTAAAATGGCAGATGCCATTTTGAGCGATTTGAAATCGAAATCACAAAAATTTCGGCTTGGTAAGACACATTTTTGGGAAATTATAAAATAATTATATTGCTTACTCCATATGACATACAAATGTAAATAATTTAATGTTTGATGCAGTTGGGGCACTAAAATGTCTATATTCACATGATTTGTGTGCAAAAGTGTAAATGAAAAAACATTCAAGCATATAAACATGGATGATAAAGTGGATTTTTTACACATCTATAAAGTTTTGCAGCATATGATACATTGAGATCACAGCACAGAAAATATACACTGGCATTCCATTATGTGGAAGATTGGACCTTAAGACCCAGACGCAACTGTGTACCCCTTACCCCCCACCTATAGTTACCCAATAGTTACCTCCTAGTTACCCAAAGGCTTACCTATACTTCATGTTGTTAGTCCCAACAGAAAGGTACAATGTTCTTGCACCTCAATGAGTCCATCAACCTCTATGTCTGTTATAGCTATAGTTACGCCCAGGGGCGTTGCTAGGCTAAAACATTCGGGGTCTGGGCCCCTGATGTTTCCTCCCAGGCCCCAAATGTCCTGCCTACCAGATACATACAATTGTATTGCCATCCTCAGGAGGGCAATACAATTGAATCTAAAGCACTGCAAGAGGTGAAGGACCTGTGGTGACATCACATGTCATGTGATCGGGGCAGTAGCTGAGTAGGACCTGCGATGATGTCACTGGTCACATGTCATCAAGTTCATGTGACCAGTGCAGGAGAGGCTCCACAGTGAAGCGATCTCTAGGGGAAGAAGGTCTGCTGAGGTCTGCTATAAGGAGAGGTAAGTGAAGGGAGAGGCAGAGTAATGCTGGGAGTTGTAGTTATTTAACTGGGACTGTATGTTAGGGCTTAAGAGAAGGATATTATTTACATGGGACTCAATGTTCAAGGGTGATGCTATTAACATAGGACTATGTTGAAGGGGGCTGAGGGAGGGAGTGATGTTATTTACATGAGACTGTATGTTGGAGGGGCTGAAGGGAGGGGGTGATGTTATTTACATGGGACTGTATTTTGGAGTGGCTGAAGGGAGGGAGTGATGTTATTTACATGGGACTGTATATTGGAGGGGCTGAAGGGAGGGAGTGATGTTATTTACATGGGACTGTATGTTGGAGGAGCTGAAGGGAGGGGGTGATATTATTTTCATGGGACTGTATGTTGAAGGAGGCTGCGGAGGAGGTTATGTTATTTATATGGGACTGTATTGGAAGGGCTGAACAGAGGGGAGTGATGTTATTGACAAGGAACTCTACGGCGGAGGGAAAATAATTTTATTTACATGGGACTGTATGGTGGAGGGGCTGAGGAATCATCATTGCTGATGGCACTAAAGGGAGGAATATAACTACAGGGGGCATTATAACAGTAGGGGGCAGTATAAATACTGGGGGCACTTCAGGGCGAGCATTATAACAGGAGGGGGCGATATAAATACTGGGGGCACTGTAGGGGAAAGCATTATAACAAGGAGGGCGATATAAATACTGGGGCACTGTAGGGGTATTATAAATCCAGGGAACATTATAGATGTTCTTATTACTACTGGGGGCTCTATAGGACAGTCTTATAGATCCGCCTTATTTCTACTAAGAGCACTATGGGGGGCCTTATTACTACTGAGGGGTCTGTAGAGAGCTTTATTACCACTGGGGGAACAATAGGGTGGCCTTATTTCTTACGGGCGCTCTGTAAGGGCATTATTAATACTGGAAGACTCTTCTACTAGTGGGGGCACTCTTGTGGAGCATTATCACTGTTGGGGGCACTGTAGGGGGCAGTTTTACTAATGAGGGCATTCTAGAAGGGAATTACTATTGGTGGGACTTGGAGGAACACTATTACTATGGGGAGGGGACTATCTGTATGGCACTAATATTTCTTCAGGATAGTATTTTGGAGTATTGGTGGGCACAGCGAGCAGCAGGATAACACTGTGGGGACTCCAGGTTGGGGGATGATGAAATGTGAGGAAGCTAAGATGTCTGTGTGTCAAACTCTGTAGAGACGAGGCAGCTGAGAGAAGTTGTTCGGACCGAAATGGAAAAGATGATGACAGAGAAGATCTACATCAGAGGAGACGTCACCTGGGAGGCCCTGGATGTGAGAGGTAAGTGCTGCTACGGAAGGGGGGCCAGGTGGTCGACTTAGAGAATTGGGCCATATGCATTGGGGCTTGGGTCCCGGAGCTTTTGAGACATTAGCAACGCCCCTGGTTACGCCCATGGTTACACCTCTCTTACTCAGAGGGAATGAAAATCTAAAGTATTTTACTGGTTAACAGATCTCTTAGACCAGTGGCGATAGTTTTTTATTATTGGCTTCTCTCTCGGGTTCATGCATTCATTACTTTAAGTTGTCCTGTGCTGTATTTAGTGCTGTGACTGAATGAGAAGGACTTCATAACACCACAGAGTGATTAAAAAATGTAAGGTGGCAAAACTATTAGGGTCATCATGTGAGCTAACAAAAATTGCCAAGCTAGATCATTCCTAAAGGAGGTTATCAATGTAAATATATATAGTGACTGTAGTATTTCTGTATATTGATCATTTAACGTAACTAACCTCAATTTTTCTGATGTATTACAGATGGGAGGAATGGAATCAGTAATAACAGGGCTCATTGATGAATTCAAGTTCCTACATAGACATCGAGAGCTTTTTACACTTTTTATCGTCCTTTGTACATTCTTCATATGCCTCTCCTGTGTAACCAATGTATGTAATTTTCATGCCTGGAGATTCCTACTTTGTAGATACTCTACCAGAAATGTACAAAATCATCCCTGTCGTTCAAATCATACTGCAGTGATGTAGGTCTTTCAAGTATGAAGCATCTAGGTTGTACTATTGTTTGAATACTCCTGTTATTGCGAAAATTTGACATTGCAGAAATTTTCCTGCAAAGTCATTTAAGTCAGCCCGGTGGACTCCTGTGGTAGGAGTACTCACCCATTAATGGGCAGAAAGAGAGGTGGTAGGGGTATCTTGGAAAAAAAATGTTCAAAAGTATCAGTAAACAACCATACATTTCAGGAAAAAAAATGTTTTTGTATTTCTGTAATGTAAACTTTTTTTTTACTAAGTCAAATCTGGCCTATACTGTTGCGGACAAGTATAGGACATGTTTTATCTTTTTATGCGGAGCTGCCCGCTCTCATAGAGGTGAATGGGGCCGCATCTATTCCGCAATAACGGTCATGTGAATGGGCCCTTAAAAATAAAAAAAAAAAAACTAATATATTTTGGAGGACTTGGTAGAGAAAGGCTAATCTATCACAAATATTTCAGTGTTGGCCTCCACCTTGTAATCTGGACTACAAAAATTACAGTTACCAATTAGCTATAATCACCACTCAGTTGAACCATGTGCTTTACTAAAGCATGTGCTTCAATGCTCTACAGGAAGCATAAGCTTATCTGTGTTAGATCTATGATGATTTATATATCATGTAAGCCTCAGTAACTGCCATGTTCTCTTTCTTTCATTATAGGGTGGAATTTATGTTTTCACTCTGCTTGATCATTTTGCAGCAGGTACCTCAATTTTATTTGGAGTACTCATTGAAGCTATTGGAATTGCATGGTTTTATGGTAAGAACTCATCATGTGTTTCATATCCAGTATGCAGTGTATTAGGATAGGTTCACACGTTTTATGTCTTTCTGTTCCAGCCTAGGATCAGAAAACAAAAACACAAGAAAAAAAAATCACAACACCATTAAAGGGAGTCTTTCACCTCATTTTCACCTATATTACTAACAGCAGTGCCCCACAGAATATTGTAGACACATCCCAGACATACCTGTGTGCACTGTGTGTCTGTATTCCATGTCCAGGAAAAGCACTTTTATTCTGCTGGAAAACAGCTCCCAAGTGCCCAGCTGAAAGTGAAACTAAAAACAGCTTTGTCTCCCGACTCAATTTCTAACAGCTATATATTCTGATATACTGGATGTAATGCTGTCATTTTGGTATCATTTGAAAGCTTGGAATGCCAGACCCATTTTTCTATCTGCTACCAATCCCAAGATATAAGCAGCTAAACAGCCCTCCCCTCTTCAGTTTGGTTTGCTTTGGGCACTTGCAGCAGCAGAGCTGGGTACCGGGGAAGGGGGGGGGGGGGAGAAATGTTTTCCTGCAGAATAAAGTGCTTTTCCTGGACATGTAATACAGACACAAAGTGCACACAGGTATGTCTGGGATGTGTATGCAATCTTCTGTGGGGCAGTGCTCTTAGTTATATTGGTGAAAAACAGATGAAAGACTCCCTTTAACTACGATAGGGTCTATTGGACTTCCATTAATGGAGGCTGTCTTTCTGCCAGAAAAACAGTGCTGAATGAATGCTGTGATATTTTATTTTGTATTTTTGTTATAATCTACAACCGAGGCTCCTAAAAGAACTTCCTGTGCAGATATAAACCTAGTCTTGCCTTGGTTCATTGAACATACTGCATGTACATTGATTTTCTTTTTATCTAAATAGTTCCAAAGTACAATGCTAATGAATTTCATAATATATATTTAAGTTCTCTATGATACAGAGCTCAAAATTGGCTTCTTCCTTATTACAGCCATTCAGTTAAAGGGTTATTACCGTCTTAAGCCTCATTCACACGTCGGTGTTTTGGTCAGTGATTTCCATCAATAATTTTGAGCCAAAACCAGGACTGGGGCATCCACAGAAATAAGGTATAAGGGAAAGACACATCCTGGTTTTGGCTCACAAGCACTGATGGAACTCACTGATGAAAACACTGACGTGTGAATGAGACATTACAAATTTATATCATATCCACAGGATATTCACTCTTCTTGGCTCTCCTCATAACCCCAATAGGACAAGGCTGTGATGTGTGAACAGTGAGTGTTGGGTCACATGACCCCCATTTTCGAGATAGATGAGGATCCAAAAGGTAGAACCCGCATCTTTTAGGTATCTGTGACATATCCTGTGCATATACTAGAAATGTGTAAGACAGAAATACCCTTTAAGAAATAAAATTTTAGCAAAACCGCTGCTTTAATATAGGTAAGGGAGATCTGTCTAAAACAAGTGTCATACTGGGTTGCCTAGGGCCCGTGAGTAAAATTCATTTTGGGGGCCCACTATAAAGCTACATGAGAATACTACATGTAGCAAGATGCTACAATATGATTATGGGGGCTCTGCAGTGACTTCAAGAGGGCAGATACCATGGGAAAGTAGACATGGCTAGCCTGACTCTATATCTAAAAGTCATCTTAGCCACCCAACGTGTCTATAATAATAAACTGGGTGCTTTCATAAATAATGTGCCCAGGTTTTCATATCAACATAGGCTGGTTGAGACGATCTATGCTGCCTATCTATATCTAGTGCTGTCAGTCTACTGTGCCATGTGCCATTGTAAGAGGGTTGAGGGACTAGGGGCCACCTTGCTAAGGGCCCACTGGGGATTCACCTGTTCCCCTGTGGGCCAGTCCGAACCTGGTCTGAACACATCCATGTGTGCCATCAGTAATACAGCATACTTTAAAATAAACACTGTGAGCAACTCCTGTGACACATGCAAATAACTCTCTAAGTATTTGCTTGTCATTTATTCAGCAGACAAGTGTCCTGTAATCTTGGTGGCTACCACTCCCCCCAATCTAGGCTTGATTGACATATATTACAGGGGAAAGAGGATGACATAGGAAGCATTAGGGAAGTCAGTCAAGCCTAAGTTAGAGAGGTGTCGAGGAGATCGTAGAAAACTTCCCTGCTGAAGAAACGCCTGGAGATTAATTTGCATGAGATGTAGGAGTTTCTAAGGTATGCTGTATGGTACACATGGATGTATGCAGAAAGGACTCCCTATACAGCTATAAAAAGGTGATAGTGGGTTAGGGGGGGGGTTAAAACTGCTGACATGTTCTCCTAAAGCTGGCCATAAAAAAAAAAAAATTATGGCTGTCAGAAGAATAATTTTTTGGTCAATCAATTACTAACTTCCCCCTTAACATTAGCCCCACAATCATAATCTGAGCCAAATGTGTGTTTTTCAACAGGAAAGGGATATGTTTTGTGGCTGCTACATGGTTTCTTTACATAGAAACATAGAAGATTGACGGCAGAAAAAGACCACCTGGTCCATCTAGTCTGCCCTTTTATTATCCTTTTATTGTTATCTTAGGATAGATAGATGTTTATCCCAGGCATGTTTAAATTCAGTTACTGTGGATTTATCAACCACCTCTGCTGGAAGTTTGTTCCAAGCTTCTACTACTCTTTCAGTGAAATAATATTTTCTAATGTTCTTGATTTTTCCCCCAACTAACCTGAGATTGTGCCCCCTTGTTCTTGTGTTCTGTTCCTTATTAATAACCCTTCCCTCCTGAACTTTATTCAGTCCTTTAACATATTTAAAGGTTTCAATCATGCCCCCCCTTTCTCTTCTTTCCTGCAGACTATACATATTAAGAACTCTGAGTTCTATGCTTTACCTTCATTTTGTATTTTATACTTAGAATTTGGCTGGCTGCTCTGATCTTCATTTTATTTTCTTACAGTACATTTGTAAGGTTTACATATACTGCATGCATGTGTGTATTTTCACCAGGAGTTAGTCGTTTCAGTGATGACATAAAGGAGATGATTGGAAAGAGACCAGGACTTTACTGGAGACTTTGTTGGAAGTTTGTCAGCCCTTGTTTTCTCCTGGTAAATATTACACCTGAAATCATACCTGAAATCAGTAAATTATCTGTCTATCTATCTATCTATCTATCTATCTATCTATCTATCTATCTATCCTATATAGTCTATCTATCTATCTATCTATCTATCTATCTATCTGTCTGTCTGTCTGTCTATCTATCTATCTATCTATCCTATATAGACAGAAGTATTGGGACACTTATACATTACACCTAGCTTTTATAACATCACATTTTTATTCCATAAGCATTAATATGAATTTGGTCCCCCTTTGAAGCTAAAACAGCTTCCACTCATCTCAGAAGGCTTTCTACAAGATAACAGAGAGTGTGTCTGTGGGAATTTTTTCCCATTCATCCAGAAAAGCATTTGTGAGGTCAGATACTGATGTTGGACCAGAGAGTCTGGCTCACAGTCTCTGTTTTAATTCATCCCAATGGTATCTAATGAGGTTGAGGTCAGGGCTTTGTGCAGGTCAGTCAAGATCTTTCACACCAAATTACCCAACAATGCCTTTATTAAGCTCACTCTTTGTACTGGGGCACAGTCATGCTGGAACAGTAAAGGGCTTTCCAAAAACTGTTCCCAGAACGTTGGAAGCATACAATTGTCCAAAATGTCTTACTATGCTGAAGCATTAAGATTTTCCCTCATTGGAACTAAGGGGCCTAGTCCAACCTCTGAAAAACAACCCTATAGTATTATCCCTCCTCCACCAAACTTTACAATTGGAACAGTGCCATCAGGAAGGTAACGGTCTCCTGCCATTTACCAAATCCAGACTACACCAAACTGCCAGATAGAGAAACGTGATTGTCTTGGTGACGCCCACCACCATCCCTGTATCAGGGGCAAGCTTGGTGCCGCATCACTCATCTACAGCTAAAAGGAACAGTTAATGTGTTAAGTAAACAATGGCAATAAAATATTAATCTACTTTTTCAATGGCTTTTCTCATGAGATAACACTGTGATGTGTATTATCACAATTCCTTTTAGTTCTGCTACATCTGTAGCTTGTGCCCGTGGCCGGTCTCCAGACTCCTTTGTTCCAGGCTGCTAGGTCTCCTCCTGAACATTTCCCTGTAACATTGAAAAGGTTAATTCCCCTTTTTGCTCTGTGTTCAGCTGTTTGACTAACAAGCTCATCAACTCTAGATATATACTGGGCGGTTTGTTCCACCCCTTGCCTCAAGCAATCCTTTAGATACCTTTTGCTTTCACTTGCTTGCTAGGACCTGCAAATGACCTTTAGGCTTCATTCACACGACCGTATGTGTTTTGCGGTCCGCAAATTGCGGATCCGCAAAAAAAACGGATGACGTTCCGTATGGCATCCGTGTTTCTGTTTTTTTTGCGGATCCATTGTAACAATGCCTATCCTTGTCAGCAAAACGGACAAGAATAGGACATGTTCTATCTTTTTTGCAGAACGGAAATACGGACATACGGAAACGGAATGCATACGGAGTACCTTCCGTTTTTTTTGCGGACCCATTGAAATGAATGGTTCCGCATACGGTCCACAAAAAAAACGGAACGGACACGGAAACAAAATACGGTCGTGTGAATGAAGCCTAAATCTGTGTGCCTGTTTCCTGGATTCAGACTCACTGCAGCCTGACCTCACCCATGCTTGTTCACTGTACTGACCCTGAGCTGCCTGCCCTGACCTATAGATTGTTCATGGCTTCGCACATACTCTGCCTGCTCTGGCCTCTGCCTGCTTCCTGACCACGTGTATTGTTTGATTCCTTGGTGTTTTGCACTAGTGCCTCTGATTCCAGTGTGTCAGCAGCCAACCACACTGGGACTATTCCAAGCGGTAGTGGCCTGGTGTCTTCCTTACAGTGAGGAAAAGACCCTGTATAGGGATTAAAGGGTGAAAAACAGGAAACCACCAGAATAATGCCCACAGTCAAACCTGTTGCTTGGCATGGTAAGTCCACACTCATTGCCTGTAACAGTGATTCATTACTCCACAGAACACATTTCCACTACTCTAAATTCCACTGGCAGCATGCGTTACATCACTTTATCTTACAACTGCCATTGTGCTTGGTGATGTAAGGCTTGCATTCAGCTGGCCAAGGAAACCCATGCCATGAGGCGCACAGTTTTTATGCTAATGTTAATGCCAGGAGAGCAGGGGCGTAACTAAAGGCTCATGAGCCCTGATGCAAGAGTTCAGCTTGGCCCCCCACCTTCCCCCAGAGCTGGTGCACCTAGCTTTTCTGCCGGCCAAGTCAAAAATTGAACCCCCCCCATGCCAAATTCTCACCCTAACCTTTTCCCTCCTAACATTACATATATCACTACAGAACATACAGGGTAAGGCTACATTCACACCACAGTTGTTTTTGCGGCCTCCGATCTGCATATTTTGCAGCTCACATGCAGACCCATTCACTTAAATGAACACTGTGTGCTGTCCGCATCTGTATGTCCATTCCTATTTTTATCCATTTGCGGACAAGGATAGGCATTGTTACAGTGGATCTGCAAAAAAAAAAATGGATGCCATACGGAACATCATCCTTTTTTGCGGATCCGCAATTTGCAGACTGCAAAACACAATGTTCATGTGAATGTAGCCTAATACAGCGCCCCATACCTCTTACATCCAGTATAATACAGCGCCTCATACCTCTTACATCCAGTATAATACAGCGCCCCATACCTCTTACATCCAGTATAATACAGCGCCCCATACCTCTTACATCATATAATACAGCGCCCATACTCGCATCTGACGTCCTGTAGATCTTCTCTTTCCTCATCTTCTCCTTTCAGACCAGACGCCATTTTTCAGCCATTTCTCATATCTGCAGTTTGACAGAAAAAAATCTTAGCTTACTACTTTTCCATCATCCTCCCGTCTTCTGGACAAATAATCCTACCACCCCCAGTACTGTGCCACTAGTACCACACAGATAGTGCCCTTCAATAATTATTGGCACATAGTGTCCTAAAATAACTGAGCCCAGCAAATAGTGCCCCGTAATAGTGTGAACATAACGTCCCCCAGAAATAACTGCGCTGATACTGTGCCAGGGCGCCCCCCACAGTAATAGTGTCCCCCACAGTAATAGTGCTCCCAATTAATAATTCTCTGCCAGAGTGCACTTGTTAGTAATAGTGCCCCCAACAGTACTAATGTCCCCACTGTGCCCCAGAAGTAATAATGCTTCCAATGTGCCAGTAAGAAGTGCCCCCAAAATTTCACCCCAATAATGTGCCAGTAAGAAGTGCTCCCCACCCATAGATGCCCCCAAATTATGTGCCAGTAAGAAACGCCCCAATAATGCGCCAGAGGTTCCCCCCATTGATTCCCCCCCAAAATCATGTGCCAGTAAGAAATGCCCCAGTGCCCCCATGTGCCAGTAAGAAATGCCCCATTGCCCCCATGTGCCAGAAAAATGCCCCCAGTGCCAGTAAAAATGCCCCCAGTGCTCCCATGCCATAAATGCCCATCAGTAGAAATGCCCCAAGTGCCAGTAAGAAATTCCCCCCAGTTCCCCCATGTGCCAGTAAGAAATGCCCCCAGTGCCCCCAGGTGCCAGTAACAAATGCCCCAGTGCCTCCATGTGCCAGTAAAAATGGCCCCAGTGTTTGTAATAATGCCCCAAGTGCCGGTAAAAATGCCTCCATGTGCCAGTAAAAATGCCCCCAGTGCCAGTAAAATGCCCCCAGTGACCCCAAGCGCCAGTAAAAATGCCCCCAGTGCCATTAAATGCCCCCAGTGCCCCCATGTGCCAGTAAAAATGCCCCCGGTGCCCCCATGTGCCAGTAAAATGCCCCTAGTGCCAGTAAAAATGACCCCAGTGCCCCCATGTGCCAGTAAAAATGCCCTCAGTACCAGTAAAATGCCCCCAGTGCCCCCATGTGCAGTAAAAATGCCCCAGTGCCCCCATGTGCCAGTAAAAATACCCCCAGTGCCAGTAAAATGCCCCCAGTGCCCCCATGTGCCAGTAAAAATGCCCCCAGTGCCAGTAAAAATGCCCCCAGTGCCCCCATGTGCCAGTAAAAATGCCCCCAGTGCCAGTAAAATGCGCCCAGTGCCCCCATGTGCCAGTAAAAATGCCCCCAGTGCCAGTAAAAATGCCTCCATGTGCCCCTAAAAATGCCCCTAGTGCCCCAATAGAGCTCCGGTCCGTGACTTCTACAATAAAAAAAAAAAACACTAATACTTACCTCCATGGAGCTGGCAGTGATGCGATGCAGGCCTCTTCCGGCCTGTGTCCAGCGCTGTACGGCTCAGGCGGTGCGATGACATCATCACGCCGCCTGAGCCGGCCTCTGATAGGCTGCAGCCTATCAGAGGAACGGGCAGGGGAGACGCCTCTCCCTCCCCTGCCCCGCATTACAGGCATCTGTATCTCCGTCCTGAGGACAGCGATACAGATGACTTTGGAGATCAGCGCTTCCACAATGGAAGGGCTGATCTCCCTCTGCCCCGCCGCCGCCCCCATCTGTGCGCAGGGCCGCGCCGCACCTGGCTAATTGGCGGTGCGGCCCCTCGGGCCCCCCTGGCTTAGCGGCCCTGTCGCAACTACGACCACTGCGACCCCTATAGCTATGCCACTGCAGGAGAGGTTTGGAACTATCCATTGGCGGTGGATCCGATGAAGTTATGAAGAGGCATAGACAGCTTCTTACATTTAGACCTTTTTTACACCTAAGACAGGTGTAGAAAATGGTGAATGAGACGATGAGATGAGCCTGGCGTGAGCGGAGCAAAGTCACAAATAGCGGCACAACTAACCATTGCGCCACTATCTGCACCTGAAATGCACCTAATTTAGGCATATTTTACCATAGTAAATGACCCTCTATGCGCCTCGGTGACCCCACTCCTTAACTTTAAATTGCTGTAGTTCTTAAAGTCTTCTACTTTGCAATAATACCACTCACAATTGATCCTGGAATATCTTGGAGGGAAGAAATTTCACAAACTGACTTGTTGCAACAGAGTCATCCTATTACAGTACCACACTCAAATTCAAATTCAGTGAACTCTTTAGAACGAGCTGTTACTTCCCAATTGTTTGTAAAGGTAGACTGTAGACTGCGCTGGGGTTCTAGGTTCAAATCTGACCAAGGACATCTGCATGGAGTTTGTTTGTTCTCCCAAGTTTGCGTAGGTTTCCTCCCACACTTTAAGGACATACAGATAGGGAACTTAGATTGTGAGTCCCATTAGTGTGATGCTAATGTCTGTAAAGGGCTGTGGAATATAGCAGCGCTGTATAACTACATAAAATAAATAAAACATTTTATATATCCGTGGCAATGAAGCTGCACACCGACTCAGTGATTAAGATGTGTGTTCTAATACTTTTGTCCATAGGGTCTATCTATCTATCTATCTATCTATCTATCTATCTATCTATCTATCTATCTATCTATCTTCTATAATATCTTCAAAATGGATGCAGCCAAGTGAGACTGGGGCTACAACTAGACTTTTTTTTGTAGAACTTTTAATTGATTTTAAACCATTGAGCTACAGCCAAAGCAGTACATTGACTTACAAGCAATCTTGTGCACTGCAGCAGTTACTCCAGCGTTAGTATTTACTGGAGCAATTTAATTGCCAGTGATAAAATCAGCTGTGAAATCATTCTGAAACCACTGTAGAAAAGTGAGTAGCTCGCAATTTTTTTTAAATTGAGAAATGTTGGGATTTCAGACCAATTTGCAAGCTAGTTTTTACTCCACACAGTAATATGAATTTTTTTTACCAAAAATTTTGCATTAAAATGGCTGATAACTTGGTTGCAGTGATTTGGAATTGATTTTCAAGCTACTCAATGCATTCTCTATGGGTAGTAATCTCACAACAATTTTTTTACTAGATTTAGCCTTAGCCTAAGGGCTGTATTACACCAACAGATTATCTGAACAATTTCTGTTCAATCAGCATTGGTGTGTATAACAAACGATCTGTCTGTTGGTCATCTAACCAATGTTAGGTCAGAAAATCTGATATTATGCTGGTGTAATACAGCCATAATGCTGGGAAACTCTCTCTATTAATCAGATTTACCTAATTAAAATCACATCTCACACTCGTTTTTTCATTTGTCCTCCATAGTTTGATTTACCTCTGATCTGATCAGCCTGTGCTGACCTATCTGCTGGGGAATTTCCTGTAGCTACACTCTGCATGCTTTATTTACAGAAGTCTGTAGTCAGGTTATAGTCTTTCAACCACAGACAGAATTAAAATTAGGTATGTCTGTATTTGGTAAAAATCTCCTTCAGAGATGCTGTCAGTAGCTACAATTTTAATGTGAACAAGAAAAATCTAGTTATCTGCCTTTGTAACATAGCATTTACCAGATTATCCTCATTTGTTAAAGGGGTTATGGCATAATGCTAGGACCAGTCGTGCACAATGAAATTGCAATGCTGCTACGGAAGCATTATGCCCCTTGGACCTCTGTGAGCTCCACTTTTTGGAGGACTTATGATTGACTCATTATATTCAATGGCAAAAAAAGCACTGCTACTACTTAATGGGGTTGCACGCTTTTTTTTTTAATATTGATGATCTATCAGGATAGGTCATCAATATCCGATTGGCTGGGCTCTAACTTCTGGCACCCCCAGCAATCAGCTGTTTGAAGATAAAGCAGCGCTTGTATGGGCGCTGCCTTCTCTTCATTGTTTACCTGCTCATTCTCGCAACCACAGTGGTGAGCAGGTGTAGTTACATTCACTTCAATGGGATGTCTCCTTTCCATTCAACTGAATAAGAAGAGCTGGCCTATTGAAATGAATGAGGTGGTTTAGCTGTAATTATACCTGCTCACCCCTGTGGTTGCGATGCTAAGCAGGTAAACAATGAAGGGAAGACAGCGCTCGTATTCTTCAAACAGATGATTGGCCAGGGGGCCTGGTGTCAGATCTGATATTGATGTCCTGTCCTGAGGATAGGTCATCATTACTAAAAAAAGCGGACAATCCCTGTAATTCTAGTGACCTGCAAGGGGGGGGGGGGCACATTTATCTGCGTAGCTATAGGTGTTGCAAAGGTAGCAATCATACCTAGCAATTTGCCATCAATGACATTACTGTGAAAACCTCTTTAACACCATTTTTACTGAGCCAACTTGTAACTTTATTTGTATTAAATATGAACACCTGTGCTAGTTGTGCTGTTGTAAGCTGTACTCTGTAGTTCTTGAATAGGTGTACTTTTAAAATCATGCACCTTTCATTATCACTCATTTCTGTAATTATCCTTGGACTTTTCTGTTTTGTTCCTCCACTATATAATTGGGTTTTTTTTGGACACATCATTAGCTGGATGATTATTTAGAGGTAATTATTAGTTTTTATATGCATAATTGATCACATTTCTACTGTAACCTTGGACCTAGCTTCATTCTGGTCATTGCTGCTGCACATGCAACTACAGTAGTTACTTGTTAATTAAAAAAAAAAAAAAGCAGATCTCTAAGTATAATTTTCTTCATTTTTTATGTGCATTTCTCAATGTACACAAACATTCGTTTTATCTGTCTCTTATCTGATTTTCAATACTTTAGTAAATTGAATTGTATTCACCCACCATTTAAATTGTCATTTGCTATTGTTTTTTATTGATACTTCTTATATCCTGTTCTCATTAAAATGGTTCTCCACTTTAGTAAATTCTTATCTGTAAGGAGTCCCTTGTCAATAAGCAATCAGTGAAATCTGTGGTAAAGCCTTTCAGTAAAGGTCCTTTTACACGGGCCGATTATCGGCCGAAAAATCGTTCCTAGGAACGCTAGTGCCGATAATCGGCCCGTGTAAAAGTGGCCCTAATCAGCCGACAAACGAGCAAAACGCTCGTTCGTCGGCTGATTGGATCTTTTGGTTTCTACAAAAGATCCAATCTGTCGGGCGCACATCGGCCTGTGTAAACAGGCGATGTGCGCCTGACAGTATGGAGCTTCCCGGCCGCACGAGCGATACAGCGATCACTCGTGCGGCCCGGCGCTCGATTCATCGGGCCGTGTAAAGGCTCCCTGCCCGAGCGCCGATATCGCTGATCGGCGCTCGGGCAGGGAGACACATCGGCCCGTGTAAAAGGGCCTTAAGTGGAGGTTCACATGGAGTTTCTTAAAGTTTTGGGGCTAGAGTTGATCGAATCCTAAAATATTCGGGGATTCGGAATTCGGCCCGAATTTTCCGCAGGATTCGTGGGTTCGAGCCGAATCACGAATCCCATTAAAGTCTATGGGAGACCCGAATATTTTTGCAGGGGCCAAAGGTTCTGCACAGTCAAGTTTGCCCCAACATGTGAAAACCTCAGAAAATGATGGAAACACCTTGGAAATGAATAGGAAACACCAGGGGCAGCATGTAGGGATGCCTCTGAGGCTCCCTAATTGCACCATTTTTTCTAAATCTGGCCAATAGTCTGGTGATGACCCCAAGGCAATTTTCAGGGACACGGTAATGGTGACCCACTTAAAAATGCTGCCTGACAACCTGGCGGTGAACCCCTGATTGTCTGTCTTTCAATAAGATTGCAGTGTAAAGCATGGTGGTGAGCCTCAGTATGACTTTTTGGATGGAGATTGCATGTGGTCACGTACTCCCTGGAACCCCATAGTCACCCCTTCTCTGAACATTCTCTGCCCCAATTCGCAAGACCTTTTGCAGTCTCAGTGTGCTGACAGTGGGGATTTACCAGTGTTGTCTGAGGAGGTGGTGGACAATGGCGAGACACAGGTGTCGGGGGGTGAGGTAGTTGAAAGTGAAGCAAGTTACTAGGGTTGTCACAATACCAGAATTTTGAGTTCGATACCGATATGTACAAAAGTATCACGATACTCGATACTGATACGATACCTCGCCAAAATAAAGAAGAACATATTAATGCCACCCTGGCCCTTATCTGTGCGCCCCTCACCCCTCCTCCAGACCTCGCTTTTGACCCTGCTCTGTGCACCACCCTGGCCCTTTCAATGCAGCCCCTGGCTCTTATCTGCGCCCCTTTGGCTGTGCCTACCTGGCCCCTGTCTGCACCCCTGGGATCTGGCCCTTGTCTGCCTCTTCCTGGTCTGCGCCCCTGGGCACTTATCTGTGCCCCACTCCCTCTTTGTCTGCGCCTCTCTGGTTCTTGTCTCTGCTGCCCCCTGTGTGCGCCACCCTGGCCCTTATCTGTGCACCCTCACCCCCCCTTCCCCCCCAGGACCTTGCTTGTGACCCTGCCCCTTACCCCTTATCTGTGCGCCACTGGCCCTTTTCAGTGTAGCCCCTAGCCTTATCTTGGTCCCCCAGGCCTTGTTTGCACAGGTGTACTGTGACATCACTGTGCTTATTATCCCTGGACTGTGACATCACTGTGCTTATTATGCCTGGATTGTGACATCGCAGTGTTTATTATCCCTGTACTGTGACATCACTGTGTTTATTATCCCTGTACAGTGACATCACTGCATTTATTATCCCTGTACTGTGACATCATTGTGTTTGTTATCCCTGTACTGTGACATCACTGTGTGTATTATCCCTGGACTTTGACATCACTGTGTTTATTATCCCTGTACGGTGACATCACTGTGTTTATTATCTCTGTACTGTGACATCACTGTGTTTATTATCTCTGTACAGTGACATCACTGTGTTTATTATCCCTGTACGGTGACATTACTGTGTTTATTATCTCTGTACTGTGACATCACTGTGTTTGTTATCCCTGTACAGTGACATCGCTGTGTTTATTATCCCTGTACTGTGACATCACTGTGTTTATTATTCCTGTACTGTGACATCACTGTGTTTATTATCCCTGTACAGTGACATCACTGTGTGTATTATCCCAGTGCAGGAAGAGGTAAGTGGTCTGTGTTTGTGTGTTTGTTTTTTATTTTTCAGGGTCGTGAATGCAGAGGACTACGTCGGATTCGGTGGACTACATCGGACCAGCTTTTTTTTTTAATGAAATGGTCAAACAGGGGTCTGGTGGAGTGTTTATTTCAATAAAATGTTTTATACTTGTGTGTGTTATTTTTTTTTTACAATACTACAGTTTTAGTAATCACGGCTATCTACTGACGGCCCTGATTACTAATACTGGGCTTAGTGCTTGCCGGTATGGCAGGCCAGCACTAACCCCAACATCTATTACCTCGGCACCCACCGCCACCAGGGGTGCCGGGAAGAGCCGGGTACCCGCAGGACCGGACCTTCTAAATTGAGGGTCTGGCTCTGGGGCGGCTGCAGGCTGGTACCATTAGGCTGGGAAGGGCCAATAACCGTGTCCCTTCCTACCCTGGTAGTGCCAGGCTGCCGCTGCTGGTTGTATCTGGCTGGCAAAGGAAAAAAGGGGATACCCACGCCATTTTTTTACAAAAATAATTAAATAATTTGAAAAAAATGGCGTGGGGTCCCCCCCTTTTTTCCTTCGCCAGCCAGATACAACCAGCAGCTGCAGCCTGGCACTACTAGGGTGGGAAGGGACACGGTTATTGGCCCTTCCCAGCCTAATGGTACCAGCCTGCAGCCGCCCCAGAGCCAGACCCTCAATTTAGAAGGTCCGGTCCTGCGAGTACCCGGCTCTTCCCGGCACCCCTGGTGGCGGTGGGTGCCGAGGTAATAGATGTTGGGGTTAGTGCTGGCCTGCCATACCGGCAAGCACTAAGCCCAGTATTAGTAATCAGGGCCGTCTGTAGATAGCCTTAATTACTAAAACTGTAGTATTGTAAAAAAAAATACACACACACAAGTATAAAACATTTTATTGAAATAAACACTCCCGCAGACCCCTGTTTGACCATTTTATTAAAAAAAAAAAAGCTGGTCCGACGTAGTCCACTGAATCCGACGTAGTCCTCTGCATTCACGACCCTGAAAAATAGAAAACAAACACACAAACACAGACCACTTACCTCTTCCTGCACTGGGATAATACACACAGCGATGTCACTGTACAGGGATAATAAACACAGTGATGTCACAGTACAGAGATAATAAACACAGTGATGTCACCGTACAGGGATAATAAACACAGTGATGTCACAGCACAGGGATAATAAACACAGTGATGTCAAAGTCCAGGGAAAATACACAAAGTTATGTCACAGTACAGGGATAATAAGCACAGTGATGTCAAAGTCCAGGGATAATACACACAGTGATGTCACTGTACAGGGATAATAAACCTCTGATCAACACATTGTGCCCCCATCAGACCTCAAATCAGCGTCTTGTTCCCCCATCAGACCTCAGGTCAGCGTCTTGTGCCCCCATCAGACCTCAGATCAGCGTCTTGTGCCCCCATCAGACCTCAGATCAACACAATGTGCCCCCATCAGAGCTCAGGTCAGCGTCTTGTGCCTCCATCAGACCTCAAGTCAGTGTATTGTGCCCCCATCAGACCTCAGATCAGCATCTTGTGCCCCCATCAGACCTCAGATCAGCGTATTGTGCCCCCATCAGACCTCAGATCAACACAATGTGCCCCCATCAGACCTCAGGTCAGCGTCTTGTGCCCCATCAGACCTCAGGTCAGCGTCTTGTGCCCCCATCAGACCTCAGGTCAGCGTCTTGTGCCTCCATCAGACCTCAGGTCAGCGTCTTGTGCCCCCATCAGACCTCAGGTCAGCGTCTTGTGCCCCCATCAGACCTCAGATCAGCGTCTTGTGCCCCCATCAGACCTCAGATCAGCGTCTTGTGCCCCCATCAGACCTCAGATCAACACAACGTGCCCCCATCAGACCTCAGGTCAGCGTCTTGTGGCCCCTCTCAGACCTCAGATCAACACAATGTGCCCCCATGTGCCCCCATCAGACCTCAGGTCAGCGTCTTGTGCCCCACTCAGACCAGCGTCTTGTGGCTCGCCTCAGACCTCAGATCAGCCCACCCAGCCACTTTAAAAAAAGCATACCTACCTGTTCTGGCCGCCGCTGTCCTCAGGCTCCCCGCTTCACTGTCTTCCCTGCCAGCGCGCACTATGACCTGACGCTGCGTCAGGTCATAGTGCGCGCTGGCAGGGAACACAGTGGAGCGCGGAACCTGAGGACAGCGGCGGCCAGAACAGGTAAGTATGCTTTTTTTAAAGTGGCTGGGTGGGCTGATCTGAGGTCTGAGGGGGGCGCGGGGCCCCCCATGAAATCATTGGAGCGGGGGCCTGGAGCAGTAGCTCCAGGTGCTCCAATTATAATCTGGCCCTGGCAGCGCGGCAGATATTAGAACATGGCAACCGCATTAAAGTGATGTGCGCGCCATGTTCTATGTATCGGACGGCAAGAAAACTCGGTATCGAGCTTCGGTACCGCACTAGGTACCTAAACCGTACCGAGTTTTCAATATATCGTGCAACACTACACTACACTAGCTAACACTGTCTGTCTCTTCTCCTTCCCAAAGCACAATGAGGCTGATGCTGCAGGTCCCTACCTTATGTAAATTTAGGTCACATGTCACTGCCAGCCAATCACTGCTGGGGAGGTATAGGGGCTGTTACATCACAGCAGGCGTTCCCACAGGCTTCCCTTTGATGCTGATTGGCTGAAAAAAACGGGCATTTCAAACTTGTAGTGACGCACAAATAATCACGAGTCCGCGCTGCCTCGGGATGCCGAGCCGAAGCGGGCAATATTCGTGCGAATCACGAATATTGCCGCTTCGATTCGCTCATCACTATTTGGGGCAGATTTTCCTTCAGGAAAACCTGCCTCAAAACCTCCTTCAAAAAACCCAGTGTGGACCCACCCTAGAGGTCCCTATACACTGCTCGATGGAGCAGGTGATTATTATCGGGAAGGAAGAGGTCATTTTGGTGGTGACCTGCCCCAGTGTAGCGCGTTAGTCTGCTGTCGAGCACCCTCGTATCTCATGTTCGCCTCTAACATCTGTGGCACGTGATGCTCTGCAGTTTCCACATCACTTATTCACAATGGTGCCATTTGTCCACTCATGATACACTTTCACCACAGCAGCTCGTGAAAGCAGTTTACAAACTGCACAGTTTCAGAAATACTGCCACCCTTGGTCCGAATAATAATCATCCCTTCTTGCAACTCTGATAAATCGCCCCTATTACTCACGACAGCAACGAGGGATATGTGTGCAGACAGCCTATTGCACACCTTATATACCCACCAAGCCAGCTCACGATGTGTGACTTTCTTCATGAGCTATGCACCGCAAACATGGAAAATAGGAGATGGTCATAATAATGTGATTCGACTGTGTATAAGGAAACAATTAGGTGAAGAAACAGGGTGCATAGTCCTTCATCGACTGATTAGCACAATCAGCAAGGCAAAAGGGACCTCTGAACTAGTGGCAACACAGGGAATCACTTGTAGAAGTTGTAGCTTTAAATTACATATAAAAATCTTCAAAAACTGACAGAATGCCATAGATTTTGGTTTAATTTAATGACAAAATCACACTATATTGTGTTAAAAAGAAAAGTAAAAATAAACTAGAATAAAAAAAAAGCTTTTACCAATCTAAACTAATCTATCTATTCTATCTATCTATCTATCTATCTATCTATCTATCTATCTATCTATTATCAATATATAGTTCAGCTTATTGTTTAAGTAATGATAATTTGCTTTTTTTCAGTTTATGGTTGTTGTCAGCATTGTATCCTATAGTTCTCCAAAATATGGAAACTATACCTTTCCAGAATGGGCAAATGTGATTGGCTGGTTACTTGCTGTTTCATCCATGGCGATGGTACCAATTTATGCCATATATAAATTTTGTACTCTTCCTGGATCCTTTCGAGAAGTAAGAAATCTGTGTTTTATGTGTTATGTATGTATATTGCTTATATAGAAATAGTATTGCCTAAATGTCTAAAAACTACAGCCCATTAAATAATATTTACTAACTGCTATGTCTGACAATATACAATAAAATAAAATCCATATTTAGTCTATTTAATATTTACTAAAATAACATGAGAAAACATATATTTATCCAATACAAGAAACAATAAACACAAAAGCTATTATTGACTGTCTTTTTTAGTCTTCTGGACCACATTGATTATTGTGGCTATTACTAACGTTAATTGTCTACTAGTTCATAACTAGGATGCGCAAATCGACTTCGGATGAAACATCCGAAGTCGATTTGCATAAAACTTTGTTTCAATACTGTATGGAGCGTATTAGAATGTATTGGCTCTGATGAGCCGAAGTTATTACTTCGCAAAGTCTTGCAAGACTTCGCATAATAACTTCATAAATAGATTTATACTGTAAAAAACCATTGGAACCAAACCCAAATTCAGGAAATGGTTTTTTTACAGTATAAATCAATTTTTGAAGTTATTATGCGAAGTCTCATGAGACTTTGCGAAGTAATAACTTCGGCTCATCAGAGCCAATACATCCTAATACTGTACGGAGCTCGATCCGTACAGTATTAAAACAAAGTTTTATGCAAATCGACTTCGGATGTTTCATCCGAAGTCAATTCGCTCGTCCCTATTCATAACCTTTGGGATTATCAGTTCTCGATTAAATTTTTTTTACATCTATTTATTCTTTGTTGTATTAGATTAATATAATTTGATATCATACTATTTTAGATATTATAAATATTATATTTATCAACCAATTCCAAGTCCCATGATCTGTGGTGTCTAGAGAACCAGTGATCCATTTTTTTCTACCAATTCGCAGTTCTTTCAGGTATAAGAAGTAACCAGTGATCTCAACAGGCGAGGTTATCAGTGTCACTGGGGGTTTCACCACTGGAACCACCACTTATCACAAGAACAGGGGTCCCATATCCAGCACTGGGACCCCATAGTGATAGATAGACACTTAGAGGGGCATTTATCAATGCATTTACGCCACCATTGTAGCATTACAATTAGCAAATTATGGCTCATGCCATATTTGCACCATAGTTTGTGACTTTTTGAGCTTCTCATCACTTTTCTGAGGTGGAGCTTAGTGGGAGGGGCGGTACCTATCACGGCCCACCAGATATACTACAACTTAGTCCAGAAACAGGTGTAAGTTATCTCTCACACGGAGTGCCAAAGATACACCTAATTTAGCAAAAGGATCTGCCTCTTCATAAATTTGGTACATCTTAAGCCTCATTCACACGTCCGTGTCCGTGCTCAAATCCATGAGCAGGTGGTCAGTGAGGCATCCGTGAAGCTGTCCGTAAAGGATCCGTGTTGGGTCCGTGGGTCTGTGTTTTGCCATCCGTGTTGCATCCGTGTTTCACTGACACTGAACAGCTGAAAAATAATTTTCACAGCATCTCTTCTTAATGATCCATGAAACACGGATGCAACACAGATGACATCCGTGAGGGATCCATGGTTTTCACGGACTCATTGACTATAATGGGCGTGAGGGATCCGGTAACACGGATCAAGATAGGACATGCATCCGTGCTAAAAACACGGACCCACAAACCGTGCTAAAACACTGATGTCTGAATACACACATTGAAATGAATGGGGATATGTGATGTCCATGGAAAACACGTACAGCACACGTCCGTGAAACACTGACGTGTGAATGAGGCTTTACTCCAGCACACAGGGGATCAAGACTGGCACATGGGAACACCAGTCTTGATAGATCTCTTCCTTAGGGGTTGTTCACATATCAGTTATTTGATCAGTTATTTCCATCAGTTATTGTGAGCCAAAGCCAGGTGCGGGTCAAAAACACCAAACAGGTGCAGATCTTTTCATTATACCTGATCTCTGTTTAGTGACCACTCCTGGTTTTGGCTGACAATAACTGATGGAAATAACTGATCAAATAACTGATATGTGAACAACCCCTTATTGCCTGTCTAGTGAATATGAGATAAATGATGATTTTGGGAAAACCCTTTTAATGTATCTCACATCTGCTGCTGTCAGTTTCTGTAATTAATTATTGCATCAGTTGGCCTCAAATTTGGCAATTCAATTTTTACTTGTAATTTTTAAAATTAAAGTTTTAAAACAGTACAAGCACAAAAAAGAAAGGTAGTAAAAAGTTACGACTTCACATACCTTAAGGAGTCATCTAAGGCATACGTTTTGACGCATTGCAGAGAGAAAATGGCTGATACACCACAATTTCTGCTTGGATATTGGATAACAAATGTGTGTCTCAGTTAATTTTACCTTACTAAAGTCTTTCTACAACACTGTATTTTTGGAGAATTAATGTTAGGAAATGTATAATTATTTTTTTTATACTGAAATACTAAATATAAGATCATAAAATACAGTAAATCTATGATGCTTAAGATATTTGCACAAAAGCATTTGTATGTTTATGTACAGTACGTTACATAATGTGAAATAAAATGTGCATTTTTTTGTATTTTAGAAAATTGCTTATGCCATAACACCTGAAAAAGAATATGATCGAATAGAAAGTGGAGAAGTGCGTCAGTTTACTGTAAGTTATTTCCTATATTATACTAGAGACTTTATAAGCTGAAATTTCTTACAAGGTACTTAAAAGCGTATTCCCATATGGGACATTTATGACATATCCACATGATATGCCGTAATTGTCTGCTAGGTGTGGGTCTCACCTCTTTCAAGAACTGTGCCCCATTGTGCCAAACTGTTAGTGGAGAGGTGGCCATGCATACATATCTCACTCGGCCTCCTCTCCATTCTTGGCAAGGAGCAATAGAGCATTGTTCTTGAGACAGGAGTGGGATTTATCCTGTGGATATGTCAGGGTAGTTTCTAGGGAATTTTGCCAACAGGGTGAACATTAAAAAACGTTCCCCCCGCTGGAGATCTGCATTAGATTTTGGGGTTTGTCTGGAGGGTTGTATTATTTTTGGGGTCTCATCTGGGGTCTGTAGTGATTTTGGATCTTGATTGAATGTCTGTATTAAACAGGGTTGCCGAGCCATGTAAAATTTACTTTTAAAAAATGATTATAATGGAATAAAATAATAAAAGTAGCAATATCTTCCAGTTCGGAACAGCTAGTTTCTCTTTCGTCACTAGGCATTGAATATATTTTATAGTTATTCTTGCATTCCCATTTTCCATATTAATTTTTTAGCTAACCTGTCCATTGTATTAAGCATCTTAACACCAATTAATTCTGGATTATTTTAAAACATATACAGTGCCTGCAGTAACCAAACCATTTTTAGCAAACACATTTTTGCCATTGACAGACCTAAGTTACACCAGACTTTTATTTCGTTACTATATTCTTGGTTCCAGACACCACAGGACACATTCAGAAGTCCTGAGGAGTCAATGTGTTGATGGTTCTGGGCTGTTTTGGTAGCACGAGGGGCACATACATTATATTAGGCAGTTGATTTTAATGTGGGGCCAATGGGTTTAACATGAAAAACATAAATACTAGCATGAAAATAATAATAAAAAATAGGTGATATGTAGAAAAAATATCAGACAAGCATTATAATATGAAATGAATCATATACCAGTAAATAATGCTATAAAATGTTTTACTAGGACCAAATGAATATTTCTCCAAATATATACCATATTGAGCAGGAAAGAGCAAAATAAGCATGTCTTGTCTTTGGCCTGTCATTACTGTTTTTGCACTATTCACTGACTTAATGGAGCATGCTAATAATAGGTTTAACAATGTAATTAGTAATGCATTCTACTGCCGGCCACATGCTTAATCAGGACATTTACCCTGTTATTGCCCTCATTGTAATGTTACATTTAATAGCTTCAATAAAGAGAATACCAGAACAGCTAAACATGTACACACAAGTCAGGAATGCTTGAAGTTGTCCAAGCATTTTAGAGAATATGCTCTTTTTATATAAGAGCAGTTAACTGGGTATTTCAGATTTTAGTTACTGATGACCCATCCTCTGGATAGGTCATGATTATCAGATTGGTGGAAGTTCAACACCCAGCACCCCCACCAAATCAGCTATTTTTCTCAGCTTCTGGTGCTGGAAAAGAAAAGGAAGCAGAGGGGTACACCCACTGTGTAGTAGCCATTTCAGCATACTGCAGCTCAGCATTCAAGAGAATGGATATTAATCTACAGTGCACTGGCAAATCCTATACACAATGAGATCCAATTCCATATTAACACCCATGGTTTTGTATAATATCATAAATAAGCTAGATTAAAATACAGCAACTACAATGAATCCTTTCATTTTGCTTCCTGGCTTCATCACTACTTATGGTTTTATAAACTACACAATGTACCTTGCTTTATAATTTATTTATGCATGATGGAAAGTTTACATTTTGAAGGCTTTTTTCCGGGAATTAAGAAAATGGAAATACTTAAATATTATTTTGTAATAAATATATTCACAAATACCTTTCATTAGTTATAATGGCTCGTTTTGTCTGGGGAGCAATCATCAGGAGAAACAAAATGTTCACACAAAACCTGTCCTAATCACACAGGAGGACAAGTTACTTCACAAAACTGAGCTAAAGAGCTGCCTCGTCCTCCTCTCTGCTCTACTTGTCAGGGATTATGATCCTGAATACAGATGATTAGAGATGAGCGAACCTGCTCGTAACGAGCGGTTCAATGCTCGGATCCCCTGCGCTCCCCTGCCCGTAGCCATCCGGATCCGCCCTCACCCGACTGTAAGTCTATGGGGACGGATCCGTTTGGTGTCACACACTGGTATGTGACTAGTGTGTGACACCAAACGGATCCGTCCCCATTGACTTACAGTCGGGTGAGGACGGATCCGGATGGCTGCGGGCAGGGGAGCGAGGGGATCCGAGCATTGAACCGCTCATTACGAGCAGGTTCGCTCATCTCTACAGATGATAAGATCTTCAGCTGAATCTCTGTGGGAATGGAGTTCATGAGGATACATAAAGTACAGATGTAGCAGCGCATAGCGTTGATAACGAATCGCGACTTCTCCTCTTTCACTTGCAGTAAAATTACGCTAATTAGGTGAATTCGTACACATTAGCGCACAAGGCGTAGCATTAGCATACAAATGCGTACGCATTAGCGTACAATGCATGGCATTAGCATACAAATGCGTATGCATTAGCGTACAATGCGTATCATTAGCATACAATTCAAAGCATTAGCGTACAAATCATCAGATGCGTACTCTATTTACGATATTGCTTTGCGCTCACGCGATTCTCCTGTGATCGCTAGAGCTGCTACATCTGTACAGAGAGGAAGGTGAGGTGTGGATAATGAGCAGCAGCTTTTGTATGCAGTCTCCATCACCACAGTCTGTCCTCTGCGTCCTCTCTGTACTTAATGTCTCCTCATTAACTAAATCCCCCAGAGATTCAACTGAAGATCTTATCAGCTGTATTCAGGACCATAATCCTGACAAGCAGAGAGGAGGATGAGGCAGCTCTTTACCTCAATGTTGTGAAGTAACTTGTCCTCCTGTGTGATTAGGACAGGTTTTGTGTGAACTAATTTGACGGCGGGCATTTTATTTCTCCTAATGATTGCTCCCCAGACAAACGAGCCATTATAAATAATGAAAGGTATTCAGGAATATATTTATTATAAAGTAATATTAAAGTATTTTCATTTTCTTAATTCCCAGAGAACCCCTTTAAGTTCTTGTTTTTAGCTACTCGTTGTATGGATTTGACTAAACATGAATCACTCTGATTCACTGCAAATCATGAACCTTACAAATCAATCCTACCTTCATTAAGTAACATATTTATTGTTCTGTACTTGGTGGTTAGTGGCATCCTGGTGCCACTTTCAACTTAACCGACGTCCTCAGGACAACAATACAGTTTCAAACCCATGGTAGAGCACCTGCCACCTGGGCTTACTATTTTCAGTTTTATTGGTCACAGACTGCTTTGGTTTAGCAGCTGACTGGATGCCCAGACCATGCATAAGACATTAGTCTCCTGGCACAGGAGGCACAATGATGTCACTGCTTCATGTCAAATGTGATGAGCCTCATCTGTGTAGGCCAATTACTTAGCACATTGGATGATCATTGTAAGATATTATAAGTGTATTTAACTTGGCAGATTTTAGCTCTTTGGGCAGGATGACTGTGTTGATGGCTGTTGTTCTGGATACCACTATTTCAGGGGGCACTGTGACTTTTTAGTAGCACAGTGGCTGTCACTGGAGACACCGTGGCTTTCACTGTATTGGGTAAGGCTGTCATTGTATTTGAGACACTCTGACTATTACATTATTCAGGGACAAATGGCAGGAACAATATCTGGGCTACTGTGTCTGCCACATCTTTTTTTCACTACTTGATGGAAAAACAGGAAAGTCCTATAGTTATTTATTTTACTCACTTAGATTGTGAGCTCTATTGTAAAGTGCTATGGAATATATTAGCACTATATAAGTTCCCTTTCAGTGTGTCTTTGGAGTATAGGTGGAAACCCAGGCAAACATGGGGAAAACATAAAACCTCCAAGCAGGTGTTGGTTGGATTTGAACCTATGATCCCAGCACTGCAAGGCCACTTAACCACCATGCCGCATAATGTAATAACATTTTCCAGGAAACCTGACAACTCTGGGATGAGGTTGCAAATGGCAGATCAGAGTGTGGAGAGGGGGGAAAACATCCATCTTAAGGCCCCTTTCACACAAGCGTCACGGATTAAGTCCGGATGCATTCCGGAAAATCTGCACGCATCCACACTAATCCGCACGTAATCGCAGTCAGTTTTGACTGCGATTGCGTACGTTCGTTCAGTTTTTTCCGCGCGGGTGCGAAGTGTTTTGATGCATTTTTCACGCGCGTGATAAAAAAACTGAATATTTACAAACAACATCTCTTAGCAACCATCAGTGAATCACGCATTGCATCCGCACTTGCGTGCGGATGCAATGCGTGATTCACGCAGACTCATTTACTTCAATGGGGCCAGGGCTACGTGAAAAACGCAGAATATAGAACATGCTGCGATTTTCACGCAACGGCGTACTGATGCGTGAAAAACATCACTCATGTGAAAAGACCCATTGAAATGAATGAATCAGGATTCAGTGCGGGTGCAATGTGTTCGCACAACGCATTGCACCCGCACGGAAATCTCGCCCATGTGAAAGGGGCCTAAGGGGGAGCAGCTCACAATGGCTGCACTATATCGCAGTGCAGATAGTGAAGGAAATTGCACTCTTCAATATCAGTGCCTGTCAGCATAAGGGAGTAGAGATGAGCAAGCACTAAAATGCTCGGGTGCTCGTTATTCGAGTCGAATTTTTCCCAATGCTCGGGTGCTCGTTTCGAATAACGAACCCCATTGAAGTCAATGGGAGACTCGAGCATTTTTTGCAGGGGACCAAAGCTCTGCACAGGGAAGGTTGCGTGAAAACCTGGAAACCTCAGAAAATGATGGAAACACCACGGAAATGGACAGGAAACAGCAGGGACAGCATGCATGGATGCCTCTGAGGCTGCCTAATCGTACCATTATGCCAAATTCTGGGCAACAGCCTGGTGGTGACCCTCAAGACAATTATGCTGACCCAGACCAAGATGGGCAAGGCACATGCCCATCACATGTTAGTAAAGCACCCAACTAGGTGCAACAAAGGTCCATCACTGCCTGAGGGTGACACCACTGCCCATGCTGGCACTGCTGTCCTATCCCCCGCCCCACGACGCATGCATAAGCCTGACACAGCGTGGTGACAGCTTGGTGACCAAGTTAGATTGAGGTAACAGGTGAACCACCCAAAAATTTACCCTGACACAGCATGGCGGTGAACCCAGAGTGACCAAGTGAGACTGAGGTAGCAGGTGAAGCACTTAAAATTTTACCCTGACACGGAATGGCGGTGAATGTCAGACACCGCCTGCATGAGATTAGGGATAGAGCTGCTGTCTGTCAGGGAGAGTGTTAGGGCCTCAATTTAGATTTTGGTTAGGCAGGAATCACCCACAAAGAACCCAACAGCCCTTCTAAGGGCTACAAGCACCTTTTTTTTGGCTCCTCCTGGCTGCTGCATGAGATTAGGGATAGAGCTGCTGTCTGTCAGGGAGAGTGTTAGGGCCTCAATTTAGATGTTGGTTAGGTAGGAATCACCCACAAAGAACCCAACAGCCCTTCTAAGGGCTACAAGCACCTTTTTTTTTGTCTCCTCCTGGCTGCTGCATGAGATTAGGGATAGAGCTCCTGTCTGTCAGGGAGAGTGTTAGGGCCTCAACTTAGATGTTGGTTAGGCAGGAATCACCCACAAAGAACCCAACAGCCCTTCTAAGGGCTACAAGCATCTTTTCTTTTTGGTCTCCTCCTGGCTGCTGGCTGGGACTTGTAGTGCAGCTACCGCCATCTTGGCTGCACACTGTTAGGGCGTGAAATTAGAATGTGGTTAGGCAGGAATCATCCACAAAGAACCCAACGGTCCTTCTAAGGGCTACAACGACCTTTTTTTTTTGTCCTCCTCTCGGCTGCTGGCTGGGACTTGTAGTGCAGCTACCACCATCTTGGCTGCATGCTGTGCACAGCGACTGGTGGCAGAAGGGACAGCACGTGGTCCACACAGGCCCAAAAGAAATTGCCCAAAGTTCTCTCAGTACTCATTTTTGCTGCTGCTGTACCTTGGCTTGCTGAGATCTGTAGTGCAGTCTAGGGAATATGTTTTTTCTCTCAGTTATATATATTACAGTCCAGTGAACAATTATGTCGTGTGCTGTACAGTAGCGTCAGTCCAGGGTATACGTTTTTTCTCTCAGTTATATTATCCTACAGTGCAGTACATAATTCTGTCATGTGCTGCACACTAGCCGGAGTCTAGAAAATATACATTTTTTTCTCTCATTCATATATCCTACAGTGCAGTGAAAAATTGTGTGGTGTGCGTTACACTAGCGGCAGTCTAGAGAATCCGTTTTTTCTCTCAGATACATTTAGTACAGTCCAGTGAAAAACTCTGTGGTGTGTGGTACACTATCCGCAGTCTAGAGAATACGGACAGTTGCTCTGTCTCGATGCCCAAAATTTAGAACTTTCGCAGTCTGTGGGTGATGAGAGTGTGGACTTAGTGCAAGTAGTGCGTGAAGAGGTGTCGGATGATGATGAGACACAGTTGTCAGACACTGA
Source organism: Rhinella marina (assembly GCA_900303285.1). Lineage (NCBI taxonomy): Eukaryota > Metazoa > Chordata > Amphibia > Anura > Bufonidae > Rhinella > Rhinella marina. The sequence continues at coordinate 67,649 of ONZH01024622.1, forward strand.
CGTTGTTGTCAGGGCAGTAAGTCCCAGGGGGGAGCAGAGTGAGGAATCGGAGGAAGAGCAGGTGGATGATGAAGTGACTGACCCGAGCTGGGTTGGTAAGCCTAGTCAAGACAGTGCTTCTGAGGGGGAGGCAAGTGCAGCACCAGAACAGGTTGGAAGAGGCAGTGGGATGGCCAGAGGGAGAAGCAGGGCCAGAGCAAGTAGATCAGCAACTGTTTCACGGAGTGAAGCTCCCATGCCGAGGCCTAGATGTTCGCAAGTCTGGAGGTTCTTTAAAGAAAGTGAGGATGACCGACGGACCGTGGTGTGCAACTTGTGCCACACCAGGATCAGCAGGGGAGGCACCACTACCAGCCTAACCACTACCAGCATGCGCAGGCACACGACTCAATGGAACCAAGGCCGTTCACTTCCTGTGGATCACACCACTGCTCCTTCCCCTGTGTCACATGCTGGCTTTGCGAGTCAACCCCCCGCCCAGGACCCCGGCACGAGCTCCTCCCACCCTACAACCACCCCTTCACCTCCACGATCCTCCACACCCTACACCAATGTGTCCCAGTGCAGCGTTCAGCTGTCTTTGCATCAGACATTGGAGCGCAAGCGCAAACACGAATACAGTTCCACCCACCCACATGCACAAGCCCTAAACGTCCACATTTTCAAAGATGCTGCGCTATAGACTGGTATAGATTGAGGCTTTCCGCAACCTGATGGCGGTGGCTGTCCCTCGGTACTTGGTCCCCAGCCGCCACTATTTTTCACAATGTGCCGTCCCAGCCCTACACCAGCACGTGTCAGAGAACATCATCCGTGCCCTGACCAACGCGGTTACTGAAAAGGTCCACCTAACCATGGACACGTGGACAAGTGCTGGCGGGAAGGGACACTATATCTCCCTGACGGCACATTGGGTTAACTTGGTGGAGGCTGGGACCGAGTCTGACCCTGGGGCCACTCATGTAATGCCCACACCAGGATTGCGGGGCCTACCTCGGTCACGGTTTCTCAGACTTATTATGCCTCTTCCTCCAACCCCTCCTCCTCCTCCTCCTACTCTCAAATACAATCTGTGAGCATGGCGCCTTCAGTCAGTAGCTCTAGGCGCAGCAGCACTGCCGTGGATAAGCGCCAACAGGCGGTGCTGAAACTGTTGAGCTTAGGTGACAAGAGGCACACCGCCCAAGAGCTGTTACAGGGCATCACGGCGCAGACCGATCTTTGGCTGGCGCCTCTGAAACTCAAACCAGGCATGGTTGTGTGTGACAACGGGCGTAACCTGGTTGTGGCTCTGCAACTCGGCAGACTCACACAAGTGCCATTATACACCAATACTATTTCCCAAAGTAACAACAACCCATATAAACACTGCATATAAAACCTGCCTGGCCCACGTGTTCAATCTTGTGGTTCAGCGGTTCCTCAAGACCTACCCCAATTTGTCTGATTTGCTCACCAAGGTGCGACGCATCTGTGCGCATTTCCGCAAGTCAACCACAGATGCTGTCACTCTCAGGGCAGTGCAACGGCGCTTACAACTGACAGCTCACCGACTGTTGTGCGACGTGCCCACACAATGGAATTCCACATTACACATGTTAGCCAGGGTTTACCAGCAGCGCAGAGCGATTGTAGACTGCCAGATGACAACTTCCACGAGAACTGGTAGTCAGGTTAGTCAGCTTCCTCAAGTCTACAATGAGGAGTGGACGTGGATGTCTGATATCTGTCAGGTGTTAAGCCACTTTGAGGAGTCAACACAGATGGTCAGCGGCGATGCTGCCATTATCAGTGTCACCATCCCGCTGCTTTGTCTGCTGAAAAATTCACTGCTCAGCATGAAGTCAGAGGCTTTGCGCTTGTCACAGGAGATGGGGGAAGAAGATATGTTGCTTGATAGCCAGACCACTCTCAGGTCTGTTTCTCAGCGCGTATTGGAGGAGGATGAGGAGGAAGAGGAGGAAGAGAAGGAGACTGTTGGCGAGACTGAAGAGGGTACCTATGCTCATTCCTTCTTATCTGTTGGGCGTGTATGGGCTGAAGAGGAGGAGTTGGAGGAGGAGGAAATGGAGAGTCAGCCTATTGAGGAAAGGGAATTCTTGCGTGTTGGGACTCTTGCGCACATGGCTGACTTCATGTTAGGCTGCCTTTCCCGTGACCCTCACATTTTTGCCAACACAGATTACTGGGTGTTCACCCTCCTGGACCCCCGGTACAAGCAGAACTTTTCCACTCTCATTCTTGTAGAGGAGAGGAGTATGAGAGTGAATCAATATCAACAGGCCCTGGTGCACAAACTGAAACTATCCTTCCCATCTGACACCGCTAGCGGCAGAGGACGTAGTTCTGTGGGCCAACTAGCGGGGGAGAGGAGGGGAGCAGGCAGCTTGTCAAGCACTGGCAGGGGAACACTCTCCAAGGCCTTTGCCAGTTTTATGGCACCCCAGCAAGACTATGTCACCCGTCCCCCAGTAGGGGGGAACTGTTCAGAAAGATGGTGAGGGAGTACCTAGCTGACCATACCAATGTCCTGCGTGATCACTCTGCACCATACAACTACTGGGTTGCAAAGCTGGACATGACAACTGGCGCTGTACGCCTTGGAGGTGCTGGCCTGCCCTGCCGCTAGCGTGTTGTCAGAGCGGGTCTTCAGTGCAGCTGGTGGCATCATCACTGATAAGCGTACACGCCTGTCAACTGACAGCGCTGACAGGCTGACGATTATTGAAATGAATAAAGCCTGGATTTCACCGGAATGCAAATCTCCACCGGGAGAAAGCAGCTCAACATGAAGATTCTTTATGTATCCTCTCCTCCTCCTCCTCTTCGCACACAAACGCTGAGCCAACAGGCAATGTTTCTGAGGGCCAACTGGCGCTCTTTACAAACAGTGTTTACGGAGGGCCACCTACAGGCCCTCTCTCCAATAAATTTTTTGGAGCGTCAACTACAGACACTCCAAAACAATTTTACAGGAGGGTCAACTACAGACACTCCAAAACAATTTTACAGGAGGGTCAACTACAGACACTCCAAAACAATTTTTTAGGAGGGTCAACTTCAGACACTCCAAAACAAATTTTTGAGAGGCTCACCTACAGCCATTTGACTGCAATCTCAGTCTGACCAAGGCATTGTTGGTGTCACGGCCATGCTGTAGCAGTGTAAAATTTTATGTGCTTCACCTGCTACTTGAGTGTAACTTGGTCACTCTGGGTTCACCGCCATGCTGTGTCAGTGTAAAATTTCATGTGCTTCACCTGCTACCTGAGTGTAACTTGGTCACTCTGGGTTCACCGCCATGCTGTACCAGTGTAAAATTTTATGTACTTCACCTGCTACCTGAGTGTAACTTGGTCACTCTGGATTCACCGCCATGCTGTGTCAGTGTAAAATTTTATGTGCTTCATCTGCTACCTGAGTGTAACTTGGTCACTCTGGGTTCACCGCCATGCTGTATCAGTGTAAAATTTCATGTGCTTCACCTGCTACCTGAGTGTAACTTGGTCACTCTGGGTTCACCGCCATGCTGTACCAGTGTAAAATTTTATGTACTTCACCTGCTACCTGAGTGTAACTTGGTCACTCTGGATTCACCGCCATGCTGTGTCAGTGTAAAATTTTATGTGCTTCACCTGCTACCTGAGTGTAACTTGGTCACTCTGGGTTCACCGCCATGCTGTATCAGTGTAAAATTTTATGTGCTTCACCTGCTACCTGAGTGTAACTTGGTCACTCTGGGTTCACCGCCATGCTGTACCAGTGTAAAATTGTATGTACTTCACCTGCTACCTGAGTGTAACTTGGTCACTCTGGGTTCACCGCCATGCTGTGTCAGTGTAAAATGTCATGTGCTTCACCTGCTACCGGAGTGTAACTTGGTCACTCTGGGTTCACCGCCATGCTGTACCAGTGTAAAATTTTATGTACTTCACCTGCTACCTGAGTGTAACTTGGTCACTCTTGGTTCACCGCCATGCTGTGTCAGTGTAAAATTTTATGTGCTTCACCTGCTACCTGAGTGTAACTTGGTCACTCTGGGTTCACCGCCATGCATTACCAGTGTAAAATTGTATGTACTTCACCTGCTACCTGAGTGTAACTTGGTCACTCTGGGTTCACCGCCATGCTGTGTCAGTGTAAAATTTTATGTGCTTCACCTGCTACCTGAGTGTAACTTGGTCACTCTGGGTTCACCGCCATGCTGTATCAGTGTAAAGTTTTACGTGCTTTACCTGCTACCTGAGTGTAACTTGGTCACTCTGGGTTCACCGCCATGCTGTGTCAGTGTAAAATTTTATGTGCTTCACCGGCTACCTGAGTGTAACTTGGTAACTCTGGGTTCACCGCCATGCTTTATCAGTGTAAAATTTTATGTGCTTCACCTGCTACCTAAGTGTAACTTGGTCACTCTGGGTTCACCGCCATGCTGTATCAGTGTAAAATTTTATGTGCTTCACCTGCTACCTCAACTAACTTGGTCACTTGTTGGTGTCAACATTAGAGTGTGGCTACTATATCGCACATGACAGAATTGTTCACTGCACTGTAGTATATATAACTGAGAGAAAAAAAGGAATTTTTAGACTGCAGCTAATTTACCGCAAACCACTCCATTTTTCACTGGACTGTAGTACATATAACTGAGAGAAAATACGTATTTTATAGACTGACGCTACTGTACAGCACACTACATAATTGTTCATGGACGTATTCCCTAGACTGACACTACTGTGTACACTACATAATTGTTCACTGGACTGTAGTGTATAGAAATTAGAGAAAAACGTATCCTGTAAACTGACTGACGCTACTGTACAGTACACTACATAATTGTTCACTGGACTGTAGTGTATAGAAATGAGAGAAAAACGTATTCCCTAGACTGACGCTACTGTACAGTACACTACATAATTGTTCACTGGACTGTAGTGTATAGAAATGAGAGAAAAACGTATTCCCTAGACTGACGCTACTGTACAGTACACTACATAATTGTTCACTGGACTGTAGTGTATAGAAATGAGAGAAAACGTATTCCCTAGACTGACGCTACTGTACAGTACACTACATAATTGTTCACTGGACTGTAGTGTATAGAAATGAGAGAAAAACGTATTCCCTAGACTGACGCTACTGTACAGTACACTACATAATTGTTCACTGGACTGTAGTGTATAGAAATGAGAGAAACGTATTCCCTAGACTGACGTACTGTAAAACTAAATTGTTCACTGGACTGTAGTGTATAGAAATGAGAGAAAAACGTATTCCCTAGACTGACGCTACTGTACAGTACACTACATAATTGTTCACTGGACTGTAGTGTATAGAAATGAGAGAAAAATGTATTCCCTAGACTGTGTGGACCACGTGCTGTCCCTTCTGCCACCATTCACTGTGTACAGTGTGCAGCCAAAGTGGCAGTAGCTGCACTACAAGTCCCAGCCAGCAGCCTGGAGGAGACCAAAAAAAAATGTGCTTGTAGCCCTTAGAAGGGCTGTTGGGTTCTTTGTGGGTGATTCCTGCCTAACCAACATCTAAATTCAGGCCCTAACACTCTCCCTGACAGACAGCAGCTCTATCCTAATCTCATGCAGACGGCGTATGACGCGAGCAGCGCGGGACCAGATTCTTATATTCCCAGGTCATCTGATCTGGCCAGCCAATCCCTGCTATCGACTTGTAGGGACCCCACGTGATGCTAGGAGGTACCCAAGACTCTCCTGCGTGTTGATTGGCTGAAAAAAGGCGCCTAACATGCAGGAAGAGGAAGCTGCCATTTCCTCGAAGGATTGCGATATGCTCGTCCGAGTATCGAGCATATGCGAATACCCTAATACTCGAACGAGCTCCAAGCTCGGACGAGCATGTTCGCTCATCTCTATAAGGGAGATTCACAGACATCATACACATCCCTCACAGCATGGGAGGGCTTCACCAACAGTAGAAAACTCTGAAACTCGAAACAGGTTACACACTGAATATCAAGGTGACTGAATATGAATGAAGAAATTGAGATTGCAGCCTTTATCCAAGTCACAACTACATAATCTTTAATGCTACTGTTGACATTCACCATATGATTTCCTATTGGATTACTGTTTGTTATTATTATTTTCAAATTCTATCAATGAAATGTATTTTACATTTTTTATGATTTTTATACAGTATATAAATAAATTAATAAAGAGTGCCTACAGCATCTTAGGACAGAACTATAGTGTGCCTATATTCCCCTAAACAGGCTCTGCTACATGCTTGAAGGCTAAGGGTAGGTTCATACTTGCATTAAACAGATACTGCCATTCACAGCGTGACCCCATTGACTGTAATGGAATCCGGCTGCTTTCTGCCAAAATGCCAGCTTTCGCCTGAAAAAAACCAGCACTTATGCTAGAAAGCGTCCGGAACCCCCCGGGTCCCATTATAGTCAATGAGGTCCTGCAGTGAACATCAGTACCCGGCTAGGCCAAACTCGTTAACTCTTCCGAAACCACCTGTTGGATTCGGTTGACACAGCTTTGAACCTATCCTTATGCACAGCAGCCTTGTATCTTGCAGATATATACTTGTAACTTGTTTTCCGAATTTGGTTTACATATGAATAATTATTTCTTAACGTCTCCTCATAGCTTCGTCATTGGGTCACTGTGTAAGACAGCTAACAAAGGATATGCTCTGTCTCTTGAAGATTCAGAAGACACAAGACAAGAAAAAGATAACATTTGTGATGTACTATCTGATGAGAGGCATTATTCTGTCTGCCAAGAAAGGGTTCCTTTTCAAAATGTTTGCTCAGATCATTTTTTTTTACTGATTTTCTTTTTTATATATCTGGTATCTTTTATCTGAAATCATTGTTTATGGAAATTCAGTTTTCATGCACATACTGTATATTAAGACAAAATTAAATATACTCAAATATAAGAAGTCTAAATAAGGCTCCTTTTACATGGGCAAATGAATTGCTGAACAACAATATATCATTCATTGAAACCCTTCCTCATACAATTACATTGTTTTTCAGCAGCACCTCAAAAGTATTGCTGACAAGCAATAATTATTATGCTTACATAAAAGATGTGTTACCTACAAACCAGCCCATTAGTCAGGCGATAGCTTGGCATGATTGGGAACAAATGTCCTACAAATATTAATTTGAGTGATCTTTGGCCCGTTTATACAGTGTATATACCAGTAAAATATGAAGCTATTTAGTGCATATCAAGTTTTTTCCATTTGCTACAAAATGACAATCAATTATAATCTATTATAAAACTTGCCCATAAAAGCAAACAACATGAATTTGAAAGAAACCTGTCTGCAACTTTTGGCATATGAAACTAATGGCATGGTGATGCAGGTCAAAGGCAAGTTAAGTACCTGGAGTCCTTGGAGCATCTCACTGAGTCACCATTGCAAATCCGCTCATCCCCCTAGCTTGGAAACGTCATTGTCAGTGCCACTGTTATGTGAGGCATGTATGCTATAGCCCCTTTGCCTTTCTCTTCTTTTGACATGAGCGGTGAGCCAACGTTCTTACAGCGTGCATCCACCAGAATTCAACAATGCCAGCAATAATGCTTCCAAGCTCAGGGGATGTCGATCAAAGTAAGATGGTTGGATTTGCAATGGTGACTGTGACTCTGGCATTGTTGTGAGATACCCTTATGACTTCAGATACCTCATTTACATACAGGCAGGTACTTTTCAGTTGCATTTCTGCAAAATAGCACTGGTAAAACAGGCATAAAAAATAGTAAAGGAAACAGGCCTTCCGATTCATCCCCTTCTCCACCCACACCACACCCCTTTTTTTAGACCTGACGTGAGCGGGGAGAAGTCACAGATTCATAAATAAGAGTATTTTTGGCAGATTGCGGGGCAAAGGTGCTTTGCCCCGCAATCTGCCAAAAATACTCTTATTTAGATGTATTTCTTTTTGATGACCACCATAGTTTCTAACAGTTACCAGCAGCCTGTCTCCCATACTCAAAGGGTTTAATATAGAAGTATTGCAGTTGAAGCAATCAAATGTGACCAAAAAAGGCAAAACACAATTAAAAATTGTATTTTTTTAAAAGCGAAATATGAAAAATACATATCTCCTTCTTTTTGCTATATATCATATATAAAAATTAAATAATAAAAAAACATAACTGGTATCCAAAAAATGTCCAAACTGTTAAACTATCAAGTTATTTACCCAACACGGTAAAGTCCATAAAGAAAAGGTCATATGCACTGCAAAATGGTACCAATAAAAATTATAGTGCACCACACAAACTAAGCCCTCATACAGATCCATTGATGAAAAATAAAAAAAGAAAATAGTTATAGGTGTAAGAATATGGTGACACAAAACAAACTTTATTTTTTCTTTATAAAAGGTTTTCCTTTTTTTTAAGCAGTAAAACATAACAAAAACTATATACCGTAATTCTCCCAAATTGTACTAACCTGCAATACATTATATGGAACATTAAAGGGATATCAGGGTGTTTAATATTGATGACTGATCCTTAGGATATGTCATCAATATCAGATCAGAACCCCTTCCGATCAGCTGTTAGAGGACCATGCGGCACTCACAGATTACAACTCTTTGCAGCCTACTTATCACGGACTGAACTAGACGCTAAAATATTTATTCTTTATTTGCAACACGTGCAACAGACTTACAAGAGGAAAAGGGGAAAGTGACATAACCATATAATTAAAAAGGGTGACGTATGTATTTCAAACCAACACCCGTTAATTTACTAATACACATAGATAAGCACATAGGAATGGGTATAATTATGTGTAATATATTATTATATACCCCTTCCAAAAGTGCTATATAAAAAGGAGGGTTCAGGCATACACACACCTTGGATATGCAATCCCCGCAACTGCGTGTGACCCTGGACACTATGACTGTATTTTTGTCTTGTCCTTGACACAGCACTAAGTTACAGGCTTGTTTGACCAAGCTGCATATCATGGATACTCATGGCATTGAGCATATAAGGCAGACAGCCAATGCTCTAACGTCTCATGCCAACCAAAGAGCGTCCTGTATGTAAGGGGAATCCGCCACCCATATAGCTAAACAGCTCAGGTGGTCTGGTGCCCCATGCCCGACCACTAACATAAAGACAGCTACTGCCCCAGCATACTATTATCACGCTCGACGCGTTTCATCTTAGGAATCATCAGGAGCAATTTTAACTAATCTGCGCTGGTAGTCTATCTAATGTGCCGTCACACTGGTGTTGTGTGACTGCATATATCGGCACTATGATGAAGAGGCTGCAGTACTTATGTGTGTGCCATGGCCCTGTCAAACAAATGATCAATGGGAGTGCTAGGAGTCAATCACCCACCAAAGGCCCATCAATATTCTGAAGCAGGAAACCCCCCCTAAAGAGTAAATTTAGTAATGAATTTCAATATTCAGGTTGAAAAGAGAGCGTATCTAAAAGTCAAAAGTCATGTTCATATACAAATCAGAGCTTTTATTTAGGAATATATATGTAAAGCTTTATAAAGTATATACTTTTATCTATATGTAGTGTTATAAAATGTGTATTTTAAAAGAAGTTACGGTATAATTTTTAACTGTAGAGATAAAGATTGAGCACTGTGTTCTGTTATAAAATCAAATGTATCTTACAGACTCTTGAATGTGAACTGTATCCAATATTGTTAAGCTACTTGTATTAGTATTCAACAGGGAACTGATAAGAAATGGTGTTGAATTTTTTTTATCATGTGGAATAGACTATTATATTACTGAGTGACAAGCTGAATTTATACTGCGTCCAGAACAATGAAGCTATTACATACTGTTTGTTTCGCGGTGCATATACAGTTCGGATCTCAGCCTGGGGGAAGGCCTACTGAGATCCAACATTCATTGGCGCATGTGCGAGATTACAGTACCAGGCAGGAAGACAGTGAGGATGCCTAGTCCAGTCATTCAAGGGGAGGGGTTGGGGCTAAGAGGGAAAGGCAGTGATGGAACTGTACTCCACGGGAATTGGTCACTTCTCGGTGCTCTGACCACCTCATTAGCATATGCAGATTTCTCTACAATGGCACCACTGATGTTAAATACTGTGGCATCATATAAGTCAGCATGATCAACCCAAACAGGCAGTATGACTGGTTTAATAGGGTCGATCATGCTTTTAAAGGGGTTGTCCAGGACTAGAAAAAGAGGGCTGCCACTTGTCGACGGGTTGTGTATGGTATAACAGTTCAGCCCCATTCACTTCAGTGGAGCTGAGCTGCAATACCAGCAACAACTCATGGACAGGGAGCTGTTTTTGGATTAAAGCAGACCCTTTGAGGCCCCATTCACACGAACGTATATTTGAGGGCCCGCATTACTGCGGACCCGCAAATATACGGGGGCCGCCCGGCGTGTGTTCCGCAGCGCTTGGAACACACGCCGTTTGGCCTCATGGAATATGCCTTTACTTGTCCGTGCGCACGGACAAGTATAGGACATGCTTCAAAAGAGCCGCGGCACGGAGCTAGCTCCGTGCCAAGGCTCCCGGCCCCATAGAGGTGAATGGGGCCGCATCTATTCCCGCAATTTTGTGGATAGATACGGCCCCATTCACACGGTCGTGTGAATGGGGTCTAAGTAATTCTACACTGGTCAGTTTACCATGATAGACCCAGTTTTAACATTGTTTCTGATGCTATACACAGTGGTATACCGAATAATAGTAGAGAAGAAAACCACTTAAAGGGAACCTGTCATCTCCGAAACACCCCCTGAACTAGAGTAAGCGGTGTATAGTGTAAGTGATGCTGAATCCGAATATGTAATTTTTATCTTCATACTCACTTGCATTCTGACACTGTGCTCTGACAAACCAGCAGTAAAATGCACTCACTGGACTCCAGTGCTCACTCACATAATGGAGAGGACTCAAAGAAGAGTCCAGTGAGTGCATTTTACTGCAGGTTTGTGGGAGCACAGCGTCGGAATGGAAGTGAGTATGAAGATAAAACTTACATATTCGGATTCAGCATCACTTACACTATACACCGCTTACTCTAGTTCAGGGGGTGTTTCAGTGATGACAGGTTCCCTTTAATGACCTCAGGTGGCATAATCCCAATGGCAAGTGCCCCATTACCCCTCCCTCCAGATAATCTGGCATTGTGCGGGTCAAGTCCAAGCTTCCTTCCTCCTACATACACTGCTTGCATGCAGGAGTATAGGCGCTTCCTTTGACACAAAGTGAATATCAGTCTGACCTAGACAACAAGCAGATGTGCAAAATTTATGAAGTTCTTTTACATAACCAATGTCACGGTTTATTTTTGTATGCTATTCACCACATACATAAATTATATTAAGTGTTTTGTTTTTTAAATAAAAGAAATGCTGTAACTCAATGCAACAATGTCAAGGGGAACTGCAATAGGTACAAAGGACCAGACTGCATAGACTGTTTCACATTGCTGCATAGTTGACTGTTAATATGAAATGTAATGGTTTGTCCTGTTTCTTCTTTATTTGAGTACTTGTATTGTCATGTATTCTATGAATGGATTTTATTACATGCTGTATGCGATCAGCCAATATGTCTTTTTGATATGCAGTAAAGTTTAGTCCCTACAACAGAACTGAAAAGTATATTCAGTGTGAAGGCTATACTAGAAAGGGACATGTAGGAAACATACAAAGTGGTAAATTTAGCATATTATAAGAGAAAAGGAGGAAACACAATGTAAAAGGTGTTTTATTGATGACCTATCTTTATATCCTCTGAATTAGGAGGCCATGGTGCTCAAGTGAGTGCTGCGTCCTCTTTCTAGGCCAATGACATCACCTTAATCAATCACATAGCCTAGGTGCAGCTCAGTCCCATTCAAGCGAATGGGCTTGGGTTGCAATACCTAGGACAGGCACTATAAAATATATGGCACTGTGCTTAGCATGTTGTGAGGAGGCAGCAGTGCTCATCGGAGTTGGAAAACAGCTACTGGTTTTACGACCCCCACCCATCAGATATTGACCTATTCTACTAATGGAAAACCACTTTAATAAATGTATTCTAATCCTACCTGGAGTCTCACTAGAAAATGGCCTTTCATTAATAGCTGGTAAATCTAAAAGTAAAGAAGTTTGCAATACGCTTTCAGCTGTCAGCAGGTACCTAGGAAACTGGCTGACCTGTTGCATGTGCTCTTGACGGAAGGCTGAAGGCATCTGTGTTTGTCCCATGTTCATAGGTGCCCGCATTGCTGAGAAAAAAAACAATGTTTTAATATATTCAAATGAGCCTCTAGGGCCAACGGGGGCATTGCCTTTACACCTAGAGACTCAACTCTCTCTGCAACTGCTGCACCCCCTGCATTTTGATTGACAGGACCAGGCAGGTATGATAACGTTTACTGGCCCTATCACTCAAAGTGCAGAAGGTGCAGCAGTTGCAGAGAGAGCGACTCCCCCATTTCTCCTAGATACTCATTTGCATATAATAAAACTTCGTTTTTCTCAGCAATGCGGGCACATATGAACACGAGACGAACAATGATGCCTTCAGCTGCCAATTGGACATGCAACAGGTCAGCCAGCTTCATACGGTAGGTACAGTAGAAGACAAAAAGTTAGTTACTGTTCAGCAGTCTGTATGCTTAGAGTGCATTAAAACAGTGCAATTGGGTACGGTTAAAAATGCATAAAAAGTGTGGGGCCAGCCCAGCAAATTTAGGGCTCATGAACTTGACCTTTGCAAACAGTGGGTCCGCAATATATGTGCACTGGCCCATTCACTTGAACATGTTCTATTTTTTTTGCGGTAAGGACGGATCACGGATCCGTCTTCGGCAATGCAAATTGCGTTCCCTAATGCATGGAACGGCCGGCATACATTCGTGTACATGAGCCCTTATTCTAATTTATGCCAGAAAACTGGGATAAATTATACTAAAGTCTACGCCAGCTCCTAGTCATGTACATTTTGGTTCTGGCACCCATACAGCCTGAGATGCATCACAATTATTAAGAGGTGTGCACTTCTTAATAATTGTGGTGCTTCTGACTCCAATGATACAGAGATTAAAGGGGTCATCTGAGTTAAATAAAAACCCGGGCCGCTCCTGTACTTGTGGTGAAAAAAAAAAAAAAAACAAGCTCTAAGTTCTGGTCCTCACTTGACTGTGACGTTCTGTGCACATAGGTCACTTCTGCAGCCAATCACTGGCCTCAACTGTGACCTCCTGTGTACTGCTGAGAATGCTTTTTAAGAGTGCTATGAACATTTTTTTTTACAAATAATTTAAAGGGTTGCTGAGTTTTTAAAAAACTTTTGATATGTCATAGATACATATCAAAAGTTTTGATTGGTGGAGGTCTGAGTGCTCAGACCCCCATAGCTTGCTAGGAGAGAAAAGTTCTTGCAGATTGCGCTCTCACCACTGACGGCACAATATGGAATCGAGACAGACTCATAGGCGGATATTTATCATAACTGATAAAAAGGGAAACTGGTTTAGTTGCCCATAGTAACCAATCAGATCCCACCTTTCATTTAATTTTCCTCTAAAGGATCAGTATTGTGATAAATCTCCCCAATAGACTTTCAATTGAGCATGATATTCAAGTACTTCTCTTTGCTCATTCTAGGGATCGGTAGGAGACAGACTCAGACCCCCACCAATGAATATTTTTGACATGTCTTTATTACATATCAAAAGTTTTTTGAAAACTCAGTGTCCCTTTAATATTAACATTTACAGTGATATCTATGTATTCATGTTTTAATGCCACGTACTAAGAAAATGCTGTTACTTACATGTCAAGTCAAATAAAATAAAAAAAAACTTGGATTCCTTGATCTCTCTGATGTCCTTCAATTTTTTCACATATTGTCCATTTATGTGTGCAAAAAATGTATACACCTGAACATCATACCTATATCTGCTTATAGGTTTTATTTGAAATCATAGTCACTTTGATTGAATTGATTGACCTCTTTGTCTGTCTAATATCTATTAATCTTCTGGGAAATATTTCCAGAAGATCTTAATTTTTGATTCATGGTTACAGGGATTCTTACTTATTCAATCAAAAGTATTAGTGAAGTTGGGCAATGGTTTTGTTTTGTGGTTTTGGCCATTTTAGAATGCTATCATAAAGTCCCACGGAACACTATAGTTAGCAAAGGAGATTGTGATTCCAAATAAGCTTTTGGTTTTCTTCCAGCAAACACTACATTAATATAATGTAAAAAAAAATAATAATCTTACACACACATTTATTGCTCAGTACATGAGCTATTAATGCATATGATACATGTAATTATTTTCTATAATGGAGTGGAAGATGTTAAGTCATGTTCAAATCATGTTTGCAACTTATCTTACATTGTAATGGAAAGGCAGGCACACACAAATTACAAAGGAATGCTAGACTCAGGTCGAAACACATGCGCAATGCCATAAAAACAGGTAGTGTAGCTTATATAAAATAGTTATACTTGAAAAATATTGTGGAAAAATAAAGATTTTATTGAAGCTACAAAAGCACACATTTTAAAATCAGACAGAAACCACCCTGCATGGAACATGAATAAATTTACATGCTACCCTATAATGCAAATAACCCAAAGTCACACAGCAACACATTACACATAAAACCGTCTAAAATAAATTGTAGGAAAACATGTCTGAAAATATGACATCCAATAATTTAGACACAAGTTTTACTTCATCCATGTATTGCTGGGACTGGGCCGTCATTATAAACTGCCCCATGAATATTGCCGCATCCAGCAGCTTCCTCAGGGATCGTTGTTCAAAATGTACTGCAAAAAAAAGTCACAGTAGGGTGATATGCTTCTGAATCTTCAGTGGCATGGCTGTTTTATCTGACAGTGTAGTACAGGGTGGCTGGTACTAAGCCCTAGGTACTAAGACTGAAACTAGTCGACGTTCCCTAGGCTAAGTTGCCGAAACAGGCAGACACCAAAAGACAAAACAACACAAAGGGTTAGTCGTACGAAAATGGGTCCCAACCAGAAGCTATGCAGTACCAAAAGAGAGACTGAGAGTGGTCAGAAGACAAGCCGAGATCAGAACCAGATGGACAACACAGTACCAAACGAGAGACACAGAGTGGTCAGAAGAAAAGCCGAGATCAGGGGAATGGACAATCACATACGCAAAGGAACCAGGAAAACAGCTAGTGAGTCAAAGAAGTGAATCAGAGACTAGAACTGGCACTGGTATATGGCCAGGAAGAGCGCCAAGTCCCATAATCAGAACCTGAAAGGTCATGACTCAGCACTCCATTAGTCAAAACACTAGCACACAGGAATAGAGCCCACTGCTAGTTTCCTCCAGCATGCGCCCGCTGTGGGGAGAAACAGCATTGCATCCTGTTGCGTCACCATGTTGCATGGCTTAACAGTGCATGTCTCCATGTGCAGTGACTAATTTTTACCACTTGCATCAGGTGGACCTACTCCTGCAAGTTGCTGCTGTAGGCACTAGACCTCCAGTGCCTAGTGGATAATATGGCCCTGGGAGTAGTGATGATGGTATTGTATCAGACCTCCAGTACTAACACTGTCCACAAATGCTCTCCCAGCAGTGTGACCGATGGATGACATCATGGACAGGAAAGCATCCATGTGCCTTCAATATTTATGACAGAATTCCCCATAGTACACTGTAAAAGCAGTGGAATCAGAGCCCTCACAGTACTTTCAGTAATTCCCTACTCATGGGCTATATATTTTTGTGCCCCTGGCTCAGCTGCCTCCATCTTGCTTGAAGATCTTCCAGGAAATCCTGTTCATGGTGACGTATGATGTCATCACGCCGACCGGCGTGACATCATCAAAGGCCACACGAGATTTTTAAGCTCCCGCTAGTCAATACATGGTCTGAGACCTCATCCTTTTTCTTGACAAAAGAGAACCCCACCCCATAGGAGAAACAGACTATTGGATATGACCCTTTTCCATACTTTCTTTAATGTAGTCCTTCATGGTCTGATGTTCCAGTCCCGACAAATTAAAAATACGCCCTTTAAGAAATTTGGAGTCTGGAATCAAGTCAATCGCACAGTCATAGTCTCTGTGGGAAGGGAAAAAATCAGAACTAGGTTCAGCAGTTATTCTTCTCTTAAAAATAAACTGTAAATTACAAGAAGCGGAATTACCTGCATCTCTTTATTATATTAATGAATGGGAAAGGGACCTGGGACGAAAATTCAGTGCCAAAGATCTAAAAATCATACTGTTAGCCCCAAAACTCACTTCAAGATGCATCACAATACAGGAAAATGCCTATAAAATCCTCATCAGATGGTATTTAACACCTGAAAGATTAAGGAAAATGTATAATACTACATCAGACATATGTTGGAGATGTCAGACTCATATAGGGAATTTCCTCCATATTTGGTGGTCGTGTCCCAAATTAGAAGGCTTTTGGAGAGGAGTCTTTAAACATATTTCCACCATTTTTAAGTTCTCTAACATCCAACTCCCATATAGACCAGTTATTGCCTTACTATCTCTACTACCTACTGAGTGCACAGCAGACATGAAAAGCTTGATTAGAATATTGCTAGCATCGGCTAGACTACTTATAGCCAAAAGTTGGAAGTCTGAGAATGCCCCTACAATCACACAATGGATAAATAAAGTTGATGATGTGGCGAAACTTGAAGAACTTTCCCACTGGGAATTAAGGAGTCACAATAAGTATACTAAAATATGGCTACTTGGGTGAAAGGGAGATAGACCATAGCTTGAAGTTAACCAGAGTCTAAGGTTTGGTCATTCCTACTACTGTACTTGATAATCCTGAAACTCTCGCCTTGATTTTGGAGATTTCTCTGACCTTCTACACGTACCACAGACAACCTGATGTCAGGATCATAGGACTGGCGTTCAACTAAGCTTTTTTCATCCCTCTCACTTCTCATTTGATGACATCTACAGTTTTCCAGATATCTCCCCCCCCCCTCCCTCCCTCCCTTTATTTTAGGTTCCATAGTCAGGCAACCCCTGACTTGTCTCCTGGTTATGGACCCTCAGAGGCAGGGGTGGACATACCGCCTGTGCAGCCGGTTCGGCTGCACAGGGGCCCAGGACGGGTGGGGGGGCCTTTCTTGTAGGCGGCATTAGGAGATGAGCGCTTCCATTGCGGGGCAGGGGAGGGAGAGGCATCTCCCTTCCCCATTCATCTGATAGGCTGCTGGCCGGCCGCCTGAACCGTACAGCACGGGATACAAGCCGGAAGAGGTCTGCATCGCATCGTTGCCAGCTCCATGGAGGTAAGTATAAGTGTTTATTTTTTTAATTTACAATAGGGCCCTGGAGCACAGTGGGGAACCTATGGAGGGGGAGGAACACTATGGAGGCAAAATATATACTGGCACACAGTGGGGGACCTATGGAGGTGGAGGAGCAGTATGGGAGTCACTATTTTGTGGAGGGGGAGGAGCAGTATGGGGGTCACTATTTTGTGTACAGTCATGGCCAAATGTTTTGAGAATGACACAAATATTATATTTTCACATGATCTGCTGCCCTCTGGTTTTTATGTGTGTTTGTCAGATGTTTTTATCACATACAGAAATATAATTGCAATCATATTATGAGTAACAAAAGCTTATATTGACAGTTAGAATGAGTTAATGCAGCAAGTCAATATTTGCAGTGTTGACCCTTCTTCTTCAGGACCTCTGCAATTCTCCCTGGCATGCTCTCAATCACCTTCTGGACCAAATCCTGACTGATAGCAATCCATTCTTGCACAATCAATGCTTGCATTTTGTCAGAATTTGTAGGTTTTTGTTTGTCCACCCGTCTCTTGATGATTGACCACAAGTTCTCAATGGGATTAAGATCTGGGGAGTTTCCAGGCCATGGACCCAAAATCTCTATGTTTTGTTCCCTGAGCCATTTAGTTATCACTAGAGATGAGCGAACATGCTCGTCCGAGCTTGGTGCTCGTTCGAGCATTAGGGTACTCGTAACTGCTCGATGCTCGGACGAGTATCTCGCCATGCTCGAGGAAATGGCAACTTCCGCATCGTGCTTTTTTGGCGCCTAAAAACACAGCCAATCACAAGCCAGGAGACTCTACAGTACACCCAGCATCACGTGGGGCCCTTACATGTCGATAGCAGGGGTTGGCTGGCCTGATCAGGTGACCCTGGAATATACTACCGACTGGCCGCAGCGCTCGGCTCAGATGCCGTCTGGATGTCGTTAGGGATAGAGCTGCTGCCTTTCAGGGACAGTGTTAGGGCCTGCATTTAGTTGTCTGTTAGGCAGGGATCACCCACAAAGAACTTTTTTTTGTCACTTGGCTGGCTGGCACTAGTAGTGCAGCTATCGCCATATCTAACCCTGTTTTTTTTTTTTTTTGTTCTATCTCAGTGATACAAATCCATTGCACACAGCACTGTGGAACCATTCTGTGTGTCACAGTTCAGCACTGACTCACTCCAATCCATATATACTGTCCAGGTGACACTTTCTGTACGTCACACAATACAACCAAGTCTTTTGCTACCAATATCATCTACCGCTTGATCCAGAAAATTCTCTGTGTGACATTTGTCTGGGTCACAGACTAAATAGCCACCGTTAACAGGGTGTCAGTCAGTCTACCATAGTTTCTGCACGTTACGTTCCCAAAAAAAAAATATAAAAAAAAAAAATTATTATTTTCAGTTGTTTTAGCTCAGTGATACAAATCCATTTACTCAGCTTTGTGTAACCCTTTCTGTGTGTCACAGTTCAACACATTCGCTCCCATCCGTATATACTGTCCAGGTGACACTTTCTGTACGTCACACAATACAACCAAGTCATTTGCTACCAATATCATCTACCGCTTGATCCAGAAAATTCTCTGTGTGACATTTGTCTGGGTCACAGACTAATAGCCACCGTTAAGAGGGTGTCAGTCAGTCTACCATATTCATGCACGTCACGTTCCAAAAAAAACAAAATATAAAAAAAAAAAATATTATTTCAGTTGTTTTAGCTCAGTGATACAAATCCATTTTACTCAGCTGCGTGTAACCTTTCTGTGTGTCACAGTTCAACACATTCGCTCCCATCCGTATATACTGTCCAGGTGACACTTTCTGTACGTCACACAATACAACCAAGTCATTTGCTACCAATATCATCTACCGCTTGATCCAGAAAACTCTCTGTGCGACATTTCTCTGGGTCGCAGACTAAATAGCCACCGTTAACAGGGTGTCAGTCAGTTCTACCATATTTCCTGCACGTCACGTTCCCCAAAAACAAAAATATAAAAAAAAAAAATATTATTTCAGTTGTTTTAGCTCAGTGATACAAATCCATTTTACTCAGCTGCGTGTAACCTTTCTGTGTGTCACAGTTCAACACATTCGCTCCCATCCGTATATACTGTCCAGGTGACACTTTCTGTACGTCACACAATACAACCAAGTCATTTGCTACCAATATCATCTACCGCTTGATCCAGAAAACTCTCTGTGCGACATTTCTCTGGGTCGCAGACTAAATAGCCACCGTTAACAGGGTGTCAGTCAGTTCTACCATATTTCCTGCACGTCACGTTCCCCAAAAAACAAAATATAAAAAAAAAAAATTATTATTTCAGTTGTTTTAGCTCAGTGATACAAATCCATTTTACTCAGCTGCGTGTAACCTTTCTGTGTGTCACAGTTCAACACATTCGCTCCCATCCGTATATACTGTCCAGGTGACACTTTCTGTACGTCACACAATACAACCAAGTCATTTGCTACCAATATCATCTACCGCTTGATCCAGAAAACTCTCTGTGCGACATTTCTCTGGGTCGCAGACTAAATAGCCACCGTTAACAGGGTGTCAGTCAGTCCTACCATAGTTCCTGCACGTTACGTTCCCAAAAAAACAAAATTGTAAAAAAAAATATAAAAAACAAATATAAAAAAAAAAATATTTTTTCAGTTGTTTTAGCTCAGTGATACAAATCCATTTTACTCAGCTTTGTGTAAACCTTTCTGTGTGTCAAAGTTCAGCACATT